>CM031234.1:809973325-810295825 GCA_018340775.1 Taxus wallichiana var. yunnanensis | reverse complement strand
ACTCTATACTATAAACAACAAATTTCAGATTGTCACAACAACAACAAACTGAAAACTATCAGCAACAAACTTTGGATTGTAAGAAACAAGCTTTAGACTATTAGTAGCAAACACTATAATACTACTTTTTCACATTTAAAATGCTTGAAAATGGTAGTTGTAATTAAGGGGAGTGTTGGAAAAATAATCCCAAAACCAACAATCAAGTTTCCCCTGTGCAATCCCCAAAATTTAATACCATGATGTGTAAGATCCCAAGGAATTTTGGCGCCCAAATTTTGAATTGTATATTGAATGCTAATTGTCTTTGGTTGTTGGATTTATTTTAGAAGAAAGACAAAATAAGAGGGAAAACTTTTACACCCAATTTTGATTTTAGTAGCAGCGGAACCAAAAGAGGAGTTCCAAAATAGAGTTAGATGACACAAAAAGGAGGAAGGAAACTTGCCAAAATTGAACCAACAACAATGGGAAACAACATATGTGTTGGAAGAGAACACAACATTTAGGGAGAAGGAGAAAACAACAGTTGTAGGAGTCAAAACACAACTAAAACAATCAAGTACAAAATAGAGTTTAAGGAAAATACAGCAGTAGTTATTCCTATGTAAGCTTTGTATGAGCTTTCAATAATCCATACTATTGTGAATATATTACTTATTTCTCTTGTTTATACTGCTGTGCAGGGAGCAACGACTCTATTTTGCGTTCATTTTCATCTTGTAATAGTGTTCTTCTCCCCTTTATTTCCCACACAAAACTCTATCCCATTATAAGAATAGGTCAGAAATGGTCTAATGAGCACACATTTTGTATAAGTAATTTATAAAATTATTGAAGTACCGAATGTTAAAATAATTAATTCATTATTCAAAAACAAAACTTACAATCACTGCCTTACACTTGCAAACAAAAATTGCAGCCCCTGATGGCTTATACTTGATATAATTACTATTAAGTATTTTTAATAAGAATTAAAGGACCTGTGAGTATAATTTCGAATATGTAATTTTTCTTGAATCACCATTGTTTCACAATTCATAGCATTCCACAAAGACAATAATCTAATTAAAAATTAGAGAAAGATTTAAATTTCTTTAACTGAAATAGGTCTTGTATTTGAAGTACAAGTTAGGTGCCTCCTACATACTAGGAGTACAAAGTAGTTCCATATACTATAAACTGATTGCAGACTCAAAAACAGAGCGCCCTAGACTATATGAAGACTGGCGAATAATTGAGTATGGGATAAACATTTAGCTTTTTTTTTAAAATGAACATTACAGTCTGGAAATAACTAGTATATTAACTAGAATCGGTAGAAATGGAGGTTGAGCAGGTCATGCTCGTCTCTGCCATGGAAGGTGGAAAAGAGAGCCAAACCAATCGCCAGCACAACACGCTTTTTAAGAGCTTTGGTGCAGCATTTTGTGACTTGTTTGGTTGCATTCAACACTATCGGATTCTCACCCACAACTGTTGCCAATTTTGAGATTGATACATTTAGTGACCCCATTCTGTTCTCTGTGTATCAATTTATTTTATTGCAAGCAATGCTTCCAGCTGATTAAAAACACTTGCAATTGGAAAAAGTGGCACGTATGAAATCTTATCCGAAGAGAGTGCCGCACATGATTGGATGGAGTGTAATCAACCCAACTCTTATCTGTTTCTTCAGCCACTTCTTTGATTACAACTTTATCTAGCTCAAACAAATATTAAGCTAGCATTGAGAATAATCGGTACTTCAATAATAATTACTCTCTTATATCAAAATTTACACAATCAAACAAAACTTATAATCAAACAAAACTTATAGCAAATCTATTTTACAGAAAACGTCTATAATTTAATGACTATTGATGACAAGAATGATGAAGATGAGAAAGATCGTTAATCATAACACTCAAGAGGGGAAGGATTTGAGGTTGTTCGTAGTTTGAAGCTATTAACAACAGGTCAATCAAAAGTATTGCAAATAAAGGAACTTCATGCCAAGACAATATTTAGATCATCTAAACATTTGTTTTGGTCGACACTTTTGAAAATAAGGCAAATTAAAAAGTAATTGTAGTAAATTCAAATTGAATGTGCAAAATTTATTCATGATAAAAAGATATTAACATAGGATTCAAAACTTGTAAAAACATGTATAATCATGAAAATTGGGTTGATCCGATAAAGTGATGCAATTGTGGTTAGGGTTCCCAATGAAGTGACAAATTCCAACATGTAGCCCTTATTTGAGTAGATCTCACCTAAGAAAGACCACATGCACAACTTCTAAACAAGAAACAATGACAAATACTTTGTTTTTAATGCAAGGAAAGAGATTACAACTTTAGGCACGACACCATTTCACTTTGATTACAAACTATAATGAGAATCCACAAGAATTTTGCTAAGAATTCTAATCTGGACCTATCCTAAGCATGAAGATTTTTCTAAGCTTGTAAAATCTAACCTCTAGCTCACACGTACAAGGATGGTTGACCTTAGTTCAAGACCAACTCTAAATTGAGACAAAAATCCTATGCACTTCCCTTCTACTCATAGAAAGCATGACACCTTCAACAAGTAAATGTTGTGTGGAATATTTTTAGGTGGCCTCTCAAAGCCATCAATCAATCCTAGAATTTCCTCACCGTAGGATCAAACTTTGTCAAGTCATTTTCTTTGTCCCGGGTAAAATAGACCGATCAAGGAGCACATAGCCCGCTTCCATAAAATCTCTTGATGTTGATAGATAGTTTGATAGTCATAGATCTCATCATGGAAGTGGTCCCACAATAATTCAAAGTGTTCCACAACTTCATATATATTCAATGAATTCCACTAGTATATCCACGGCTTGGTGTAAGCTTTTGTGACATTGAGCAAGCTTATCCTCTTTATTGCGCAAATTTAGATAGGATTACACAATATGAGTAGCTTGCACCATCTTCTCTAATAAGTCGTTATGGCTAGAGGAAGAAGAAGACTAGATTTGGGAGAGGAATTCACAAGATGAAAATGGAGGTGTTATGCATTATGAGGCAAAATTGTTTGGACATGTAGCCTTTATAACATGGTTAAATGCAATGGCATGATAACATGGCCGCAATCATGCAAAATCACATGCAAAACATATAATGTGAAAAGCATGGTAGATTACACTATTTGTTCACAAGATTTTATTTTGAGATTGATGGAATTTGAAATAGAGGACTTCCTTATAGAGGTGAAATTAAACCGTAACATAATATACGTGAAGAACAAGATGCATATTTATAATAATCCAAGATAACAAATCCACCACAACCAAAGAAAACACCTCTTCAGGGTAAAATTCTTACGACTCATGATAATAGAGAACTTTTTATGGAATCCCTTGAAAAGCACCTTTAGGAGGCAGAAAATAGAGTTTCAACAACAACCATTTGTTCCATGCAAATTAGTATGTTGATTCCCACCATCCTTAAATCACTAAACATTTGCAAAAATTCTAGACTAAACAAAAGAAACATAAGTAGTTTTTGACAAATTTGTGGTATGATGAAGAGTGCAAGGAAACAAAAATATCTTTAATAGAGAGAGGAAAAGATAAAAAAAGACATATGAATAATTAATTCAATCCAAGGAGGGTTACACGAACACTAGAAGGAAAATTTTGATTTCCTTAGAGAGCATAATCCCAAAGGATTCTAGAGAGAACTTCATCAAAAGAGAAAATAAAGAGAATAAAATAACATACACCCAATGGATAAATTATGTAAAATTTCTATACGAATGGGAGAACGATATAGACACTCCCACTCTCAATGAAACAATTCAGATCATTTCCATAGGGGATATCAATCACGACATAAATATATAGAAATGTGGAAAGGTTCATGATATAGGGATGCAAAAAAAAGTATCTCAAATGGGATGTGAAATTTATCACACCACACATCAAGCATATATTCAATAGTATCATTCAGGAAGGCTTCTCATCACATTGGATAACTAGTGTTGCTACCCCCTATACAAATAACCTGTCAAACTACCATACTATCATGGTAAACCCTATTATTATAAAACATTTTTTTGAGTATGGTAGAAATCAAAATTAGTATTTGGGTAGAAAAGGAGGGAAAAATATCAAAAGGCGGAGTGGGTTTCATGCCGAAGCACTCCACTATCAACCATTACATCACTCTTAACCACTTGATTGAAAAAGTGTGGGACAACCAAGGTGAATAAGTTTTTTTACTACTTTGTTGACTTCAAAAAATCATTTGAGACCATACATAGAGAAAACCTTTAGAGCAAAATCGAGGAACTTGGAGTTCCAGATGACTGTAGAGTGTTAGTTCATAAATTTTATGAGCAAAGTAGGGCCAAAATCATAACATGGGAGAGAATGCTTGATTTTTTTGGGAACAACATTGGTTTTAAAAAAGGATTACCACTTTCACCCACCTTATTCAAACTCTATAGTGATAAGATAGAGGAGTGGATAACCAAAATGGGGGGAGATGAAATTCACTGAGCCAATTATGCAATAAAATTACTTCTTTAGGAAGAAAACCTCATCCTAATTGTGAAAAATGACACATAATTTGAGAGATAATTTAAAGTCCCTTGAAATATCTTTTGAGAGGTTGAAATGCAAATAAACATCATCAAAACCAAATTCACAATCTTTTCCTTAAAGAGAAAAAGAAGCAAATTATCTTCTGTTTAAGGAAAACCCACTAAAAATAGTATAAGAATACAAACATCTTGTGTTGGATTTTCAAAATAAGCTCAATAGAGAAACTTGTAAGAAAAAAAAATATAAGGTGGGTGTAAGGAATTATATTCATTAAAAAATAGGTGCACAAATGTATAATTGTGGAATTGAAAAACCAAAAATCTTGTTTGGCATGCTTGTCACATCGATGCTTCTTTATGGTTGCAAAGTTTGGGACACCAATGCGTCTAATCTTAAATGAAGAAAAATAGAAAAATCCCAAAGTAATTAATCATGTAAACAATTTCAAAGTTAAAATTTTGTATCCATATGAGATTCTCATTAATCGAAGTTGGAACCTTTCCCTTAGACACATCAACCTTAACTCGATAGTTAACTTATTTAATGCAGTTCAAAGCATGGAAGTTCATAGATGGCCTAATGATGTAGGAGCATCCATGAAGAGAATTTCCATTCCAAAATTCATACTTCTCGAAGTCAATGTGAATTGTGAGGGAGCTTTACAGGTCTTGAGGGTTCATGTGAGTCTTCTCAAGCAAGTGGCGATGATGGAAAACTTAAATTATCCTTTCTTTTCAGTACTTTACTTCCAAAGAGAAATTTGAAAATTCAAGGATATGTAATGGACATATGGAGTTATGAAAGATGTTCTATGTATAAATGAAAGAGTGTTAGGTACTTGAAGTGTCTTATTAAGTGGTAAAAGGTGTGTAAGGAGTCTTGAGTGTGTGAGTGCATCATTAAGATGCTTACACTAATGTAGAAATGGAAATTATGCAATTGGGAGATGAAGGCAAGTTGAAACGTCAATAGTTGTGTTAGTCATTATGAGTCTTAGGGGTAGTTACATGAAAGATAATTCTAGTTTAGGAAGGAGAGAGTGAATTTGAAACTATTTTTTTCCTCGTGTAGAGGAGAAGGAGAGCCATGAAAGAGAGAAAGATAGAGCATTTTGTATGAAGTTTTGATAATGGAATTTATTTGTGCTTGTCTCAGGTTTGTGTCCATTTTGTTTTATAAGACACTCTAAAATTTTGCAACTTTTTGCTTGATAGTGAGCTTATAAATTGGACAATTCAATGTGGTTAAAATTCGAATGATATTGCTTTGAATGATTGACATATGGTCTATTTTTATGCACATCAGTAGATTTGAATGGCTATGAAGATTAAGAATCGATTCGTGAATAACCTTTGTCAAGTCTTATTGGTATGTTTAATAGTTGATACACGTGGTTAAAATTTCATCGCATGATTGGGAAGCACTTGAGGTTGGAACTTTCATCTTGTTTCTTTGCATGATAAGTTGAATCCTAAGTAAACTCGAAACCCAGATCTTGTACTAGCATGGTTTTGCACAAGTTCAGCTCATTTGCTATTATTAGGGATTGTGGAAGGTGAGACACCCTTGAGAAGGTTGTGGTGGATGTATAATAAGAGGAATAAATAGTTATTTAATCATGTTAAAACCCTAACTACTTCACCGTTGCTCTTGAGGGGTTTATACTCTATTTTCCAACGTACTTCCAAGACCATCACTTCATGAAACAAGTATTCACATCATTATCATAGCCTAATGGTAAGATGGAAGCATGGAGAAGGTGAATGCAATCATGTGGGTGAATTTTATGCCCTTGAAACAAAGGTGTGTGGAATTTATAATTTATTTTTGGCTCTCGGGCTATCTCAAGCATGTGACTAGGGTTTTGAGAGAAAATGTGAACTAAAAATCCTTAGGAGTGGAATCTTGCCATGAAAACTTGGAGAAACCATTATGAGGGAGTATTTAAACTATTGAGAGAGGAATTTTGAATTTCAGTGGGGAAATTTTGTTATTTTCTTACTAGTCCCCTTAAGTGCTCGAGTGCACAAAGGAAAACCTAGTTGTAGGGACAATTTTACAAAGGAAACCAATCTTATACTTTGAGCCAAGAATTGAAATATAGGGAGAAACAAAGAGATTAAAGGGTTCTCTAAAACATATATTTTTTTCTTGAAACCTATGTCAACTAAATATATTCATGAAAGTTGCTTAAGGAAGACCTAGTGAGGGCTTTAGAGCAAAAATACAAAATGTGGAATAGTAGATTTGCACAAGGAGTTGAGGACTGAAATTTTAGGAGCATGTTGGGGCTGGAAAAGGTGAACTAATGGAGCTGGTTATACCTTATAGGTATCCCTAGAACTCTAGATGCATGGTTGATGCAAGATACATGGTCTTGGGAAATATAATAGACACTTTGGACGAAAGGGATAAAAGTGAGTCTTTTGATTTCCTTGAATGAATTTTATAATGAATATAACAATTTTGTGAGTGGTTTAATAGGGGAGAATGATGATAATTTTTTATGAGGAGTAAATAAGCTAAGTTGCTTGAAGTTTCCAAGAATTGACAAGAAGAAACCAAGAGAAAATTGAGGTAAGTTGGTGAAAGGAGTTATTGAGTGAATGAAGAACTATTTGATGGCTGAGATAGTAATTAATGAAGAGTTCCTAGTATGAACAAGGAGTTATATGTATAGTGTAGTGAAGGGGTGATGTGAACCCAACCGCAAGATGTTGAAATACCTATAAAACACACAAACAAATTTACAAATAAAAACCAGGAGTTTCAAAATAGATTTCTTCTCATTTTGGATTCCACACTAATCTTTTACATCATTACAATCCACCTTTTTTTCACGTCTACTCTAAAACCCTAAATTGCCAAATAACTTTAAAATGCCAAAAAATATCTACTAGCAAAAAACTTAGACAGGCCTCAAAATTTGTGTGCCAAATATGAATTCATAAATTAAGTCTCACGCAAAATTTTGACTTATTCTAACAAGCACAACAAAATTTATTAAAGTTCTAAGACCTAGTCAAAAGCGAAAAACGTTCGGAGCCAATTTTTGGCCACTAGATGAAGGAATCGGGGCCCAAAAATGTGCCGAAATGGACACAAAATTTTATAAATATTACATGCTAGCATAGTACTAATGTATATCTACCACCTTGTAAAATTTCAAGATGATCCAACGGTCGGATCAAAAGTTATAGTCTCGTAAGTTATGCTCTCACATCAAGGAAAGTTGGTGAGGGCCATTTTTAGTGATGCTTGTCAAGGTTTGAGAAATTTTGCAAGAATTTTAGGCATTATAGGCTTATTATGATCCTCTTATGCAGAAATAGTAGAGTAGTTGTTTACAATCCTGATAGTAAGACATGCATGATATTTTATTTTCTCTACATCATGTGGTATCGAGTGAGGTTTTTGTTGTAATTTGGTTTGAATTTCAAATATATGTACTTTTGTGGCTAACAATGTGGTGTGAGTGTGTGGTAAATGAAGTGACATGTTAAAATAAGTGTGAGAAGTTGAGAAGAGATAGTGAAGACACCAAAATACCTGGTGAGGCCAAGGTGAGGTGTGGAAGGAAAGGTGAAACATACTTGTCATTGAGAGAGATGTATCTAGAGGAAATAATGAGAGAGTTGTGGAAAATGATTAGCTACAAGAGGAAACAAGAAGAGTCAGAGAATAAGAAGATATAATAAGCAAAGAAAGCGAAGCAGAGGAAGCGTGAATAGTGGATGGAGGCTGAGATAGAGAAGCTAAGAGAAGATGTAGAGATATTAAATGAAATGATGAAGCAACTAAGGTATGGATATGAATTTTTCATGAAAAAGAAAGCTAAATGGCTTGTGATGAAGATTGTAAAAAAATAAAAAGTTACAGCTTAAAGAGGATGATCCAGGATGAAGAAAAGAAGATGAGAAGAGAAGCAAAGAAGGAATATAAGGTTGACAAGAAGAAGAATGGGGATGAAATTCAAAATCAAGAGGATGAGTTCATAGAAAAAAACAAACCTCAAAGGTTGAATAAGTAAAGAAAATCAAATGTGAATGTAAGGTAAGTAAAGTTGATGAAATGTTACTTGGTATTGAGGATGATGTGAGTGAATTCCTTGAAATTGTTCAAAATGAATTCAGTTGTGCATTTGAAATTGACAAGCCTAATGATGAGAAATCATGGAATGAAGCTTTTATGGATGACATTGATGATGTTTTGCAAAATTTGTTAGATGAGTTGGATAGAAAGATGGAAAGTGCAGGTACAACTAAGACAAAGATGATTTCTTGGGCATGTGATGATGTGAATGAAAGCAAGGAACAAACAAATGCAGGGTTAATGAAGCATGAGATGGTGAAATTTGAGAATGAGAAAGTGAATAAGCAAGGTTTTGAAGTTTTTGACAAAGGAAATGGTGGCTATATGGATTGTATGTGGATGATAAAAAACATAAGGAGGAAGGGATAATGTATTTTTGTCATTTTTGTGTTTGTGTGTGCATGTATAAGACATGGAAACTTGAAGATGCTGAGAGTAAAGATGAAGATAAAAGAGAAATGGAGAAGAGTAAAATGAAATGGAAGACTAAAGAAACTACATGGGACCCTGGTGGTTATGAAGAATGCAAGGAAAATGAGAGCAAGGAGAGAAGATCAAAGAAAATCAAATATGATGAAGACATCAACAAGAGAACAAAGAGGGTGCAAAATTTTCTCCACCATGGGAGTATGATGCAGGAGAATCCATGAAGAGACTTTCCATTAAAAAATTCATGCTTATTGGAGTCAATGTGAGTTATGAGGAGTTCTATAGGTCCCGATGGTTCATGTGAGTCTTTTCAAGCAAGTAGTGAGGATGGAAAATTTGAATTATCCTTTCTTTTGTACTTTCCCTCCAAAGGGACATTTGAAAATTCAAGGACATGTAATGGACATATGGAGTTTTGAAATATGTTTCAAGTATGTTAGAGTATTAGGTACTTTAAGTGTCTTATTAAGTGGTAAGAGGTGTGTAGGGAGTCTTGAGTGTGTGAGTGTATCATTAAGATGTTTACAATAATGTAGAAATGGCAGTTATGTAATTGAGAGATGAAGGGAAGTCGAAGGATCACTATTTGTGTCAGTCATTATGAGTCTTAGGGGAAGTTACATGAAAAAGAATTCAATTTTAGGAAGGAGGGAATGAATTTGAAACTCATTTTCCCCCTCGTGTAGAGGAAGAGAGCCATGAAAGAGAGAAAGAGGATTTTGTATGAATTTTTGATAATGGAATAATTTGTGCTTGTCTCAAATTTGTGTACCTCTTGTTTTATAAGATATGTTGAAATTTTGTAATCTGTGTGCTTTTTTAGTGAGCTTATAGATTGGAAAAATCAATGTGATTAAGCTTGGAATGATCTTGCTTTGAATGATTGACATATGCTTTGTTTTTGATGTACATTGGAGCTTTGAATGGTTGTGAAGATTAAGAATTTGATGTGAAGAATCTTTGTCAAGTATTCTTGGTATGTTTAATAGTTGATACATGTGGTTATAATGTCATTGCATAATTGGGAAAGGCTTGAGGATGGAAATTTCATATTGTTTCTTTTCGCATGATAATTTGAAGCCTAAGTAAATTGAAATTGTAATGCACTAGCATGATTTTGCACAAGTTAAGCTCATTTGTTGTTATCAGGTATTGTGGAAGGTGAAACACCCTTGGGAAGGTTGTGGTGGATGTATAATAAGAGGAATAAATAGTGCTTTACTCATGTTAAAACCCTAACTACTTCACTATTGTTCTTGAGGGGTTTATACTCTATTTTCCAACATACTTCCAAGATCACCACTTCATGAAACAAGTATTTACATCATTATCATAGCCTATTGGTAATATGGAAGCATAGAGAAGGTGAATTCAGTCATGTGGGTGAATTTTAGGCCCTTTAAATGAATTTTTGTGGAAGTTATAGTTTGTTTTTGGCTCTCACCTATCTTAGGCATGTGACTAAGGTTTTGAGAGAAAACGTGAACCAAAATCCTTAGAGTGGAACTTTGCCTCGAAAAATTGGAGAAACCATTGTGAGGGAGTCTTTACACTTTTGAGAGAGGAATTTTTAATTTCAGTGGTGAACTTTTTTTATTTTCTTACCAGTCCCCTTAAGTGCTTGAGTGCACAGTGGAAAAACCTAGTTATAGACACCATTTTACAAAGGAAACTAGTCTTATACTTTGAGACAAGAATTGAAACTTCTGGGGAGTCACAAAGAGATTAAATGGTGCTCTAAAACATATATTTTGTGTCTTGAAACCTCTGTCAACTAAAGATATTCATGGAAGTTTCTTAAGGAAAACTCGTTATCTCTCGAAAGTGCACCGTCAGAGAGATGATCAGAGGGTTTCTAAGCTTGCTCTAGATATCTCTCTTTCGTAGATACAATGGAAACACCTCAGGTATGTGGGTATACCTATTATTGAGGTGAGTCTTTGGTATCAAGGCTGGTTCCTTCTTGATGTATCCTAAATTAATTTTTGGGGTTTTGAGGATAAAAAGATGACTGTAAATGAATTAAAATCAGGTGATACACCAAATTTGTTGAGGGATTGAATGGGTACATACAAAAATATTTGAGAATGGATTCTGGATGCACAAACCAATAGTTTTCAAGTAGAATATTAAGGCAAAACACTTGATGTATTGAGGGAATAATTCACAACAATATTGTTAAGATAAACATGCACACTAATATTATGCAGAAATAACTAAATTTGCAGCAAGGTAAGATGATCAATCAGGGAATTTGAAATTCAAAAGAAATAATAAGGTATACACAACACTGCAAATAATTGGAAAGACAAAAATCAATTCTCATTCAAAGGACAAAAGTGTCAAAATCTGCTTTCAAGCACTCATGTGTCCAAAAAGTCCTCTCTTTGTGCCTTGTTATGCACACAATATATAGCAAGTTTGCTCATCCCACCCATCTTAAAAATAGACTAAAATTTGTACTCGCCCATACATCCTATTTTTATCCTTCATAAATAAAGTAATAAAAATGAACATGCTAATACAATGAGGCATTAATAGCCTTGATTACAAAAATACATCCCAGTCAAACTAATGTTGACTATTCTATTTTAAACAAGTTGGAAAAATAAAATGGCTAATAATAGCCCTTGTTTGTTGAGTAAGTTTTCTCCAATGCATGAAGCTCTATCTTCTAGTGCTTGATATGACACTTACAATTTGATCCACTTGCAATTGCAAAATTAGCACTTTAATAATGCCCCTTGGGTGCACATGCAAAATAAATCCCTTTGTGTGTGAGCAAAATAATTATTTTAATTACAATACTTTACAAAGTATTCACCCATGTATCCCATCTACTTGCAAACCCTGATGTTGAAATCTGTCTTGTCTTCTTGTGCATGGTAAAATTGACTTCCTCTCCATCTTTCTGTGGGGACCACTCTGATGCTACACTTTCCTGATATCATTTTTGCATTGGCCACCTTTTTGGAGAAATTAAGGATGTTTTTGGAAAGTATAAGGTAATGTGGTCTTGGAAAAGCATATATGGATCACTTTGGGGTCATAATATAGCTAACCTAATAATCATTGCATAAATCATAGTCATTTGACTATAATAATTGCATTGATATATTGGTTGGCATTTGATCATGGGGGTGAACTATAGTTTTAGACCTTTAACCAAGGGTGATGCAATGATTTCAAACCTGTTTTTGCAGCATGTTCCGTGCCTAAAGTGACTACAAGATCATCAGTAAGAGGAATTCCTTCTGAGTTTATTTCTTTACCTTTGAATTCTGCAAGAAGAAGAAGAGTTGGTAACACCCTACCTTATAATAGGCCTGGTTTTAACAACCCTCCTCCTAATCTTCCTTCACCATGTATTAATTTCTTTGTTCAGATCCCAATTTTTCCAATGGCTATTCAACCACCTAGGAATTTTGTGACCTTTACTAATGGTATCCCATTAGTAATTCCAGTTTATCATGATATCCCTAATACTGCCATGAAAATTTTCCTTCATTCATTGGTGAAAATCATATTACTCCTATAGAACACATCAAATATGTTGCAACCCTATGTGCAGTCCATAATATAACACATGAAGATGTAGCCTTGAGACTTTTAGTTGCATCCTTTAAAGGGAAAGCCTTGCAATGGTATAAAAACTTAGAAATTGGAAGCATAAGAACTTGGGATGAGTTAGGTGAGAAATTGCTGAAACAATTTCAAGATCATTCAGATCATTTATCCCTCATAGAACAAATGCTTACAATTAACATGAGCCCCTCATGAATTTATGGCGCCAATATCCGTTTTCTAGAACTTGGGAAGAAATCCAACTAGTGTCAAACCTCAAGCTGACCATGCTTTTATTTATTATCTTAGAGCCTTAAACAATGATATTTCAACTATGATTCATTCTATGTAGGTGTCACTCTCCTAAGCTTATGATATTACTATAAAGGCCGAAAATAGTCTTATTCAAGTTAAAAATTAGCACAAGGGCTTCAATGCCTTTTGTATCAGATTTGACACCTATTCCACAACCTATCACCATTTTGGAGCCTACCATTATAGTCCCATTAGATGATGTGTTTAAAGCTTTGCAGACTATGGGAAACAAGCTAACTTTGATTGAAAATAGACTTGTATTACCTAAAGAGGTCTTATCAAAGAAAACCAAAAAAATAGGAAGCCTTATCAAGCAGAATCGGAATTATAGACAACCATATCAACAAAGTAAATTTTACCCAAAATCTCCTAGTTCATCTAAAGCTTTAGTCCTAATTAATATGGCTATAGAAGAATGGTGTCAACCTTGTAATCAACCTCATTCAACCGCAAATTGTCTAAACGCATTCATGAATATAAGACTTTTTACGCAACCTCAACTTGAAACATTGTTCATGCCTCAACTAGAGGGTGGGCAAAGTAAGAAACTCATGTTTAGAAGCACCTGAACAAAACTTGGTCAATTTTAGTGAAGATGATTTTATTGCAATTACTACTAGGGCCCAAGAAAAGGCTTAGGAAAGTCAAAAGTGTCAAAACAGACATGTTTTGCCTACAATGATTGATATAACAGTGAGGTATAAACCAAAAATTAGCAAATAACATTTCCGTTCCAAAAAAAACAAGTGTTTCAGCTATTAAATAAAATAAAAAACAATTACAACCTTATCCAAGAAGATTATTTATACCTCAGATATCAAGAGTAGCTGAAGCAGAGTCAGTTTTCGCCAAAGCCTATGCTAAAATAGTAGAATTTGTTTCCAAAACTGTTTCTTCTTTTAACATTGTCAATGTAATGAAAAACATAATGTTAATATCTTAATGTGGGATGCTCTAAGTATTCCAGGATAGCAGGAGTTCGTTTCTCATGAACTTGCTAAGCTTCAAAATTCATCAAATTTGGCGTAAAAGAAGTCCGTAAAGCGCAGACATGGTCCTTGGAATAGTGGAACATGACCACATTAAATAAGTTAAATGGATGGTTAAAAAGGTATTAAATGCTCATGATATCAAGAAGCCACCACCATTTTATTTATCTATGATTATTGGAGACCATTTAGTTCATAACTGCATGGTTAATAGTGGCACAAGCAACATAGTTATGCCAACGACAATTCGCAGAAAAGTTGGGCTGCAGTGTGAGCCTATAGAGAAAAGGGTGTTGTAGCTAGACATGACAACAAATAATACAGTTGGTATTATTAGAAACTGGAAGTAACTTTACATGTTTGTCCTAACGTTACAATTCTACAAGATGTGACTATTGTAGATTTGCCTCCCTATTTTGCCTTATGTTTATCACGAGATTTTACAACAAAAATAGGAGGTTATCTTTCTTCAGATTGGTCATTTTTTCTTTACTACATGATATGGAACTAAGGTTACCATAAATTCAGAGCCTCTAGCTAGATTTCATATTGAGCCTCACGCATCAAATGCTACACCAAATTACTCAATTATAGATCAGTCTAATTTCGATTTTACAGCTCATGTTTCTGCACTTGAGGGTGTTTCTAATCTGTTCATGGATGAAAATACTCAAGAACATGCTTATGACTCTTTCAAGGAAGTAGAAGAATATTTGTTCAGTGTTTATTACTTGCATGAAGAAAATGCACCAATTACTTTGTTATCCAAGATAGAAGAAACATCGAAGGGCTATGGAAGCTTCATTTAGATGGAGATAAAAATAAGAAAGGACTAGGTGCAGAATTAATGCTTACTTCCCCTTCAAATGAAAACTAATTTTTAGCTTTAAGTTTGTAATTTTCTAGTACTTGTAATGTAGATGAATACGAAGTGTTAATTCATTGCTTGCAATGGGCTAGAAAGAGAGGTATCAAGATACTTTACAAGTTTTCAGAGATTTAGAATTAGTTATTAATCAACTGAAAAACTTTAATGTCTATAAGAATTTATTGTTGAAGTCTTACAAACATAGAGTTTCGGACTCAATGGATGATTTTTATGATATTAAAATAGAGTTTCATTGTTGAAGTCTTACAAACATAGAGTTTGAGGGCATTGTTGTTAGGTCTAAGAATCACTTGGAAGTATGGTGTCGGGGACATCATCGTCAAAGGAGACTCGAGCTAGTTGTCAAGCAAGTGAAAAAATTGTACGCCACAAATAATCAGGAATGAAACAATACAAGCATGCAGTTTGGGACTTCATTGAGATGTTTGACTCCTTCAACATTGTGCATCATGACAGGAGGTTCAATGACTTGGAAGACAAGCTTGTAGTGTTGGGGTCTTGGTTTGATCAGTTTTGCAATATCCCCTTATTGTGAATATGAGGCAGAGGTAGTGACAAGACCCTCTGTCCCTGACAATATAAAACATTGGTAGGTTTTTGATGATGAGGCTTAGGTCAGAAGGTTCTGAAAAAAGATGGAGAGTTTTCTGATCAAAACATTGATTGGGATCCAATGGTCTGTACAATAGAGGGGAAGGAAACCTTATTTGGCAAAGGCATCATCCACTAAAGACCAAAACCATTCCTAGAGGGCTGGTTGCTCTTGAATCAAATTTTGATAATGTGACTGTATTATTAATAGGCATATGGAAGCCTCGAGGGATGTTGAAGAGCATGACCTTGGCACGAAGGAGAAACCAAGGAAGATTTAGTTGGGCAGTAGTCTCAACAAAGATGAAAAGCAATCATACATCCAGTTGTTAAATAAATACCAATATTGCATGGCTTGGACCTATTCTGAGCTCAAAGCATACAGAGAAGACCTGTTCTAGCATGAGATTCCCTTGGAGCCCAGTGCAAAACCCTTCAGGAAGAAGCAAAGGCCAATTAATCCTCTGTTATCTCTCAAAATGCAAGAGGAGCTAAAGAAGCTAAGGGATGGAGGAATTATCTAGCCCATAAGGTATTCTTCTTGGGTTGCTAACCTAGTGCTAGTAAGAAAGAAGAATGGTGACATCAGGTTGTGTGTGGACTTCAAGAATCTAAACAAGGCCTCAATGAAGGAAAACTATCCTTTACCTAACATGGAGCACATGTTGCAGTTGGTGACTAGTTCTGAGTTGCTTTCTACTTTAGATGGCTTCTCTGGTTATAATCAAGTCATGGTGAAAGAATCAGAAAGGATCAAGACAACCTTCACTACTCCATGGGGAACGTATGTATATGTTAGGATGCCCTTTGGTCTGATGAATGTTGGAGCCACTTTTCGAGAGCAATGGATGTTGCTTTTGCTGGTTACATCAATGAATTTATTGTTGTTTACCAAGATGATGTAACAATGTTTTCAAGAAGGAGAAGTGACCATTTGTTGCACTTAGAGAAGATGTTGATCAGATGTAGGGAATATGGCATCTCACTCAATCCAAAGAAATGCCATTTTGGAGTGCAGAAGGCCAAATTGCTTGGTCACATTGTGTCACAAGAAGGAGTGATGATTGATCCAGAAAGAGTGGAGGCCATAAACAAGGTCCCACTTCTGAGAACCAAAAAGGAATTCAGTCCTTCTTCGGGAAGATAAACTTCATTAGAAGGTTTATATCAAACTTTTCTGAGTTGACTATCCCAATCACTTCCATGTTGAAGAAGGATCAGATCATCAAATGGGAGGAGGCTTCCATCCAAGCTTTCAATGGAATCAAAGAGGCATTGAAGCATGCCCCTATTTTAGCAGCCCCAAATTACAAGAAGCCTTTCCAAGCTATTTTCTTTCGCTTCAGAAAACACTATTTCTTCTGTCCTGCTACGAAGGATAATGAAGGGGCTGAGAGGCCAATTGCCTTTTTCAGTAAGGCATTGCAAGGGGCAGAATTAAAATACACCATCATGGAAAAGCAGGCATTTTCCTTGGTCAAAGCAACAAAGGTTTTCAGGCCTTATATTTTAAGTTCAAAAGTTGTTGCTTATGTTCCCCATACCATGGTAAAAGACATCTGTCGAGATGAAAGTCTCAAGTAAAAGATGTAGATGGGTGAACAATTTGCAAGAGTATCATATGGACATCCAAACCATGAAGTTGGTGAGAGGTTTGGGGTTAGCTAAGCTCATGGATGAGAGCAACTTGTAGACCATTGAGGTAAATGAGATTGAGGAAGAAAGGGCAGCTATTTTTGAAAGATTGATGAGTTCAGGGTGGTACAAAGATGTGATGTTATATCTCAGACACTTAAACTTCCCTGAGCATTTGAATAAGAACCAGAAAGATCTCTTAAGTTGTCTTCCCATAAATATGTCATTACTGATTTTGGGTTAGCATGGAAGAACCCAGAGGGAGTCCTCTTAAGATGCATCACTGAAGATGAAGCCCCCAAAATAATTTCTGATCTCCATGGAGGAGTTTGTGGGGGGCATTTTGTTGTAAGAGTCACAACACATAAGATCATAAGGGCTAGTTATTGGTGGCCAACTCTTTTCAAGGATGCAACCATGTTGGTTAGAAGATGTGAGAGTTTCCAAAGCATTTCTCTGGAAGGCTAAAGGCTTTAGGCTCCCTACCTTTGCATTTTGTATCAATTGAAGCCCCATTTAAGCAATGGGGAATGGACTTCATTGGTGAGATTTCAGACCCTTCAAGTGCTGGCCATAAGTGGATTCTTGTAGCCACTGATTACTTTACCAAGTGGGTGGAAGCAATCCCCACCAAGAAGGCTACACACCAAGTTGTCATGGATTTTGTGCTAAATAATATTATTTACAGGTTTGGAGTACCAGTCAAAATCATAGTTGATAATGCCATGAGTTTCAGGGCTAGACCTTTGGTGGCAATGTGTAAAGGATATGGGATCAATTTTACATATGCCTCTAATTATAATCCCCAAGGAAATGGACAAGTTGAGTCCAACAATAAGAATTTGCTAAAGATTATCAGAAGAACCTTGGAGTTGAACAAGAGAAAATGGGGTGAACAACTAAAGTTTGTTGTCTAGGCTGATAGGATCACTATCAAAAGAGCCACTGGAAAGAGTCCATTTGAGTTGGTATATGGGACTCAGGCCCTGCTGCCCCTGCATATGCAATTATCTTCATATCAGTTCATTCAACAACTGGAAGATCAAGAAGTGAGTCCTCATGATGCCCGCATCAACCAGATTGTTGAGCTTGATGAAGAGAGGAGGGCATCTCACCAGAGGCATATAAGGTTCAGAGAAAAGCTAAAGAAATTGTTTGACAAGAAGGTCACTCCTAAAGCCTTCAATATTGGAGATCTTGTGCTATTATGGGATAGCAGGCATGAGGATAAGGGCAAGCATGGAAAGTTTGATTCATTGTGGATGGGCCCTTACTCCATTGACATCAAAATTAGTGAACACACCTTCTTCTTGAAGAATGTATGGAAAGTTTGATTCTATTGCACTGTTGTTTTTCCATATTAGCAATTATATGCTCACAAAAACTTTACCTCGAACTATTTTCACAACACGGATATCAACATCATATCCCATAATTTTTGTAATCCAGCTTGTTCTCTTCTCATTCAGCTCTTTTTTCAATAAAAACGCTTTCACACTTAGATGAGAAACTAAAACATGTATCTTGTTATTGGAAAGCATGTACTTAAAATTTTCAATCATTTAACTACTGAAAGTACCTATTTTTCAAGAAAGGTGTACCTTGTCTTGTAGTCATGTAGACTCTGTCCAAAGAAAACAATGGGTTGCTCAATATTTTTGCATTAATCTGAGTTAAAATAGTTGAAATAGTCTCAGCTCCCGTAAGTGCATACATTGTAAAATCTTTATCAAAATTTGGATTTTCAAGAGTAGGAGCGTGTGAAATGGCTATTTTAATTTCTTGAAACCTTTTCTCCCTTCGATGGTCCAAGAGAAAGTCTTCTCTTTCTTTAACATGGTTGTCAAAGGTTTGACTAATGCTGAAAAATCTAGAACAAATATTCTAACAAAGTTGATTTTTTGAGAAAAATCTACAAAGTGATTTCTTATGATGCGGTAAGGATAACTGTGAAATAAATTTAATTCTGAAAGGATCAATAGCTAAACCTTATTTAGAGACAATATGACCAACCAGTTTACCCTGATGAACTGAAAAATAGACTTTTTGGGGTTCAAAGATATTCCAAACTCTTTACAAAGCTAAAAATTCTTCCTTAAATGAATTAGATGTTCATCATAATTTTTAGAAAAATGGTGACATCATCTAAGTAAACCAATATGCATTTATTTGATAAACTGTGAAAAGCCATATCCATTACACGTTGAAACTTTGCACCAACATTTGAAAGACCGAAAGGAAATATTTTATAAGCATAAGTGCCCCATTTAGTGGTGAAGGTTGTTTTGTATCTGTCTTCTTCATGCACAAGGATTTGATTCTATCTGTCATTGTAGCCATCTAAAAGATAAAATTTGTCTAAACCAAAAACTGTTCTCAAACTCTGATCCATATTTGGCAGCAGATAATGATCTTTTACTGAAGCTTTATTCAGGTCCTTGAAGTCCACACATAGCCTAATTTTCCATTCTTTTTCCGAACAGGAACAAGATTAGCTACCCAACTTGAATTCTTAATTGGAAAAATAATACCTGATTCGATTAACTTGGATAATTATTTTCTCATCAATGGCTGGCTCAATTTTTGGATTTACAAGCCTTTTTTCTACCTAACTCGGCTTGGAATTTGGTTGCAACTCTATTATATGCTTTGAGCTAAAATTAGATCAAACCCTCTCGATCTTGTTACTTCCAAAAAAACATCTCGAATTTTTACATAATTTGATAAATGACTATTTTTCAGCTGAAGAGCAGACCTTTCCAATAAGTAGTTTCTTGTCATCATCCACCAATATTTCTTCATAGTTATTTGTGTGAGTTGAAATCTTACCTTTGTCTGTCTTAATAATAATCATTAGAATTGAAAATGTCTTCTAGAGTGACCAATCCTTGAGGCAACCTATTTGTTTTTAATTGAACAATCTGATCACCATAGAAGTGTCATAGCTTTTTCCTACTTTATTGCAGAAAATTCAACTTCTTGCTACAAAAATATGTAAATTTGTTTATTGCTTTCAAAAACCTATCAATTATCTCCATTGTGTGCACTGAAGGTGTGATAATTAATTTAATATGTGGTTGTACATTTTTTTTTCGATCTGTTCTAGTACATCAAAGCTAGCACCAACTGTTGTAAGTTTGTTTGCATGCTTATTTTCATCTCTTGGGACAAATTGAATGTTAATAGCATCAAAATCATCCATTAAGTCTGAAACTCTATGTTTTTAAGACTTTAACAATGAATTCTTACACACATTAAATTTTTTCACTTGATTAATAACAAATTCGAATGTCTGAAAACTTGTAAAGTACTGATACCTCTCTTTCTAGCCCATTGCAAGCCATGAATTAATGCTTCATATTCAGCTACATTACAAGTACAAGAAAACTACAAACTTAAAGCTAAAAAGTACTTTTCTTTTGAAGGGAAGTAAACATTAAACCTACACCTTGTCCTTTCTTATTTTTAGCTCCATTGAAATGAAGCTTCCATAGCCCTTCGATGTTTCTTCTGTCTTGGACAACAAGGGAATTGGTGCATTTTCTTCATGCAAGTAATAAACACCAAACAAATATTCTTCTACTTCCTTAAAAGGGTCATAAGCATGTTCTTCTTGAGTCTTTTCATCCACGAATAAATTAGAAACACCATCAAGTGTAGAAACATGAGCTATAACATCAAAATTAGACTAATCTAGAATTGAGTAATTTGTTGTAGCATTTGAAGCATGAGGCTCAATATGAAATCTAGCTAGAGGCTTTGAATTTACGGTAACCTTAGTTCCATATCATGTATTAAAGAAAAAAAATGACCAATCGAAGAAAGATAACCTCCTATTTTTGCTGTAAAATCTCGTGATAAACATAAGGTAAAATAGGGAGGCAAATCTAAAACAGTCACATCTTGTAGAATTGTAACGTTGGGACAAACATGTAAAGTTACTTCTAGGTTTCTAATAATACCAATTGTATTATTTTTTTTCCCGTCTAGCTACAACACCCTTTTCTTTGTAGGCTCACACCGCAGCCCAACTTTTTCGTAATTGCCGTTGGCATAATCTGTCTTGCTTGCACCACTATTAACCATGCAATTATGAACTAAATAGTCTCCAATAATCATAGATAAATAGAATGGTGGTGGCTTCCGATATCATGAGAATTTAATACCTTTTAAACCATCCATTTAACTTATTTAACATGGTCCTGTTCCATTGTTCCAAGGACCATGTCTACTTTCTGGACTTCTTTTTGTGTCAGATTTGATGAATTCCGCAACTTAGCAAGTTCATGAGAAATGGGTTCCTGCTATCTGGAATACTTAGAGTGTCCCACATTAAGATATTAACATTATGTTTTTTCATTACATCAACAATGTTAAAAGAAAAAACAATTTGGAAACAAATTCTACTATTTTAGCATAGGATTTGGTGAAAATTGACTCTGCTTCAACTACTCTTGATATCTGAGGTATAAATAATCTTCTTGGATCAGGTTGTAATTTTTTTATTTTATTTAACAGCTGAAACACTTGTTTTTTTTTTTTGCAAAGACAATGTTATTTGCTAATTTTTGGTCTATACCTACATTGTTTTATCAATCATTATAGGCAGAACAGGTTTGTTTTGATACTTTTGACTTTCCTAAGCCTTTTCTTGGGCCCTAGTAGTAACTACAATAAAATCTTCACTAAAACTGACCAAGTTTTGTTGGTGCTTTTGAACATGAGTTTCTTATTGTCTACCCTCTAGTTGAGGCATGAACAATGTTTCAAGTTGAGGTTGTGTGACAAGGCTTATATTCAGGAATACATTTGGACAATTTGTAGTTGAATGAGGTTGATTACAAAGTTGACACCATTCTTCTATAGCCATATTAACTGGGACTAAAGCGTTAGATGAACTAGGAGATTTTGGGTCAAATTTACTTTATTGATATGGTTGTCTATAATTCTGATTCTCGCGATAAGGATTCCTATTTTGTTGGTTTTCTTTGATAAGGCCTGCTAAGTAATACAAGTCTATTTTCAATCAAACTTAGCTTGTTTCCCATAGTCTGCAAAGCTTTAAACACATCATTTGATGGGGCTGCAATAACAGGCTCCAAAATGGTGATAGGATGTGGAATAGGTGCCAAATCTGCTACAAAAGGCATTAAAGGACTTGGTGTTAATTTTTGGGCTTGAATAAGACTATTTTCGGCCTTTATAGTAATATCATAAGCTTTGGGAGAGTGACACCTACCATAGATGAATCATAGTTGAAATATCATTGTTTAAGACTCTAAGATAATAAAAAAACTTGGTCAACTTGAGGTTTGACACTAGCCTGGATTTCTTCCCCAAGTTCTAGAAAAATGGATATTCAAAGCGGCCATAAATTCATGAGGGATCTCTTACTTGTAGATAGTTAGTCTATGAGGGATAAATAATCGAATGGTCTTGAAATTGTTTCACCAATTTCTCTTCTAACTCATCCCGAGGTTCTTATGCTTCCAATTTCTAAGTTTCTATACCATCAGTAAGGCTTTCCATTTAAAGGATGCAGCTAAAAGTCTCAAGGCTACATCTTCATGTGTTATATTATGGACTCGCATTATGTAATGTAACATATTTGATGTGTTCTATAGGAGTAATATGATTTTCACCAGTGAATGAAGGAAAAATTTTCATGGCAGTATTAGGGATATCATGATAAACTAGAATTACTAATGGGCTACCATTAGTAAAGGTCACAAAATTCCTAGGTGGTTGAATAGCCATTGGAAAATTGGGATTTGAACAAAGAAATTAATACATGGTGAAGGAAGATTAGGAGGAGGGTTGTTAAAACTAGGCCTATTATAAGGTAGGGTGTTACCAACTCTTCTTCTTCTTGCAGAATTTAAAGGTAAAGAAATAAAATCAGAAGGAATTCCTCTTACCGATGATCTTGTAGTCATTTTAGGCATGGAACATGCTGCAAAATTGGTTTGAAATCATTGTATTTCCCTTGGTTAAAGGTCTAAAACTATAGTTCACCCCCATGATCAAATATCGACCAATATATGAATGCAATGATTATAGTTAAATGACTATGATTTATGCAATGATTAGTAGGTTAGATATATTATGACCCCAAAGTGATCCATATATGTTTTCTCAAGACCACATTACCTTATACTTTCCAAAAAACATCCTTAATTTCTTCGAAAGGGTGGCCAATGCAAAAATGATATCAGGAAAGTGTAGCATCAAAGTGGTCCCCACGAAAGATGGAGAGGAGGTTAATTTTACCATGCATAAGAAGACAGGACAAATGTCAACTTCGTGGTTTGTAAGTAGATGGGATACATGGGTGAATACTTTGCAAAGTATTGTAATTAAATTAATTATTTTCCTCACACACAAAGAGATTTATTTTGCATGTGAACACAAGGGGCATTATTAAAGTACTAATTTTGCATTTTGCAAGTGAATCAAATTATAAGTGTCACATCACGTAATGTAAGACAAAATTTTCATGCATTGGAGAAAAGTTACTCAACAAAAAAGGGCTATTATTATCCAAGTTATTTATCCAACTTATTTAAAATAGATTAGTCATTATGATTTGAGTGGGATGTATTTTGTAATCAAGGCTATTAATGCATCATAGTATTAGCATGTTTATTTTTATTCATAAAGGATAAAAATAGGATGCATGGGCGAGTACAAATTTTAGTCTATTTTTAGGATGGGTGGGATGAGTAAACTTGTTATATATTGTGTGCATTGCAAGGCATAAAGGGATGACTTTTTGACACGTGAGTGTCAAGTAGATTTTTTCAGTTTTTCCCTTTGAATGAGAATTGATTTCTGCCTTTCCAATTATTTGAAGTGTTGTGTATACCTTATTATTTCTTGTCAATGTCAAATTTCCTGACTGATCATCTTACCTTGCTGCAAATTTAGTTATTTCTGCATAATATTAGTGTGCATATTTATCTTAACATTATTGTCGTGAATCATTCCCTCAATACATCAAGTGTTTTGCCTTAATATTCTACTGAAAACTATTGGTTTGTGCACCCAGAATCCATTATCAAATATTTGTGCATGTACCCATTCAAGCCCTCAATATGTTTGGTGTATCACCCTAGTTTTCAGTTCATTCACAATCATCTTTTTACCCTCAAAACCCTAAAAATTATTTTAGGATACATCAAGAAGGAAGCGGCCTTGATACCGGAGAATCACCTCAACAATAGGTATACCCACAAACCTGAGGTGTTTCCATTGTATCTATAAAAGAGATAGATCCAGAGCAAGCTTAGAACCCTTGCAGTCATCTCTCTACAGGGTGCACTTTCGATGGATAACATGACACAAACAATGTCTAAGTCTTTAAAAGTGGAAATTACCAATGTGAGTAGTGTAACAACATTATTTGGGAACGTCAATCAATCTTTGTAAGAAAATCAAGATTCTAGTACCAAAATAATGTCACCCTAATGCTAACAATGTAACTTCAACACCCTCAAAATCTCAAAACAAAGTTGGAATATAAAAATAAGCCTTATTATACTATAGATTTATTACTCATGCGAGTAACGTACCACTACAATATGGAGACTTAAACCAAGTTCCACAATGGAAACAAGATCTAAGTATCACAATTGTAAAGCTAAAATGCGGGCAACATAACAAATCTAAGGGAGAAAATGATAAGACAACCTAACTACAATGATAATAAGTCTCAATATTGGTTTGAGAACAGGGGCCTACTTAGGACATATACATCTACCATTCACACTTTTAACACTTACATTTTGGAATTACAACATATTCATATACAAGTAGACTACAAAAGTGGGGGAAACGTTATTCCCAACAATATCCGTATATGTCATTTACTCTTTTGTCCCAAAAATTGGCAACAAGAGAACAATGTGTAGACTAAATGAGGATGAAACAAACTAGGTATACTTTGTGAAAGTTTCTCCTTGCCTTACAAAAAATAGAAAAATACAGTGAAGTAACATGTCATAGGTTTTGTGATGAAATGTCACATAGTTTCAACTTTAAGAGATTCTTTCTCTTGTTCAAAAAATTAGAGTTTGAATCCAAAAAAATTGTCACTTTGTTAGAGCTCTAAAGTATACCTATCTAAGACAAAATTGGTTTCAAGCCAGAAAGCTTCCTATTGGTTCTCTCACCTAGGTTGTCACAAGATATTTAAGATCGAGCTCGATTTACCAAGGTTTCCCATAGAGTATATTTGCTTTACTTTAACCCTTCAAGTATAATGAGCACCGAAGTGCATTCTGGTTATACTTTCACTAGGGTTACGATAAGGATATCTTTGACTCTAAACATTCAAGGAATACAAGTCAATTGGTTATTTGAAGCACTTTCTTGTTTCTTCCATGAGGTTCCCTCAATGTGTAGAATACTTTAGGGTTCCTAGGACCACCCCCATAGTCAGAGCTTAAAGCTTATATCAAAGGGGTTATATCCTAGTTAAGCGGATGAGCCATAAATCTTAACCGAAACCTACAAAGACAATGTGTTGAATGTGATTTATTTTTTATCTTTCAAGCGTAATATGGTATTTATTTTACTCCTTTTGGCGCAACTTGTAATCACACGTGAATGTTAGAGTTTAGTTTGAAAAGAGAGCCCTTATTTCTTTAACAAGCGTGGGGTCCTTCACACAAATGATTAGTAGTTAAAAAAGATCCACAATATCATAGAAAGAGGATTAAATGTTGTTTTTGATTTTCAATATTGTCTAAGGATGTGAGAAAAGAGTATACACAACAAGAAACCCAACTAGATAAATATGAAAAAACTTGTAAACCAAATAACCACCATAAAACTTTGTAAAAATGTTTATTACCAATTAATCCTAGTGCTTCTTGATGAAAAAATAAAATTTCTTTTGGTTCCCAAGATCACACTAGGTACAAGGGAAGAATATACAAAAATTATAGCCTTGATTATTTATGAAGTAAAAAGATCTTAAACTAAAATATTAGGTAAATGTAAAAATGAAAATTTATTCCATGAAGTATAAAATGAATAATGATTGTTCTTGTAATGCACACAAATTTCTAAGCTCCAAACTATGTCCAAGCACCATTATTTACTTCACGAAATTACTTAAAAAAAAAAAAAAACACAATCAATCCTTAAATTAACTTTGTTTATTTTCACGCTAAGGCTAACAATAATCTTTAAATAAATCTAATCTAAAATACATTTCTTATGTTAACCTTATTCAGTAATTAAGTTTGCTTGCTTATTTGATTAACACCTTACCTTATTATATTTTATTTTATTTAAATAGTTCACACTTATTAATTTAATTCGTGAAGCCTTAAGACTCAAAGGCTAAATTCTCCCGAATTTGTTTTAATACAATTTATGCTAATTAAATTCTCTTATGTAATAATAATTAAAAATCCATACTCATTTAAACATATACTAAATAATTTCACCCTTCATTAAATTATAAATTTAATTACTGAATATTTTTCCCAATTAAATTGGATCAAACCCTTAGAATAACATTTAATTAAATTCACATAATAAAGCCTTCTTAAGGACACCATTTAACTTAATTTCCTAAACCATATTCAAATATTCTCATAACAAATAATTCCTACAAAACCCCCTTTAATATTATTAATTTTTTTGTTGAAATATTGTAGTTTTCTGGGTTTAAAATGCCCCAAATATGTTCCTAAATGCATTCTGGAAAAATAACACAGAGTTCTTATTGTGTTAAATTTGACGGTCAAATGAATATCACAACTATCCTAGAAGAGCGTGGTAGGATAACGCACCATATGGACATCAAATTTATGCTGGTAATAACTTTTGTTGTAGACAAAAATTTTCAGGGTTTTAAAATTGTTGTACATTTATGAGGGTTTAATCTTTTCTTTTTTAAAGATTTTTTTATGATTTAACATATTAAATTCGACATGTAAAATATGAGTATGAATATGTCTACAAGTTAATCTATTTCAAAAAAAAATTCATTTGATTATTTCTAATTTCCAATGGAACAAAACACTCACCATGAAAATAAAAAGGATCTCTTTTTCAATATCTATCATTCAATTACAACAAATTAATTAATTTTTAACTTTCCAATGATTTACAATTCCTCAATAATTAACTTACAACAAGGTAACAAAATGACTTCTTCTCAATCTTCGTAGTCCCAAATTATACGAACAAAATAATGTACTTTACAATCTATTTTTTAAAAAATAAATACAAGTATTACAATGCTCCATTCAATAGTAGGAAAACATGATAACATTTACAAGAGATTCTCTCTTCTTATCTTCAACACAACATATATTCATCCTTTGATCAAATTGCAACTCCATAACTTTTCTCCTTCATCTATAAACACAAAAACAAGAAGGGGGAGTAGGAAATTCTCTCCACCCAGCCATATTTATAATGAGAAGGAGAATCCATCCTCCTCATTGGCCCCCAAGCCCCAACCATATAGAAATAAGGAATGGATACAACCAATGAAAATTTCACAAATTCTTCCACATTATAACACACATGCCAATAATATTTTAATACAAATACAAACACAAAATAATAACACCAAAAGAATGTAAATTTTCTAAAACAAGGCTTAAAACTTTAAGCCAAAGGAGCAAGGAAATATGGGGAAATAACTTATGTCTCCCAATGGGTTAAGCACCCACCTTAAAGGCCTCCAAAAATATTTCACACACACAATAACTAAACTCTTATCCCTCCCTCAAACTCTTATCTCTCCCTCATACTCTTATCACTCCCTCAAGTATTTCATACAAAGATAAGTAAAAATATCTTATCTTAAAAGGTGGGACACCCAACCCAAACTCCCTCCAAAATATGCAAACAATACTCTTATCCCTCCCTCAAAAGATCCCCATATTCCTTCTCCTACACCATCCTTAAGGCCATACTACCCAAGTCCCAAACATGCACACACAAACATTCATTTTACATACAACATACATATAAAAATAAATAAAATTGCAAGGTTTAAGTTCCTACCTTTCCATTATAAGAACCTTTGATCCACAATCACAACTCTAAGCTCCTTCCAAGATCAAGCCCAAATGTAAAAATATCCAAGACTACAAGCAAACAACTCAAAACAAATCTCCAAAATAGAAGTGCCCAACTAAATCCAGTAACCTCCCAAAACTCCAAAATAACTCCAATAAATAGAAAATGTGGAGAGGAGGGTGAGGTGGCTCCATGTAGGATGCCACATCACTTCCCTCCAATCCACCTTCCAAGTCAAAAACAAAGTCAAGACTCATAAGTGGGTGGGTGAGGATGTGACAAATTTCCTCCACCACAAAACCCACTACTCCCATTTTCTAAGGACACAATTTGGAGGGTAAGTAAAAAAATTGACATTGATTGCTCATTTTCATTTAAAAACACATAAAGAGGCCTAATTTTGACCCCTCACATCATAAGTATGATGGGTGGGTGAGATTAAGAGGTGTGGGACAAGATTAACTTATCCCACAAACCTCCAAAAATGACTCCAAAGTCAAAATTCGGGATTTGAGGGATGAGTTGAGTGCACAATAGTCAAATTAATTAGAATCCAAATCAAATAAAAAGATCACAAGGAAAATCTACCTCAATTAAATGCCCATTTGTCACATCCAAAATAATTTAATTAGAATGATTAATCAACATAAATAAAAGAACATTAATTACCAATAATAAAGTGAAATATACTATAATAATAAATCCCATACTCCACAAATTAGAAAAGAAAATAACATAAAAAGAAAAGGGAAAAATTTATAGCCCATGGTCACATTTTGAGGTTAACCCCAATGGAAACCTCCAAACAACCTATCAACGCACAAAAATTTAACTGAACACAAAGATGCCATGGTGACCTTCATTCCATCCATCCAATATTCTTCTATGGTTAGTCTCCTAACCCCCTCTTGTTTGTTGTGCCCACTTGTCACATCCAAAATAATTTAATTAGAATGATTAATCAACATAAATAAAAGAACATTAATTACCAATAATAAAGTGAAATACACTATAATAATAAATCCCATACTCCACAAATAAAAGAAAAGAAAAGAAAAGGGAAAACATTCATAGCCCATGGTCACATTTTGAGGTTAACCCCCATGGGAACCTCCTAACAACCTATCAACACACAAAAATATAACTGAACATAAAGATGCCATGGTGACCTTCATTGCATCCATCCAATATTCTTCTATGGTTAGTCTCCTAACCCCCTCTTGTTTGTTGTGATATAGTTTCCTACCAAATCTAAAAACACCTCTTCAATCTCATAGCCACATCAAATACATCAACAATAAAATACATGCACATCCATCAATAAACATCATCATATCACGTAACTAGATCATCATAAAATTTAAGAAATGCTATCAATCATTTACATTTTTCTAACATTTCAATTCTACCATTTCTACCAGCATCAATGAGATCACAAGACTAGTTCAAACATCAAAACATAATCAATACATCAAGAATATTGAGTGTCAGTACATATATAAAATAAAAACAACTCATCATCATCGTCAATATATAAATATTTATACATGACTATAAGAGTACATACAAACCCCAACACGAGTCACAATATCCATAGTCTCTAACAATAGTCTAACAAAATATCAAATGAGGTCCAAGTCTCTAATCAACAGTGCTCAAAATCATAGTAAAATAAGTGCCGAAGAGGAGTGGAAATTACATCCCCCTCCCCTTAGACTAGACTTCCTCCGAAGAAGTCAAATAGGTGTGGAAAATGTCTTTGTCAAAGGTGGGGCATCCTCCCATGTAGCTCTGTCTCATCATACTGATCCCCATGGACACGTACCCATGTTTCAATAGATGTTTCTCTGTTTCAACGCCTACATTCCCCTTTTCTTGAAGTGGTAAAAATGTGAGTTTTGACAAGAATTTCTTCAAAATATCGAATCTTTGGTATTTTGGAGCAATTTTGAAAACAAAACTTCTACCATTCTAGTTGAAAAATACCTAACTATAAAAATTAATCTATTTTTTTGAAAACTACTTTAAAAATTTGAAATTAATCTAAAATCTTGAGAAACTAATCTAAAAGCTTGAAAGTACTCTTGTAAAGCTTAAAATTAAACTAGAAAACTTGAATTTAATCTAGGAAACTGAAAACTAAGCTATAAAACTTGAAATGAAAAAAATTTGAAACTAAATTAATAAGCTTTAAAAATTGAATGCAATGGGGTTTGATTCACACTTTGGGTGTGCCAAACAAAAGCACCCTAAAATCTACAAGGAAAATTTCATGACTAAGGAAAGCATAACACCATTTCCACATTTAGTTAAAGCTCTAAGTATAGGAATGTAACATTAAGATAAAAGCTTAATGGAATGATTTACTAATATGAATATAATTCAAAATCTAAATAACCATGCCTACTAATATGATAAATTGATAAACTAAAAAGACCTATATAGATCTAAGAGGGCAAAAAATTGGAGTTTGTTGCTACGCCAAGGAAGATAAAATTTTCTCTCCAACACAAGACTACAATGTCATGTTGAATACCCATCTACTAACCCCATTAAAGGCTTTAGGCAAGGATTGAGCTTGGCTATAAATCATATTTCTTATATGAAATGCAAATTAAAGCATGGTGTAAGATCGGAAGGTAGTACTTACTCTTATTTATAGGTTTCCATTTGAGGAAAAATTACATCTTGCTGCATGTTGGACTGAAATTACAAAGAAGATTTAGAGTTACTAATCATGATTAAGATTTTATAATCATAATTAGTGAATTATCAAGTGATTAAGATGTGTGGAGCCTTAATCAACCGCTTAGGGTCAACTAGGAGGCTAGGATAATCTTTTAAAGCTTATGGAGATATTGTGGAAAGAAGTGGGGTGATTTTGAGTGGTTGGAAGAGGGGTTTAAGCCAATAATAGGGTGTATTGACCAAAACAAGAGCAAAATAAGCTTAATTAGCTAATAACACTAATTATTGCCTAGAAGAGGATATCAACTTACAATTTGACATCGATTGGCATCCTGAATGTGGAATATGGTGGATAATTAGCAAAGTAGTGTCAATTAACAAAAATAGAGGATAAGTGTTAGTTAATTAGTAGAAATCACTAATTATAACAGAATTGGTAAGAATGAGAGTGATTTGTGTGTTTAGGCAATAAGATTGCAAAAGTAGAATATAAGTGTACACTTACCATTCTTTGAGTTAAAGTTAGTGAATTCACTTCTATTATAGTAAAGAAGCATAAACATGTATATTTTGAAGAAAAATTAATAAGATGAAGGATGCCCCCTCCTTTGTCGGTGGGGTGATAGAGAAGAAGTCCATCGACAATTGAAAAGATGATCAAAATGGATAGAAGAAATAGCATAGAACGGGCATGAAACTCTTAGTTAGTTAGAAGAGAAAAAGATAGGGATGAACATGGTTGTTTATTTCCCAAGTGACATGGAAGAAAAATTAGGAGGGATGAGAAATGAGAAGGGAAGAGACATGAGAATGGATAATATAGAACAAGCCCAATCTGCATCCATTCATTCAATAAACAACTTTTTTTGTATCATTTTCCCCTAGGTCTACATCATTGAACTTTATTGAAAATAAACAAAAGTGTAAGATAACATGAAAAGCTAAATTACTAACAATTGTTTACGACTAAAAAAATGTGTAACTCCATGAAACATACATTGAATGTGATGCAATATGAGAAAGTACAATGATTCTTAACTCCATACAACATATACAATACAATGCAATATGAGAAAGTAAACCAACTAACCTAGCATAGAAACAAGCACAATCACATATAGTCAAACAAACAACGTTCCATACAATTGTACCAATGTTTTAGTTATCAAGATGCGATTCCTAAATGTTCATGTGGTAACGATAAGGGTTTAAAATTGTTCCCCAAACAATAACACATACGAGGGAAAAATGGAGGACAAAAGTAGTCCCATGGAAAGAATTAATGCATTATGACATATTACCCGACAATTCACCGATGCTCGGGAGTACCGATATAATATACATGTCCAACTTTGTTAATGGAGGTAGATCACAATGATCTGCAAGTCGGTTGAGACAAGAACAAGCAAGAACGTCATAAATATGGTTTTGTAGGACAATTTTTGATGTTCAAGGATAATGTCGTGAAACAAGCTTCAATTGTATGCACTATGTTTACCATTTTTAGCAAAATTTTAAATTTTTACAATTATTTTGGATTTTACCGATTTTTTAATTAATTAATTAATTAATTAATTTTGGGTTTTTAATTTTTACATAATAGAATATTATAGAAGAAATAATAAAGTCCCGACTCAACGTTAAAAGTGATTGTAAGGAAAAAATATTCCCATGTAGTAGAAAAGGCCACTTTGGGAACAAAAATATTTCCCAATGTAGAGAAAACATGTCAAAAATAATTATTTGTTAAATATCATCACTACAGAAATTGTTAGAAGAATTTTTAGAAGAAATACATTAGTCTTAGGGAAATTTGAGGGCGAGAAACATATCGTGGGAGGTAAAAATTGGTGTATAAGCCATCGTGTAAAGCTTATTTACCACATTCACTTACCATTTGATTGTTGATCAAAGCTCGACCTATGGGAGCAGATGGTGAGGGTACGAAACTGAAAACATCGGGCCAATCATGTGAGGGAGTACATACGGATCCTTGTGGATGGACCATAGGGAGATGGAGGAGAACCTACAAGTTGGCGACTACGCCTTGGGATGAAGGCACATTTATTTTTGTAGCACATGTTAGATTGCATGAGATAGCCTTAGCTGATATCATATGTTGATGAGATATTTTAAGTATTAAAACATGCTTTTATTTTTGATATTGATGTGGTGGGATAGATTTGTGATCTTGCACAACCCCTCTTACCCCATTGATGATATGGTAAATGATGATTAGCTTTAACATACATGTGTGATGTATACTTATCATTTTATTGATATATGATGTATAGATGTGATGGTATACCTAATGTGATGATGAAATGATAACAAAATGCACAAGCAAAAATAACAAGTAAAATCTTAACCAATCTAATTAAAGAAACACATTTATTTACACGCATGCCATATAAGATGAATTCAATGCATATGAGCTACATATGAAAGTAATATTCAATCTAAGTAAGCAATTGAATTTAATCTAAAGAACACAATCACAAATAAGAAATGCAACTAAAAACCATACATACCAACAACTAAAGTAAGCAAACTACTTAACTTATTTTTGTGGGATAGTTTTGGGACATTTTTCGTTGTTTTTGGTCTTTTCTACGAAATGTATGTGAATGTTTTGGGTTTTATCTCTAAGATAATTTTCTACTTTTTAGGAGTTTTTAACAGTTATATGAATGTTTTTGACATTTTCTAAGAACTTTTGAAGTGAACATGCAAGGATAAGGAAGAAACGTGGATGCCCTCGATGTTAGATGGAATATACAAGGGCAGGATGCCACGTATATGTACTAGAAGGGATGTGCGAAGTTTCCCCAGCAGTGAAATGGGTTCATTTAAAGGTAAATTATCTCGCATTCAAAAGGTGGAACTTTCTGGTAGGGACCTTTTCTTGCTTTTGGAGGATCCTATTCGTTCCCAACGAGATTTTCTTTGCATCCTCTCCTAGCCATTCCTTTTCAAATTATCAATGAAAAGGGAAAGGTATAGAGATGAAGAAAGAACCTTTGTTGTCATCTACGAAGCAAATAAGATTGAGTTTTTTTGCTAAGAATACAATCTTGTTGCAAGAAATTGACACCATCTCCCATAAACCAAATGTAAAATAGGTTTCTTGGATAAAATTACACATGTGGTTTTTTCTATTTCTTTGAATGCGCTATGTTTTAACTCGATTAAATTTTGACGGATATGTGAACGTGTAGCTCCCTCATTTTGATAATATATTTTTAATATAATAAATTATAAAAGCTCCAAACATGGAATGTTGGAAAAAAAGCCTCCCTTGTTGTTTTCCAACTTCGTAGTCCCTCCTTTTCCACTTGAAAAAAAAACATGCTTTATTTGAAGCTATAGCTTGTAAATATTAAAAAAATTGTGGAGTAAAACAAGTTGAATTAATATTACATTCAAAGGTTTTCCTATTTTTGCATCCTTAATTTTATTGTCATTACTTTGTGCATAGGTGGCTCTCATCCACAACTTGGAGTTTTCAGGTTGATTGTATGGATATGTGGATCGGTTATCCTGGCCGAAACAAGATTGGTTTTGGTATTTCGAGACTTTTCTCTCCAAAGTAACATATTATGTTGTAATACCTTGCTCGATACAATTTTTACTATGAATTATATTTTCAGTTTGGGAGGTTTATCTTGGTTTCTCTTAAAATGTGTGTATTTGTGCATTTCTTGTTGCTCATGCTATTATTTTCATGGTTGTAGAAAAAAATGTTGCACTTTTCGCTTCAAATATGCCCGTACACATAGGTGCGTATGCCATGACATCCAATAATTTTTATCACTACCATCATGATGCAAAGGTATTCCGATGAAATCATGAAATGCTTAGCCACATGATTTGGAGTTGCTTCCAAGACCCACGCTTTTGTTTCTTTGGGTAATTTGTTGGAACATGGAACTCTTCAATGTTTTGATACGATCTTTCGAACATATTTTCCCTATGTTTGAATATAAACATTGTATTTACATATATTTTACCGTAATTTTATTCTTTATTCCCAAAAGTTTTATGGGTCCGTTTAGCTTCAATAAATGTTATTCGAGCTTCAGAATGCGAGTAAGCAAAATATTATTTGATAAAAGGTTTTTCTATTACTTAATTTACCCCTTCACGTCTCTTTGGTAGAATATATTTTTAAAAAATAAAATTATTAAATATTAATTCTTTATATGTAGTAGATGTATTGAAATATTAAATTATTTAAGTGCATTTTCAATTTTATATATTTTTAATTTTTTTTTTTGGGGTTTAATTTTACAATTTGTAAACGAGTAAGGTAGTTTTACACTAAAAATGGATTACAACTACCTCTCAAAATAAACACATATAACTCAATAAATCATATAACACATGTAATTCAAGGTGTAACGCCCAAAAACGACGTTCTAGAAACATGCTGAAACCCTAAACACTTATCCCGAAAGTTGCGACAATTTTTGTTTTGTTTAAGTTATAAGAAGGTTACATGGCGACAACCCCTAAGGTACATTAAAATATCTTACACCGATATTCTCAACCTTACGGTAAGGGAACCAGGTCTAGTCCAAAGATTAAGTATTTTTAATTTATCTCTAAAGTCAATTAATTAACATAATTCTCAAGTTTATCACTAAGGTCCATTAACCAATTATTCATTAGGAAGGTACCATAGATTAATTTATATAGCTAAATTTTTTTCTTCTTTAGTTAATGTTCAATCCTAATATGGTCAATCTTATACTTAGTCATTTTGTTTCATTATCCCATTAGCTTTAATACTCCATATTTCATTAATTTAGTAAAACATACTAGAAGCTAGGAAAATAGACTTCACACTAAGGTAATTAAATGGCCTCATTCATTCATTTACACATACCCTTAAATTTTAAATAAAAACATTTATAAAAATATATTCCCACAACAAGGTAGGGTTGATCCTCAACCCTTAGATCAAACCAATCTTGGCCATTAGATACTAGGGTTCCAACTAACCCTAAAAATCCTTATGAATTCTTATTAAAACCTTTCCTTTATTCTAAACTCCTCATTTGGTCTATTTTCTTTTGTTAAAATTGCAGGTTGGAGAGAAGGAAGCCATGGGAGAAAGAGAGGAAGAACTATGGAGGATTTTCTTTAAGATCAAGTTTAGATTTGTTTAGATTGTAGTTTTATTGTTGTAATCTATTTCATTCAAGGATAGAAGGAGGTTTTCCTTTTCAAACTATTTTTATTTCAAGCCATTTGTATTTGGGGTTCTCCATTTGGGGAAAACCCTTCCTCCATTGTTATAAATGAAAAGAATGTTTATAATCCACCACTGGAGGTTTTTATTGTCCAATCCAAGAGATTTAATCACTATTTGCTTGCTGGTGATTATTAGTTAAATTTTACAACTTAAAATTTTGTATAAACCAATTAAAATTTTCGCATAAGCGTGGATCCGAGGAGTTCTATCGTAAGTGACAGAACCGCCACCTAGAGTAGATCGACGGTCTTGGGACCACCACTTTGCCTAGGTGACAAACCATGGACCGATGCCATACTAAGCATCGGTTTTGAGACCACCACCTTAGCCTAAGTGGCGGTTACGAGATTGCTACTCTGCACAAGGTGGTGATCCTGTTTCTGAAAAACAAAACTATCAAACCTGATATTTTTCAAAAACAAAAGTTACAAGGGTACTCAAAAGCTCATTCAGAACTTACTTTTATATGTCTAAGTTATTCATTTGTAGGGTTTAAATTCATTTACTCATTTCTTTGGTATCAATTTACTCAATTTAAACATTTCCTATTTTGATAAAAACAACATATACAAGGGTCAATTTCCATTTTATTTACAAACTCTCTTCCAACAATGCAAGGAAATGAACAAGGTAGTCTAACTTTTTCCTTTGCATGTTTTTCAATTAACACAATGGAATATACTATTTCTTTCCTTTTCAACTACAAGTTTCAACCATTTTCACAACCAATTTTTAACAAGGTTTTAAATAAGTTTTGAAATGAAAGTTACTAACTTTTCAATAAGGTCTATACACTTTTGTGAGAAATGTAACAACTACCAATGACAAGTTATTTCCCCTTTATATCTTCTTTTCTCACAATACAACTTTCAACTAAACCTTTACACAATATTTCCCATTTTGATTCTTTTCTTTCCATACTATAATTTTAATGAGAAGGGAGTTTTACATCTTTTCAATGAACTTTTTCAAAGAATATTTACAACTTACAAAGCTACATCTCTTTTAAACAAAATACAATATTACACATCTTCCACCTTGAGTGGGAATAACAAGAAGACTTAATCCCAAGGAAGGATTTCTTGAAGGCACCAAAAAGCTCCAACTTTCACACCACCAACAAGAGAGCTCCACCATGCTTCCTTTGATCACAACAAAAAGGGGGAGAGGAAACACTCTCCACCCAACCAAGAATTCCAATGAGGAGGAGAAGCCATCCTCCTCATTGGCCCCGAGCCCCAACCACAATGTAATGGAAAATGGATCCAACTCATGGAAACAAACAATCTTCCACAAGACAAACAAACATTTCACAACCATTCCAACCACATTTCAACCATAAACAACACAATAATGAAACACAAATAAACAACAAGTAAACAAGGCTTAAAAATGAAAGCCACAAGAGTAAGACCTATGGGGAGGCCACTTATGCCTCCCAATGGAAATGGGTGTCCACCTTAAGGCCTCCAATGCATATCTCAAATCCTCTACATACTCTTATGCCTCCCTCAAGTACCCCTTTTACCTCCCACATACTCTTATGCCTACCTCAATCTCGTATACCTCCCTCATAAAAGAAAACAAGTAAGAAATGCAAACATTCCTTATCCAAGGTGGGGCACCCAACCCAAACTCCCTCCAAAAAAGAAAGTAAACTCTTATGCTCCCACATGAAATATTCCCATAGTCCACTCCTACACCACACTTAGGCAATCTAACCAAGCACCCAACAAGTATAGCAAAACAATCAAAACAAACACATATGCATGCAAAATGAAAGAAAACATTTAACAAGAGTTTAGCTGCTACCTTTCCATGGTAGAGCTTTATCCAAGATGCATACCCAAAGATTTTTCAAGCCCAAACAAACACCAAGAAGCTCCAACAAATCCACAAACACTTCCCAAAATACTCTAACTCCAAAATGCAAGAGCCCACCTGGAATGAAGTAACCCACAATCAAGCAAATGAACTTGATTAAATAGAAAAGGGAGAGGGAGGGTGAGGTGGCTCATGTGGGATGCCAAATAACTCATCCTCAACTCCACCTCAAAATTAAAATTTCAAAATCCAAACAAAAATTAATAAGTGGGTGAAGAAATGACATATTACTTGTACACATAAACCAACCCCACACCTCCTAAGGACAAAATTAATTACATGTAAGAAAGTGTACTCAACATTTTACCTTTTTGTCTTCCCAAAACACCTAATGGGGTCTAATTTTTACCCCCCAACCCATAGGTAGGGTTGGCATAGCAATTTAAGAGGTGTGGGACAAGTTTGAATTGTCCCACAAGCTTCTAAAATTGGCCTCTAAGGCCAAATTTAAATTTCCATGAAGGGGTAGAGTGTACAACACTCAAGATCCCCAAACACTCAATTATCAACATAAAATCCAAGAGAAATCTAGCTTAATAAATGAATTCCTTTGGTCACATCTATAATTAGTTTAAGACAAGATTAATTTAGCTTTAATTAAGACACTACAACCCATTAATAATAAAGGGTAAAATACATACCCCAAATTCCAAATAAATAATAAAATGAATTACATCACTAAAATCACATACTAACATCAATTAAAGGAAAAATAAATAAAATACAAAACATAACCCCTTGGTCACAATTTCCCCCTAACAATAATTCCAACACACACACAAATACATGTTGCCATGGTGACCCTTGTTGAATTCACCTAGAATTCCAATGTGGTTGGTCTCCAATCCCCCCGTAGTTTTTCGTGATATGTTTTCCTACAAAACACACAATACCCCTCTGGCCTCATGGCCATATTAACGATATCGATGTAATAAAACTCTTACATCTAACTATCAATTTTGAACGTAAAAAATCATAACTACTATAGCTAAAACCAAGTAACTTAACAATTATTCCAATTTTCAACATTTTGATTCTACTCATACATCGGTTTGCAAATAAGATCAAAGACCGATTGGATCATCGATTAAATCAATACTTTCACTCATTCACAATTTCACCAATTTCCAATATCAATTAAATCACAAAAATAAATTTGAACATCATAATAAAAACCAATACAAAATATCAACATATGTTTATCTTGACAACACATCATTTTCTTCCATACTGAATGTCTATTAAAAGTTAATCAGTTTGTTTACAATAATGTCTATCCTTCAATTTCCGTATCAAAATGTGTTGATGTCATTTTTCTATTAATATCTATCGGTAATAAAGCACAATAGTGTCTATGTGTCCCGTCAGCAGAGATAAACCCAATACAATAAAACAATCTCAAAGAGTAATGTTATCACAAACAATTTACGATAATACAAACATTCTAGCTAATTATTTTATCCTTAAAAGTCCATCGTGGTCTACAAGATTGACATATAGTTGTAGTGCCCACATTTTACGCACCCAAAAGAGTTTATCTCCTACCATTCCATGGTAGAGCTTGATCCAAGATGCATACCCCAAGCTTCTTCAAGCCCAAAAAACACCGAGAAGCTCCAAAAAATCCACAGACACTTGCCAAAATCCTCTAACTCCAAAATTCAAGAGCCCAACAGAATGAGGCAACCCCCAATCAAGCAAATGAACATGATTAAATAGAAAAGGGAGAGGGGAGGGTGAGGTGTCTCCATGTGGGATGCCACATCACTCATCCTCAATTCTACCTCAAAAGTCAAATTTCAAAATCCAAAGCACAATTAATAAGTTGGTGAAGAAATGACATATTACTTGTATAGAAAACCAATCCCACACCTCCTAAGGACAAAATTAATTACATGAAAGAAAGTGCACTCAAAATTTTACCTTTTTGTCTTCCCAAAACACCTAATGGGGTCTAATTTTGACCACCCAACCCATAGGTAGGGTTGGCATGGCAATTTAAGAGGTGTGGGACAAGTTTGACTTGTCTCACAAGCTTCCAAAATTGGCCTATAAGGCCAAATTCGAATTTCCATGAAGGGGTAGAGTATACAACACTCAATATCCACAAGAACTCAACTATCAACACAAAATCCAAGAGAAATATAGCTTAATAAATGAATTCCTTTGGTCAAATATATAATTAATTTATGACAAGATTAATTTAGCTTTAATTAAGACACTATAATCCATTAATAATAAAGGGTAAAATACATACCCCAAATTCCAAATAAATAATAAAATGAATTACATCACTAAAATTGCATACTAACATCAATTAAAATAAAAATAAATAAAATACAAAACATCACCCCTTGGTCACAATTCCCCTAACAATAATTCCAACACACACACAAATACATGTTGCCATGGTGACCGTCATTGAATTCACCTAGAATTCCAATGTGGTTAGTCTCCAATCCCCCGTAGTTTTTCGTGATATGTTTTCCTGTAAAAAACAATACCCATCTGGCCTCATGGCCATATTAACGATATCAACATAATAAAACACTTACATCTTACTATCAATTTTGAACATAAAAAATCATAACTACTATAGCTAAAACCAAGTAACTTAACAGTTATTCCCATTTTCAACATTTTGATTCTACTCATACATCGGTTTGCAACTAAGATCAAAGACCAACTGGATCATCAGATTAAATCAATACTTTCACTCATTCACAATTTTTCCAATTTCTAATATCAATTAAATCACAAAAATAAATTTGAACATCGAATAAAAACCAATGCGAAATATCAACATATGTTTGTCTTAATAACACGTCATTTTCTTCCATACTGAATTTCTATTAAAAGTTAATCAGTTTGTTTACAATAACGTCTATCCTTCAATTTCTGTATCAAAACGTGTTGATGTCATTTTTCTATTAACATCTATCGGTAATAAAACATAATAGTGTCTATGTGTCCCATTGTAGAGATAAACCCAATACAACAAAACAATCTTGAAGAGTAATGCTATCACAAACAATTTACGATAATGCAACATTCTAGCTAATTGTTTTATCCTTAAAAGTCCATCGTGGTCTACAAGACGACATATAGTTGTAGTGCCCACATTTTACGCACCCAAATACAATAGTAAAATACCAGGATAATTTTTTTGACCTACAATGCACGCTACACACAACACAACAAGGGCTCCGAGTAGGAAACTTGACAACGTATATGACACTTACAAAAGTCATCAAATCACATAGACACATGATAACACCAAATACATGTTGACGCTACACTTTTCCCAATGGAAGGTTGCTAGTAGAGACCCAACCACAAGAACCTGACTTCAAGAATGGCGAACCCACAACACATCATTACTTTAAATGTATTTTAGTTACGATTAGCATCCCAAGAACATTGTTATGTAAGCATAATTATCTCCCTTTTTCCACCTACATGTTCTAAAAATTCTTTTCTTTTTTCACTTATTGTTCAACCATTTAATTTTGCTCTTTACCCTTATGACAATCTTCAGAACTTACATAAGTATTTTTCCATATTTCAAAATGCCTACAAGATTTTAAATATCTCATTCTTATGTTAAGATTTTGCTTCTCAAACGTTTATTTAATGGATAAAATTTAGTCTTGCTACACAAGAAAATATAACGTGATGTCAAGATGAAATCTTGGGATTAAGGAAGACATAGATTCGAGATAACATTTTTCCAAGAACATCCTTTGATCACGGGATAATTATTTCCTATTGTTATTATTATTATAGTACAATATGGACCAGATTTGATGGATTAGATTTGATATATATATATATATATATATATATATATATATACATCCTTTGTTTTCTCAAAGTTTGATCACACCATTTGATAATTCATATTCTTTGTAACACATGAAGTTTCTTAAGTCATAAGGACTCCGGTGACATTATTTCCAACCTCAAATTTTGGTTTTACTCTCATATGATTTACTTTCGCGTCGCACTAGGATCTCATTATTATTATCGTTTTAAACACAAGAGTAACAAAAGTACTTATTTGACATATTAAAGAAGCACATAGTTAAGCTTAATTCCAGTTTCACCTAGGGATTCAATTTCTATTATAGGTGTGATTAAGATTAAAATGTATTTACCTTATAATCCTTTCGTGAAAGATCAAGGCACTAAATTTTCACAAGCCCAAGACAAGACATTTATCTACAAGGGACAAAAGGGTTCACTAACGAGAATGCAAGACGTAGAAAACTATATCACGACCTTCATTTAGGTCGTTTGGATCCAACAGGGATTCCATTCACTGATGAAGTTAATTTCTAGATCTAATTTCGTAAGGCCCAGAAAATCCAATAGGATACAAGGGAGTAATATCTCTACCTACTCCATAGATGGGGAGGTTACACCGCTTAGTCATTCCTTCTAACAAGTACTCATAAGGTGACTTCCAAGGTGGTCTTCACCACTCAGCCTGGTGTCGGGCCTGAAGAGAGGACATTCTTCTAACGATTACCAAAACTAGAAGGAAACCGCATACTCAGGATAGGTTGGACCATGACATTCCTAAATATGGGTTCATGACAATGTCGCTAGACATAAAGACTATGACGGTAAACTCTAGCTAGGGGTTGTATTTACCTAACCTAGAAGGTCGCATCGAGCGCAAGTTTAAGGTCATTCTACGATTTAATTTCTTATATGGTAAGAAAAAGAATCACACATGCAGGCAAGTTATGCACGAATAATTTATTAATGTTGAGTGTTCCCATCAAAGCTCTTTATTAAGTTTGCAAGGTAAGAAGATGACCCAGTAATTAATTTAGTCGTTTATTGAATACTGAGAAGGTACTACAAGATATTAACTTCAATTTCAATTTACTATGTATAAATCAAACCTTTTTTTTTTGCCATACACAACTAAGAACAAATCGAACCGATGTTTAGATGCACATTTCCTAAATATCCCTAAAACTAGCATATCATGCATATTAACAAATTTCAATTATAAATTTTCTATAACAAGAGACTACATTAGGCGTTATTCATTTTACAATTACCTACAAAAGTTACAATCATAATCAATAAATTACACACCACCTTTTTTTTTTTCGTCATTCTTCCATCCCGCAAAACCCACGTGAGCATAATATCAAGCCGATAATTCGCGGCATGGCATCCACCCTAATCAATCATAATTGTCATTTTTCAGTTTCCCATTTACATCTGAAAATAATTACAATTTGCAATCGAAATAAAAAAGTCTAGAAACATGTATTCATTGTATTTCATTTTTGTTCATTTTATAAACTTAGGAGAGAGAAAGAGAAAGGAAGAGAAAGAGAAAGGAAGAAAGAGAAACATCGTTTTGTCAAAATTTCTAATACACATAACAAGTTTCACTATAGTGTTTTTAAACGAGCTTATTTACATGTGTTAAAAGTTTCAGGTGATTTGGTAAACCTACGAGGGTCCGCAGACTTTCTACTTTTACATTATCTCACCAGTACTACAAAACGTACAAAACGGGAAAAAGGAGGCTAAGAAACTACTTCCAAAGGGTATCTCCCAATGAACACGCACACCACAACTATATTTTTACGTGTCCCCGGATATACACGGAGTTCATAAAGAACTAACGGAATAGAAAAAGAGCGAATGGTTTACGTTTGGCGGCTAATTTTTCGGGGCTACTAGTCGTAGTTGACCCAGTTGTAAAATGACAAAAGTTAGCTCGAGCGCCCAGAAAACTACATCCATACTAACATTTGATGGAGAAGCACGCAACGAGACATCTCCTACTAGTTCCCCTATATAAAGAGAATTCATCAGAGTCAATGGGACCGAGAACTAGAAAACCATGTTCAAATGGCAACAAATTTTCTGGAGCGACAAGACAAAATTGGACCAATTTGACCTCATCAAACTGTGATCGAGGCCTACAAAACGGCTTTGCCAAACTATCACAAAAATGCTCTTTCCTATACTCGAATGTTCCATGCATATGTCTAGTATAAACGCTAAAGGTTTGCGAAGACGTAACGTGATTTCCCTTTCAGGGTTTCAAATGGTGGTCCAAAACGAAAGCCAACTTTCTAGTTTTAACAACTCTCTATTGTTGTAAACCGATGAAACATGGCTCCTAAAAGAGCGTCAAAAGTATGTCATATGATCGTTTCAAGTCAAACCAAAATCAAGGTGACTCCTCGTATACCAAGGTACACGAATGAAACTTCACAACTCGTTTCCAATGGGAAGGGTACTTGGTGAGTCTCCGAAAATTACAAAATTTAACTATTTAAAACCAAGATAAGGTCAACTTAATCAATGGGGATTCAAATTCATCTGGTCGAAACAACAATATTGGGAGCGATCAAGAAGGCTAAGAGTTTTTTTAAATCATCTCAAGTGAGGGTGATAGTTCATGTTTTAAAGTAGGTGAGTTATAATGACGTCGTGAGTACAACACGACAATTTATTGTTTTGCAACAAGTTGAAGGGAAATTTAACTGTATTAAAATTCCTAATAATTTAAAATTCTATTTAGTTGCAAAAGAGAACAAAAACATGAGAATTATGAGAGGTAAGGGAATAAGAACCATGCCCGGAGAACGAAGTCGTTTGAAGCCGCAGCTTGGGTTTAGTCTCTCTGCTTGGGCACTTCGTCAATTTGTTTCATGAGCATCTACAACTCCACCATTTTGCATAAATTTCTACAGGATGTTGCATTGCAAACAAAACATCTTGTTTTCTACGCCTTGATAAAATAGGTTGATGTGCACGCCAAACATACCTTTTTCCAATGTGTGCAACAAATAAACTCTAATTAGATTGGAAACTTGTTTGTTGCGTTGGCTAGGGAGGATCCAAGCCCTTTTAAACAACCCATCTGGGCATATAGAGCAACCAACGTTGCCCCTCCAGCCACCTATATACCATAACACTTGCAACTCCAAAAATCTGCCATATGTCTTGTCCCTTCCCTGTATCAAAGCTCTTATTTTAACATGGCTAGAGTACGTTGGGAAAGAAAACTATCAGGTTGGAGACTTGTTTGTTGCACACGCCAAACAGTGTGACTGTCCCGCGAGGAAAACCGTGTCTCCTGTACACTGCAAAAAAGCATCTCCAGAGAGTTGTTGTCCCGTTATTTCATTTGGTCAAATGCTGTAACAGTGTGCATAGAGCATTGGAAACTATGACATCTGACAAATTCCATTATTTTATGCTTTGATGGAAGTCCATACTCTGTTTCAAGAGCTCTATTTTGGCACAGGCAGTGAGAATGTTGGCACGGTTGTTAAATTTAGTTTTGTTGCTGCTGTTTACATTTGGTTGAAAGATTCTAAAGCCTTTTCAACAAACCCATTTTGTGCATAGGCTGGGATATGCTGGAAATGTAAACTCGTCAGGTTTGGAGACATGTTTTTGTACACGTGGAACTGTGTGACTGTCTCTTGAGGAAAACCATGCCTTCTGTTCACTGAAATAAACATATTCCATGAGAAGCTGTCCCATTTTTTCATTTGGGTCAAAACAAACAGCTGTGTCCCCCAATGCATTTGCAAACAACAATACCTGACAACATTCCTGTCTCTTGCTTTGCTAGGCGTCCACGCAGGTCTGGGCGCGTTTTTCTTTAAGACAGACATGGAAAATGCGTGGGAGTCCAAAACTTGTCTCAGAACTCTTTTTTTTTGCACAGGCTGGAAGGATGCTACAAAACCAGGTTTTCATGGCTGCCCCAACAGCCAAAACGTCCTCCATCATGCCTTCTCCAACCCCTGGTGGGTGCAGAGCAGATCTGGAGCTTCCTCCCTCCATGGCAGTGGCTTCTCCCCACGACCAGACCATAAAGATGCAAACCAACAAAAAAACCAAAAGGTGATTAACAAAGTGGAGTCCGAGCCCTAAATCGCCCCACAAGGAAATCACACTTTTTAAATTTTAGTTCTTTTATTTTATTTTTATTTTTATTATTATTATGTTAAAAAGCGGAGGCATTACAATAGTTAAAATAATAATAATCAAAACACAATGGAGTCATGATGCCCCACACAACTTATTAGTATGCTAATTAGAATAAGGCATCAATGTTTATGATTATAACAATTCAGAAAAGATGATCATGTTTCATTTAGTGTTTAAGAGAAGTGGGCATTACACAAGGTTTATGATTCCAATCACTCCCCTTATTAGAATGTAATTCTCTAGTATTACTTGCACACACAAACCAAGCCCACACCTCCTAAGGACAAAATTAATTACATGAAATAAAGTGCACTCAACATTTTACCTTTTTTTCTTCCCAAAACACCTAATGGGGTCTAATTTTGACCCCCCAACCCATAGGTAGGGTTGGCATAACAATTTAAGAGGTGTGGGACAAGTTTGACTTGTCCCACAAACTTCCAAAATTGGCCTTTAAGGTGAAATTCGAATTTCCATGAAGGGCTAGACTGTAGAACACTCAAGATCCCCAAACACTCAATTATCAACACAAAATCCAAGATAAATCTAGCTTAATAAATGAATTCCTTTGGTCACATCTATAATTAATTTAGGACAAGATTAATTTAGCTTTAATTAAGACACTACAACCCATTAATAATAAAGGGTAAAATACATACCCCAAATTCCTAAATAAATAATAAAATGAATTACATTAAAATGAATACAAACATCAATTAAAGGAAAAATAAATAAAAGACAAAACATAACCCCTTGGTCACAATTTCCCCTAACAATAATTCCAACACACACACAAATACATGTTGCCATGGTGACCCTTGTTGAATTCACCTAGAATTCCAATGTGGTTGGTCTCCAATCCCCTATAGTTTGTCGTGATATGTTTTTCTACAAAAACACAATACCCTCTCGGCCTCATGGCATATATTAACGATATCGACGTAATAAAACACTTACATCTAACTATCAATTTCAAACATCAAAATCATAACTACTATTGCTAAGACCAAGTAATTTAACAATTATTCCCATTTTCAACATTTCGATTCTACTCATACATCAATTTGCAACTAAGATCAAAGACCAACTGGATCATCAGATTAAAGCAATGCTTCACTCGTTCACAATTTCACTAATTTCCAATATCAATTAAATCACAAAAATAAATTTGAACATCATAATAAAAACCAATACAAAAATGATTCAAAATATCAACATATGTTTATCTTGACAACACATCATTTTCTTCCATATTGAATGTCTATTAAAAGTTAATCAGTTTGGTTACAATAACGTCTATCCTTCAATTCCGTAACACAATGTTTTGATTTTATTTTTCTATTAACATCTTTGGTAATAAAGCACAATAGTGTCTATGTGTCCCGTCACAGAGATAAACCCAATACAACAAAACAATCTCGAAGAGTAATGCTATCACAAACAATTTATGACAATGCAAACATTCTAGCTAATTGTTTTATCCTTAAAAGTCCATCAGGGTCCACAGTACGACATATAGTTAAAATAATAATAATCAAAACACAATGGAGTCATGATTCCCCACACAACTTATTAGTATGCTAATTGGAATAAAGCAGCAAGGTTTACAATTATAACAATTTAGAAAAGATGATCATGTTTCATTTAGTGTTGAAGAGAAGTGGGCATTACATCCCCCTCCTCTTAGATTTGACTTCCTCCGGAAGTCATGGAGAAAGAGTTAGGGAACAATTCGTAAAAGAAAATAGGATCACATCCTTTGTGGAATTCCTTTGCTTCAACAAGTGTGGGTCTATAGAACTCAAGTTTGGTCCAATGCAATTTAACAAGAAGAAGAGAGATTGAAAAGGATGAGTCCTAAACTTTCTTTAAGTAAGGTTGAAAACATATAATTCTATAGAGTAAATCTACGTGGTCAACCAAGCTCCAACATAAAACATCAAAACATGAAATGGTCAAGGAGTCTCAAAGATAACCACCAAGAAAAGGAAGGACCGAGAGAATTTCGTGAACTGAAATGACCATATAGTCTCCCATGGATCCCACATACTACAACAACACAAGTTAAGGCTTACACTAAGGTTAAGTTATGCTTTCAAAGTTTTTTATTTAGACAAGGCTAGCACATATCAACCATGACTATCAATTTATATGAGAAAACATGTCTACTCAAAGGTCTCACAATTTTAGATCACACAAGATGAGGTTTAACAACAAGGAAGGACACTTAAGTTAGCCAACACATTTACCATCAAGAAGACTATTCATGGAAAGCACTTCTACAACCCAAGAGGGTAAAATAAAATTTTCATGGAAATACTAAGGAAACATGACCTTAAGGTTTTATATAACTTGATTTTACATCCAAGAACGAACACACCACACTAACCGACTTAGAAATGTCAACCATTTAGAAGGAATTTACGCTAGAACTAACATATCAATACAATAGGAACCACTCACTCTACACAACACAAAGGGATTTATTTACCTTCAACCCTTCTCAAGTTCAAAAAAGCCATAAGAGAGCACATGTATAAGTCATAACACCAAAGAGCACTCAAGGGAGCTAGAGAGAAGAAACAAGTAACGAGAGGGGGTCCAATTGTAGCCCAGAAGAGCATCATACCAAAAGTGAATAAAAACCTTACAGAAACAACTTGCACTTTCCTTCCCGATAGAAAAAGGAAACAACCACAAGGTGACTTAAGAAAAAGAAGAAAGAGGATTTCTCAAAGTTATTTCATATCCTTAACATATGTTTTCTTAAAAAAAACAATGACCTATGTCACCAAGGGCCAAATCAACACACAAGGAGGTTATTTTTCCTAAACACAAGAGATAAGACCCAATCCTAAAGGCCACAACTCACACTCTTCAAGATACGAGGCAACAAGGTTACGATGAACCAAACTCCTACAAGGGAAAAGAACATACATCCATAAACAAGGGAGTACTATGCAATTTGAACACATCACTATCAACATGGTGCTTCAAAATTGGGTAGTGCAGTATAACTAAAGGTTCAACTATACTCAATACATAAATCTTAGTTGTTTTATAAATTAACTTATTAAGTCCAAAGTTATAGTTTTCTTGTTAAACACAATCCTTACAAGTTTTCTTGATTAAAACTTCCTTTTATTATGACATCACAAGTTTGTGTTATAAGGAGCACCACTAAGGTGGCATGATCTCTCGCCATTCTGAATAGGTGGAAACAACATTTATTTTACTTCTAAGGAAGGTAAAATGAGAAAAATTTCCTTTCTATTTTCTTTCCACATAGTTTGATTTCTTTTATTAATCTACCAAGATTATATCAAGAAAACATCTCCTTTTTCCTAATGTTCTATTTTATTTATTTACTTTTGTCTCAAAATCCAAGTTCCTCAATTAGGGTCTCATTATGATCAATTAATCATTTTACCAAATAGATTTTAATGAGAAGGAAGAGGCAACCAAATCACATTATTACTTTCATGGGAGAGAGAGATGAATCAACACATCACATTTTTAACTCTATAGGAACAAGAGGCATTCAACATAGCAAACACATTATTAATTTCGTATGAACTAGGAATCTATCATTCAACATGTACCACACCAATATTTCAAGGGTTTACTAAATAATTACAAGCATCATTAAACATTTCTAGTGGGTCTCTACAAATTTCAAATGAAGTTACAAGGACAACTCATTAAAGAGGCATATTTACTTTTACAAATTTACGAGATTTAACAATGTTTATTGTTTAGGCTCCAACATTTTACTTGCATAATAAGACAAGGAAAGTTTTCCAATCAACACCCATATTTCCACAAGATACTACTAGCCAAGCAACAAGATGACTATGCAAATTTTACTCCAAGGACACCACATTCCATTAGAAAACATTGAATACAAGAGAACAATCAATGAATCTATCCAAACATGGTCTCTACGACCAAGAGTTATAGTTTTACAAGAAGGAGCACAATATAAGCACCACCGAGATATTAAATTTTTTTATTTAGGATCTACCAAACTAACATCTCTAAGAGCAAGGTTAAAAAGACCCAACAACATTCATAAGTGTCTCCATGTAATCCAAAGATTAATAGGTCATAAAGTTTTTACTCATAACAATCTAAAGGGTTAAGACAAGGGTAACCTTATTCATAGGTCAAAAGAGAAAAACAAGCCTATTAATTAAACACACTACCCGAATGGGCTTAAATCTAACCATAACTACCGAAATGCATACAATCCACAAGTCAATACTTTCTATAAAGAAACAAGGAAACCATGATAAAACTTAGCATGCCATCATGGAACATCACTACCAAACAACCACTTATCCAATAGAATATATAGTCAACCAAGAGTCAATCCGACCTCACACAAACCATAAGCTCATAACCAAACACATCTACTCTGACGAGGAGGAAAGCTTCTTACTAGGTTGTAAGAGAATCACCACCACAACTATCAAACTGCCAACAAGACCGCACTACACAACAAACTCACTTACTAGGAAGATTGAGTAATGAAAGAGTCACTCCAAGATCCTAGGCACACTCAAGGTTCCATCTTTCCAAAACCAAGACATAACTTAAAGCACCTAAGAGGACATTCAAGGAACCTAGGGTGTACCCCATATGATGGAAAGTCACAAAACAAACAACGTAGAACTAACTCAACAACATGCAAGAAAGAATCATGTAACATTTAGCTAAGTAGCCAATAGATAAACGAGCTCGAGTCACCAGTCAAAGTAAAATCCAAGAAATATTGGCAATCAAGGAAAAGTGGCTAAGTAGCCACATTGTAATGTCTAAAAATTCTTGCAAAAATACAAATAACTAAAAGAGCCTCGAGAGCTTCTCAATCCAATCATAAAAAATGCTGGTCCTTAATAAAATAACACCAATTTATGAATATATAAAATACATAAATTCAACATCACAATCACTTCACAGCCCTTCATGGCCTGTTATTAGGGTACTATACCTCGAGCTCAGTTATAAGGATGCATACGCAAGGTTGGATCAAAAGTGACACCAAGACCTAAAATTCATTTACTCATACGGGATTAAGTCACCAAAATGACAACCCAAATAACTCATCTAACCACTTGAAGGAAAGAGGGGAACTTTAGATGACTAAACAACTTCTATTTTACTCTTTCTGACCCCAACACACAACCAAAAAAGCCAAACCACAAGACTCACACCAAACAATTTATCATTCCAACTAGGAAGATTCTTACAGGGTTTATCGCATCATACGACTAAAGAAAAAGTGAGCACTCATCAAACATCATATTTCAAAGGAAAAAAGTTCTTGTTACATCAAAATTTTGTAAGAATATCCATTTAATTTTAACATTTTTAGTTATCCAGGTTTGAAAAAATGCCACTAGGTAATTTCAACAATTTGACAACCTTATTATTTTATTATTATTTTAATCATGGAGGTTCAAGTCTTGCTAACTGGTTTCTATTTTCAATGTTGGCCCAGGGTCCAAGCGTTGAACCCATGACTCTGATACCAAGTGTAATGCACGAAAAAATGATGTTCTAGAAACACGCTGAAACCCTAAACACTTATCCCGAAAGTTGTGACTAATTTTTTTGTTTAAGTTATAAGAAGGTTACAAGGGTGACAACCCCTAGGGTACATTAAAATATCTTACACCGATATTCTCAACCTTACGGTAAGGGAACCAGGTCTAGTCCAAAGATTAAATATTTTTAACTATCTCTAAAGTCAATTAATTAACATAATCTCAAGTTTATCTCTAAGGTCCATTAATCAATTATTCATTAGGAAGGTACCATAGATTAATTTACATAGCTAAATGTTTTCTTCTCTTTAGTTAATGTTCAATCCCAACATGGTCAATCTTATACTTAGTCATTTTGTTTCATTATCCCATTAGCTTTAATACCCCATATTTCATTAATTTACTAAAACATACTAGAACTAGGAAAATAGACTTGCACACTAAGGTAATTAAATGGCCCCATTCATTCATTTACACATACCCTTAAATTTTAAATAAAAACATTTATAAAAATATATTCCCACCAACAAGGTAGGGTTGATCCTCAACCCTTAGATCAAACCAATCTTGGCCATTAGATACTAGGGTTCCAACTAACCCTAAAAATCCTTATGAATTCTTATTAAAACCTTTCCTTTATTCTAAACTCCTCATTTGGTCTATTTTCTTTTGTTAAAATTGTAGGTTGGAGAGAGAAGAAGCCATGGGAGCAAGAGAGGAAGAACTATGGAGGATTTTCTTCAAGATCAAGTTTAGATTTGTTTAGATTGTAGTTTTATTATTGTAATCTATTTCATTCAAGAATAGAAGGAGGTTTTCCTTTTCAAACTATTTTTATTTCAAGCCATTTGTATTTGGGGTTCTCCATTTGGGGAAAACCCTTCCTCCATTGTTATAAATGAAAAGAATGTTTTAATCCACCACTTGGAGGTTTTTATTGCCCAATCCAAGGATTTACTCATTGTTTTCTTGTTGGTGATTATTAGTTAAATTTTACAACTTAAAATTTTGTATAAACTAGTTAAAAATTTTCACACAGGCACGGATATCCGAGGAGTTTTTGTAAGTGATAGAACCACCACCCCAGAAAACCGAGGTGGTCCTGGGGACGCCACCCCCGGGTGAAAACCATGGACCGCCACCCTACTGAGTGGTGGTTTTGAGACCACCTCCTTAGCTTGAGCATGGTTACTGGGACCACCGCTTGCACAGGTGGCGGCGGTCTATTTCTCGAAAAAAAAATAGAACCATCAAACCCAAGATTTTTCAAAAAATAAAGTTACAAGGGTACTCAAATGGTCATTCAGAACTTACTTTTACATGTCTAAGTTATTCATTTACAAGGTTTAAATTCATTTACTCATTTCTTTGGTATCAATTTACTCAATTTAAACATTTCCTATTTTGATAAAACAACAACATCTACAAGGGTCAATTTCCATTTTATTTACAAACTCTCTTCCAAAATGTCAAGGAAATGAACAAGGTAGTCTAACTTTTTCCTTTGCATGTTTTTCAATTAACACAATGGAATATAATATTTCTTTCCTCTTTCAACTACAAGTTTCAACCATTCTCACAACCAATTTTAACAAGGTTTTAAATAAGTTTTGAAATGAAAGTTACTAAATTTTCAATAAGGTCTATACACTTTGGTGAGAAATGGAACAACTACCATGAGATAAGTTATTTCCCCTTTATAGCTTCTTTTCTCACAATACAACTTTCAACTAAACCTTTACATAATATTTCCCATTTTGATTCTTTTCTTTCCATACTATAATTTTAATGAGAAGGAGTTTTACATCTTTTCATTCAGAATTTTTCAAAGAGTCTTTACAACTTACAAAGCTACATCTTTTAAACAAAATACAATATTACAATCTTCCACCTTGAGTGGGAATAACAAGAAGACTTAATCACAAGGAAGGATTTCTTGAAGGCACCAACAAAGCTCCAAATTTCACACCAAAAAAAGAGCTCCACCATGCTTCATTTGATCACAAAAAAGGGGGAGAGGCAACACTCTCCACCCAACCAAGAATTCCAATGAGGAGGAGAAGCCATCCTCCTCATTGGCCCCCTGAGCCCCAACCACAATGCAATGGAAAATGGATTCAACTCATGGAAACAAACAAGCTTCCACAACACAAACAAACATTTCACAACCATTCCAACCACATTTCAACCATCAACAACACAAGAATGAAACACAACTAAACAACAAGTAAACAAGGCTTAAAAATGAAAGCCACAAGAGTAAGACCTATGGGGAGGCCACTTATGCCTCCCAATGGGAATGGGTGCCCACCTTAAGGCCTCCAATGCATATCTCAAATCCCCTACATACTCTTATGCCTCCCTCAAGTACCCCTTTTACCTCCCACATACTCTTATGCCTCCCTCAATCTCTTATGCCTCCCTCATAAAAGAAAACAAGTAAGAAATGCAAGCATTCCTTATCCAAGGTGGGGCACCCAACCCAAACTCCCTCCAAACAAGAAAGTAAACTCTTATGCCTCCCTACAAGAAATATAAACTCTTATGCCCCACATGAAATCTCCCCATAGTCCCCTCCTACACCACACTTAGGCAATCTACCCAAGCACCCAACAAGTATAGAAAAACACTCAAAACAAGCACATATGCATGCAAAATAAAAGAAAGCATTTAACAAGAGTTTAGCTCCTACCTTTCCATGGTAGAGCTTGATCCAAGATGCATACCCCAAGCTTCTTCAAGCCCAAAAAACACCAAGAAGCTCCAAAAAATCCACAAACACTTCCCAAAATCCTCTAACTCCAAAATGCAAGAGCACACAAGAATGAAGTAACCCCCAATCAAGCAAATGAACTTGATTAAATAGAAAAGGGAGAGGAGGGTGAGGTGGCTCCATGTGGGATGCCACATCACTCATCCTCAACTCCACCTCAAAAGTCAAATTTCAAACTCCAAAGCACAATTAATAAGTGGGTGAAGAAATGACATATTACTTGCACACACAAACCAAGCCCACACCTCCTAAGGACAAAATTAATTACATGAAAGAAAGTGCACTCAACATTTTACCTTTTTGTCTTCCCAAAACACCTAATGGGGTCTAATTTTGACCCCCAACCCATAGGTAGGGTTGGCATAGCAATTTAAGAGGTGTGGGACAAGTTTGACTTGTCCCACAAGCTTCCAAAATTGGCCTCTAAGGCCAAATTCGAATTTCCATGAAGGGGTAGAGTGTACAACACTCAAGATCCCCAAGCACTCAACTATCAACACAAAATCCAAGAGAAATATAGCTTAATAAATGAATTCCTTTGGTCACATCTATAATTAGTTTAGGACAAGATTAATTTAGCTTTAATTAAGACACTACAACCCATTAATAATAAAGGGTAAAATACATACCCCAAATTCCAAATAAATAATACAATGAATTACATCACTAAAATCACATACTAACATCAATTAAAGGAAAAAAAAATAAATAAAATATAAAAACATCACCCCTTGGTCACAATTTCCCCCTAACAATAATTCCAACACACACACAAATACATGTTGCCATGGTGACCCTTATTGAATTCACCTAGAATTCCAATGTGGTTGGTCTCCAATCCCCCGTAGTTTTCGTGATATGTTTTCCTGCAAAACACACAATACCCTCTCGGCCTCATGGCCATATTAACGATATCGACAGTAATAAAACACTTACATCTAACTATCAATTTTAAACATCAAAAATCATAACTACTATAGCTAAGACCAAGTAACTTAACAATTATTCCCATTTTCAACATTTTGATTCTACTCATACATCAGTTTGCAACTAAGATCAAAGACCAACTGGATCATCAGATTAAAGCAATACTTTCACTCATTCACAATTTTTCCAATTTCCAATATCAATTAAATCACAAAAATAAATTTGAACATCATAATAAAAACCAATATGAAAATGATTCGAAATATCAACATATGTTTATCTTGACAACACATCATTTTCTTCCATACTAAATGTCTATTAAAAGTTAATTATTTTAGTTACAATAACGTCTATCCTTCAATTCCTGTATCACAACATGTTGATGTCATTTGTCTATTAACATCTGTCGGTAATAAAGCACAATAGTGTCTATGTGTCCCATCACAGAGATAAACCCAATACAACAAAACAATCTCGAAGAGTAATGCTATCACAAACAATTTACGACAATGCAAACATTCTAGCTAATTGTTTTATCCTTAAAAGTCCATCAGGGTCTACAGTACGACATATAGTTAAAATAATAATAATCAAAACACAATGGATTCATGATGCCCCACACAACTTATTAGTAAGCTAATTGGAATAAGGCATCAATGTTTATGATTATAACAATTCTGATCATGTTTCATTTAAAGAGATGATCAAGGTTTTGATTCCAATCACTCCCCTTATTAGAATGTAATTCTCTAGTATGCATCTAAGCTTATGCAAAAAAACTTAAAGGTATATTCAAAAAAATTTCAATACTCAACTTTGGCATCATGGTTCCACTTTAACTCACATAAAAAAGTTTGGAATTTATTCCCATGCAAGGTCGAGTGAAAAATCTAGTTGGAATCCCCATGGTTAGGCACCATCATTCATATAGCTTAGTTGTTATGCATATATGGTCGGTAAGTTAGTCACTTCCACTTGTGTTCTTGATCCACCATTAACTTGGAGTTGAGCCACTCATTTGCCACCTAAGATAACTCCCTTCTATGAGCGTTTGCGTAATGACAATTGATGAAATTGTAGTTATGCCTCCAAATCACAAATGCCTACAAAGGCTTAGCGGGCTCAATTCAAATCCATAATACATTGGCTATTAAAGTACCTACAATGTATTTCATACCCTTTGGTCTCACCCCATCGGGTATCATGTCGCTCCTAGTTCTATCATATACTTTTCAAGGTTGCATAATGGCTCAAAAAAATAGGTGGCATATGTATTCAACCTTTAAACATCAGAAATGGTCTCAAAGTGGTTAAAACTAATATGAGGATCTTATTAAATAAATAGAATGATTCTCTAAAACAATATTTAAGTTCGTTCTTGGCACGGTGAATATTTTACATTTTTTCCTTATGAATCTTATAATATACATGTCCCCACCTATATTATATTAACAATATTTATATTTATCAAATTCATTGTGACCCTTATAACATGTGTTGAAATTTACTCTTAATATATCATGTTGTTTTGTTGCACCATGAGGAACATGATATAACACATTATAGACAAAATATGATAAAATCATGACTGCTTTACACTATTGAGAAATATATTATAATTCTCTACCAATTTAATGAAAATGTACAATTAAATGACTCTTTATTTTGTAAGCTATATCATGTGGTTGATCCAAGACTTACAAGATTTGATAGCTATACATATTATTTACTAGATCCTAAATAGATCTCACTTTCTTTGGTCTTTTTATAAAAATATAAAAACATTTAAATATTTTTAAATACCAAATCATGACATACATATTATGTTGATGTCTTTCATGAATAATTTACTTAACTAATGATTCAATGAATATTTGTGGAATTTTATTTTACGGATCATAAAAATAAGGAAGCCGAGCTCTTCGTATTTTAAGCAACACAAATGGCCACGAATTAATCGAAATAATATTATGATTATTAAGTACATATTATGCTTAATTGAAATAATATTTATGTAAGTTCTTATGGCAGTGAATATATGTATATATTTTTTCCTTCTAAATATTTTTATACATGTCCCCACCTATTTTTTATTAATAATATTTAAATTTATATTTTTTTTTTTGTAAATTTTAGAATATGTGTCAAAATTTACTCTTAATATATTATGTTGTTTGTTTGTGTGTAATTTTTTAGTTGTTATCAATTAATCCAAATTAGATATTATTCATGTGTTTTTGATTATCTTCATCAAATCCTCTTTGGTCCCCATTGTATTCCCCATCTATTTTGTTCAAAGTTTCTATGAAAGTCTTATAGAGTGATAGTGAAACTCCTCAACCCACCTTTTTATTTTTGAAAGTTAGGGTGCACTCATCTTCATTATTCTATTTTCTGTATGTTGAATTGGCACAAATGGTGTCGTATCTCTAGTTTAATAAGTACATAAATAAAAATAGATGTATTTCATTTAAATCTAAAAAATTATAAATATGTCATGTAAATAATGTTGAAAGTGTTCAAAAGCATTCTATAAGTATAAAGAAATCATTAAATCACTCATTATTCTGTTTTGGCACACAAGCTCATGTCGATCAATACCTATAAAAGGGAAGCCACGATACAATGTCAAATGTTTTGTGAAATTTTATAAAGCAATATTACACCTTGAAATTTTAGACTTAGCTTCTTAAATTATACGATTCAAAGTGAAAATATGATTTCTTGTGTGGAAAATCTTCATGAGACCAACTAATCCCTTAACGCTATTTTTTTTTGTTTTAACCCTCTAAAGATTTGAATGTCCAAAGAAGTGGAAATTTAATTTGTAAATGTATATGGCCAATCCCGATAGTCTTTTATACACCTAAGATGTTATATTATTTCCATTTTCATAACACACTATTATATATTATTTAACTGTTATCATGTTTAAATAAAAATTTGTAGTAAGCCATTTAAGTTATTTAGTAGGGTTTTCTATCGGGTATTTCATATATTTTTAGTTAGATGTTCCAACTAAAGGACTATCTTGGACCATACAACCTATAAATTTAGACCACAAGATAACATTGTCTATGCAAAGGTCTATATGTAACATGTATGGAACACTATTTTCTTTTAATAAGAAATGAGGAAAATTTATAGAAAGAGGCACAACACATTACAATATTATTAGTATTGAAAGAAAATCCTCAACCAAAATCATTAAACAAATGCACTTCTAGGACTCTAGATCCTAACTAGATTTGTAGGCTCACAAGACTCTATTGGACTAAATTCAGATACTTCACATGGTGATGGTAGTTTGCAAAGAGGTAGAATAAATTTCAAAGGAAAAGGTTGAGGTTTTGAAACAAATTCACTACCACATGTTTTAGTTTGGTGAAGTTGGGAATAAATAACTTGATTGTTTGCATGTGCATAGTGATGTAAGTAAGTGCAATAATATGATTCCACATATTGCACAAGAAAATGAAGAAAGTATTAGTGTATTTTACAATTTAACTTGAAACTAGACAAACATGTATGATGAAGGCACATTGTTTGGAAATCACGTGAAAGAGGAGAATAATGCTACATTAAGGAAAAAATTGTTCTAGAAAATTGTAATTTAAAAAGCATAACCAAAGCCAACAAAAAAGGCTTGATATCACTAAACAAGAAGAATTTGAATAACATGAAGTGGATTACTTGTGACTAATGTAAGAATTTTTTAAGTGTTTGAGAAATTTAATGAGGAGAGAAAGTCTTTTGATAGGATTAATGATATATAATTGAGGCTTCAAATAGGTGCAAAAGTCTTGATTTAAGGGATTAAGCTAATACTGACATCATCAAGTAATGATTTACAAAATTTAGGTCCCTATGTTACTAATTAATTTCCAAGATATGAAACACGTATAGTAGAATTGACCTAATAAACTCAAACTCAATGCAAGGAATATTAGGATAGGTCTTGCAATGGATGGGGAGGTTAATCCATATTCTAACTTGTCAACAACATATTTAGTTTGGCCAATTTTTTTAATGAAATTATAACATTCACCCATGGATTATGTTACAAAAATTGGCACTATCCATGTTATAACATTCACCCATGGATTATAGGTATTCACCTTATGGATCATGGATTATTAGATACATAAGAATGGATTATGGATTATGTTATAACATTCACCCATGGATTATGTTTCTACTAGTGACTGGAAAGAATTGGGTGAGAAACATGGATATTTACCTTGAACAACTTATATATGAGTTGTAGACTTTGTGGAACAAGGTGCATATGTATGATGCATCAAGACCACTTGAAAACAAAGCATTCAAATTCTATGAAAGTATCTATTGGAAAATCCATGCTTATTCAAGTCTATCAATTTGTTCAAGTTTGGCTAAAAAGGGAGAGAATGCATGCCCAAGATGTGGATACCAAATATGTTCAAGGTACTCTTATGATTTTGGCATAATGATCATGATATATTCATGTTTACATTTATATGTTATGTCAAATGAAACCAACCAACTGATGTGTGACTATTTTTTTAATGAATGACATTTTTTAAGAGTCAAAGTTGTGTTGGAGGTAAAGCATGTATTTAGTGTCAAATGTGTTTGTGTCTTCATCTTTTGTTCTTTTAAAATCTGTAATTTTTCCATATATTTTTGAATATTTTAAAATGCAATAAGATTAACATTATTTTTCTTATGGACTTTGAAGATTTATTTTAATTCAATAACTATATACATGTGTCTTGACAACCTCACAACTCCTATCTAGACAACCTCACAACTCATGTTTATATATATTTACATGTAAATGTATTCTCTTGAGGATTATGTGTTTACATGGTCTTGGAGAGATGGTGGAGGAAGGATTTGAGCTTGTGCAAGATTTCAACTAGGATGAACGCATCCCTTGGATTTACCTATTGGAAATCCTTAAAACCCACTCACATTATGTGCCTCTCATGCCGCACAAGAGAGGCTTGTAAGAAATATAGTGAAAGGCTCAAATTCTCAATTATTTCACCTATGAATTAGTTATTTCTTGATGTACAATGCCTTGCTAAGTTGTCTCTTTTGTATTTTCTAAATTGAGAAAAATTATGCAAGGCCAAAGATGAGTCTCATGCCCTATTGTGTTATGATGCTACAAGAAAATAAATTCACTATAAATTCTTGTTATCAAAATTCAAGGAAATGGATATTAGCTTGCAAAACCCTACCTTAGGATTTGAGGGCCCACATCAGAATGATAAGTCCATACAATTTCAAGACCCATATAAAAAACAACCTTATATGATTTCAAGTTCCATATTTGAATGAGAACTAGTAGATCATGAATAGCCACAATAATGATGATTCCATTATTTTCATTTATTGTTGGAAGAAGAAATAGGTCAATAGAATTATTTTTTATGCCCTTCACTCTAAATGCAATGTTTGAATTTTTGTATTTCGTTGACTTCCTTACAAAATTTATGTGAACTTGGTCCTCCCTCATCTTTTTAACTTCTCCCTCATCTTTTTTAACTTCTTCCTCATTTTGTGACTTGTACAAATTTGGGAAGAGGATGGAATGGAAAACCTTAAATACTTCTATAAGCTTCCTCAATCTTAGTTAAGAATGTATACAATGCTTAGAAATGATTTCACAGTTCCCTCTCTTGGACTAATTATGGAGGATAAGAATGAATTTTGGAATACTATGAGGTGGCTCAAAGGGCCTCTTCTCCAAGAGGCTACCTCCAAACAACTCTATGAAAATATTATTTTTTCCCTAAACTTTAACTGGGCCTTAACAATAAGTGGAATGTTTTTCAGCCCATTAGTGGATGGACTTGTAGATATAATGTTTTGTGGTCTTCTTGTATTTAGTCAAAGAAATGTTGCTTTATATGGCTTCTTATTCATAATAAGATTGATGTTGCCTTATAATATTTTATAGGTTGTTGAGACTATAAGCTTGTTGTTTTCATTAAATTTTTTATTTTTAAAAATATATTGTATGAACATACCCAATAGCATATGGTACCCAAACTTTTTAAAAGTCTGTCATATCAAGGTATCGTACTTTTACTTGTCAGATAAACATCTAACAACTATATATTATAATTTTTCATTTGATTTTTAAAGGAAAAAGAAAAAAATTCTTTATGTCAAGAGGATTTAGAATTTAAAAATAAAATTTTCCAATGATAATAAAACTATCATCAAATTTTATGTTGTACCCAACTATTTATACACCGAAATTATAATCCCTATTGTAGAATGCCTATTTATATAATTGAAAATTTAGAAACAAATGGAGTTGATTTTTAAGTTTGAAATAACACCTCCTAAAATGGAGAACATGTGCACTTCCTATTGAAATTTGTTTTTGGGAAATTTATTTGAAATCCAATTATCTTTCTTTGCAATTTATGAGAAATGAAAAAAAATTCATTTAAAACATGAAAAAAAAAAATTTGAATTCGTTTATTAGTATGAAAATGTGACTTATTCCTTTAACATAAATTACTAAAAATTTGCAACACATGGTAAAGAGCAACTTATATCATGTTAAAATATTGTCTTGTCCCTAAGAAAATCCTTTTAAACCTTTCCAATTTTACAAGGATGGAAAATTTACGGTAGGAGTAGCCCACACCGCTTCAAACCGACGACATTTTAAAAATCCCCAAATATTGATTAAACACATTCTCCTCTTCAATCTCCATCATTATCGATTGCATCTACAAACAGAGTGACATAATCTCGTACACTTAAAATGCCCATTTGGAGGTGGCTAAAAATATGGTAAAAATCTCTAGAAAAATCATTCACAAATGGTGTCCACTGCAAGATCTACGCTGAGTTTTATGTATGTGGCTAACACTTTTTATAATACTATGAAATATATTCAAAACAAAACATATATACATTAAATATGAAAGCGCTGAATCAGATTGATAGAAAAATGCATTAATATTTCTTCATATTCAACATGGGAAACATAGTACACATATATAGGACTAACATGCCCTATAAAATAGGAAGCCTATTAAGGCTCCTATAACAATTCTCTTAATTAAGTGTATTTTTTACTCACGTAACAATACACTACCTAATAAATATGAGATATATTGTTATGTTAACAATATATCTACCCAACTCAAAATAACAACTAATTATTAGTGAATAATGTAATTATCCACCATAATAATGTGAACACTATTTTATATTTCCTAACAAAATATATTATATTTATATACGCAAATATATGTATATAATAGATAAAAATTTCCTATAGGGTTACTTGGCCATTTCCGATGGCCACGTCCCTAAACAGTGGTCACGTTGTAGAGTTAGAGAGGATGTAGATATGAGAAATGTACAACACCATTAAAACCAAAATGCAATACAAAAATGTTGGGATCATTTGGAGTGTCGTGGTGTTGCCACCCGCCGCTTATCCTTATCCTTAGCTTGCTTATTAAAAAAAAGATAAATTGCAAATCAGAAGAATTTTTTTATTGAAAGGAATGTGTAGGAGTTTAACTATATTTGAATTTTGAATTTCAAATTTAGGGCGCTCATTTATTTTGAAACAGTTATTGGTCACCTCAGCTGTGGGTCCTCCTTTGTCATTTCATGTCAGAAAACTGTGGTGGCTTACTTTTTGAAATTGGTGAAGCATTTTCAACAAAATCAGCTATCGGGAAGGGAACGTAGTGATGAAATTATGGTGTTAATGAAGAAATTTAAAAAATGACACACCAAAATAAGTCAAAGGCCACGCTGGTTGTCATCCCAGAACATACCGGGAAGATAAGGTCCGCACTTTTCATTTGTTAGTAACAAAATATAGATTTTATGTATTTTAATTGATTGCTCCTTTACAAAAATGTATACATTGTTTCCTCTAGTTATTTTTGATTCTAATGTGAAACGAATCCATCTTTCATGGGAAGGGAATTCGGGGAGGAAAAAACAAACACGAAGATCTAGAGGTATGATATGTCTTATTTATGGATTAATGATATGATATGATATAACCTTTGCGGTGTTCCCCTTGCAACAATGCAGACTTGACCTCCCTTTCAGCCTCCACAATGCCATGATGCTCAGAGAGGGTGTAGTATGGGACCTCCAACTAGGGGACCTTGTTGGAAATATGCATTCCCATGCATAATGAATTCCAACCGTAGCTTTTTTAGGAATATTAAAAATAGATTTAGTTTTTTTAGTTTCATTTAGTTAACTCAGCTTTATCCTATTTTTAGGATTAGATTTAATTCAAATAAATCTGTTTTAATTCATGCATAGCATGCAACTATTTTAAAGCATGAGTTTAAATTTAGAATGCTCAGTTGAAGAGCTGTTAGTGGGTGAGTTATTCTATTTAAATAACAACAATTGTAATTGCTTTGTATGCACACACAAGGGTGTGAAATCTACACAAGCAAGGATGTGCATTGAAAGCACATAGCTGCATGCGCATTGACTTGATTGTAAAGAGCTGAAGCTCTAAGTATGATGAAGCTTTTACTAATGGAGGTTACACACAACACTGCTGGTTCAAATATTCATCTATTTATGCAAGTTATTTAAGTGTTCTATTTATTTATTTTATGTTGTTTGTTGTATAAGACTGCAGATTTTCTACAAATTGGTATCAGAGTGAGGTTATTCCAGTAGCTTATTAAATTGGTAGCAAGCTATGGCTTCTACATCCGGCATGCAGACACCGCAATTTAATGGAAAGAATTATGAATACTATCGTTGACCATGAAGGCGCTATTTAGATCTCAAGACGTGTGGGAGATTGTTGAAGATGGGTACATAGAGCCCGCAAATGCAACAGTGTATACTGCACTTTCTCAGGAAGAGAAAGATACTTTGAAGGAGTTACGAAAGAAGGACGGAAAAGCTCTTTTCTATATTCATTAGGCAATGCATGAAAGCATTCTTCCAAGAGTGGCAAAAACCAGTCAAGCAAAGACGCATGGGATACTTTACAAGTTACATATCAAGGTAAGGAGAAAGTAAAAGCGCTAAGCTACGAGTTACTTCGTAGAGATTTTTAGAATTTAGCAATGAAAGATTTAGATTCAGTAGAATATTTTTTTACTTATGTAGTCGCTTAGTCAATCAAATCAAATCCCATTGTGAGACTCTTGAAGACAGAAAGGTTATTGAAAAATTGCTTAGGAGTTTTCCTATGAAATTTGATCATTTAGTTGTTGCTATTGAAGAAACTAAGGATTTGAGTCAGTTTTCTATTGATGAGTTGCATGCATCACTAATCAATCATGAACAGAGGATGAATAGATCACATGCAAGTATAGATCGGGATTTTGTATCTCGAGACAACAGTAGTCATGGCAAAATAAGAGGAAGTTTCAGCCCAAGAGGCAAAGGAAGAAGTCCATCTAGAGGACACGGCGGTGGTTCATCAAACTCAGTGGAAGATGACGAGAATCAAGAACAGAGTTATGGTCAGAGACAAGATAAGTCTCATGTTCAGTGCCATTATCGTAAAAAGTATGGGCACTATGCTTATGATTGCAAGAAAAAGCAATATGATCAGGAGAGGAAAAATCAAAATTAGGTTGGAAGTTCTATTTCTAAACATATGTTTATTGCATGCACAAGGATTGCCAAAGCAATACCTTCTTTATCCCCTATTGAATGTAATTTATCAAAAGAGAGTCCATGTGATGTATGGTATTTAGATTCAGGGTTAGTAATCACATGATGTAATCTAGAGTTGTTTTCTAGTTTGGATGATTCGATTAAGAGTGATGTAATCTGTTGGAAATAACAATAGTGTGTCCGTGAAAGGAAAAGGCACGGTTAGTATTCTAACAAGATAGTGGGAGCAAACAAGTATGCAAGATGTTTATTATGTTACAGGTTTGAAACATAACCTTATGAGTATTGGACAATTGGTACAGAAAGGATACCGAGTCTATATGGAAGACAATGAGTGCATGATTGTGGACAAAGCTCCTAACACTCAGTTGATTGCAAAAGTGAAGATGAGCAACAATAGGATGTTTCCATTGATTTTGAAACTTGGAAAAAGAAGAAATCAGATCTGTTTGCAGCAAAATCAATAGCTTAGTTTGCAACAAAGTCCTGCGCTAAGCCAAATCAATCTTTTGTTGAGTCCTGTGCTCAAACAGATGAGTCTGCGCCAATGAAAATCAGGTCTGTGCTACAACAAGTGAGTCCTGCGCTGATTCCTATGTAAATATAGTTGAGTCCTGCACTAAAGGAACACAATCAGCTTTTCATTCAGTCATGAAGGATGAATCATGGCTTTGGCATCTAAGGTATGGACATTTGAATTTTGGAGGTTTGAATTTATTACATAGAAAAATATGGTTAAAGGTTTGCCATTGATTTAGAAACTGGAAAGGGTATGTGAAGGTTGTATTTTGGGAAGCATCACAAAGATTCATTATTAGTTGGCAAAACAGCAAGAGCAAGTGCACCACTTGAGATTGTACATTCATATTTATGTGGACCTATGCAAACAACTTCTATTAGAGGTTGTTCTTATTTTATGACATTCATTGATGATTACACAAGGAAGACATGGGTTTATTTTATGAGAAATAAATCAAATGCCTTTGATACATTTCAATAGTTCAAGGCATTAGTGGAGAAGCAAAGTGGATACTATATCAAAGTTCTCAGAATAGATAGAGGAGGTGAGTATGTTTCTAATGAGTTTATGAATTTTTGTAGATATCATGGTATACAGAATCAGTTTACTACTAGGTATACACCACAATAGAATGGTGTGGCAGAGAGGAAAAATAGAACCATCATGGAGATGGTGAGAAGCATGTTGAAGGAAAAACATCTTCCAAATGATTATTGGGTAGAAGCAGTAGCAAAATTTTTATATTTTGAATAGGTGTCCAACGAAACTTGTTAGGAACATGGTTCCTCAACAAGCATGGACTAATAGGAAACACAATGTTTCACATTTCAGAGTTTTTGGTTGTGTAGCGTATGCACATGTACCTGATGAGCTAAGGAAGAAGTTAGAAAACAAAGGAGAAAAGTGTATATTTTTGGGTATTCAAAGAATACAAAAGCATACAAGTTGTACAATCCAGTCAATGGAAAGGTTGTGATCAGTAGGGATGTACAGTTTATTGAGAATGAAGCATGGGATGGAAGTATAGAGAAAACTCGAGTATAGAAACAACTATTCCACATGATGATATGGAGATGAAACTTTAGAGCAGCAAGGTACTATATCTACAAATATTGGACATGCACCACAAGTTGTAGCACAAGCTACACCTCCATCTATAGTCAGGAGGTCACCAAGATTTCAGTCATCTTCAGCCATGTAAGAGACACCATAGGGAACACCAGAAGCTACTCCATCACCACAAAGCAATCCTACATCGAATAGTCCCGCGCAATGGAAAACAAGAAGTCTAAGTGAAATTTATAATTTTGATACAACTAATTCATTTTCAGTTTTTGCATTATTTTCTAAAGCTACAGATCCAAGTATATTATGAAGAGGCTATAAAGAATGAATTTTGGGAAAAAGCCATGGATGATGAGATCGATGCTATAGAGAAGAATCAGACATGGGAGCTGATGGATCTTCCAAAAGGAAAGGACGTGATAGGAGTCAAGTGGGTCTACAAGACAAAATACAATGCTGATGGAAAAGTATAGAAACACAAAGCAAGGCTGGTTGCAAGAGGTTTTACGTAACAATATGGAGTTGACTACAATGAAATGTTTACACCAGTAGCACGTTTGGACATGGTAAGAATGGTTTTAGCAATTATAGCTCAAAACAAATGGCCTATTTATCATATGGATGTTAAATCAACATTCTTAAATGGATTCCTTAAAGAGGAAGTTTATGTAAATCAGCCAAAAGGTTATGAGATTGAAGGTCATGAAGGAAAAGTATACAGATTGAAGAAAGTGCTCTATGGTCTCAAGCAAGCACCTAGAGCTTGGTACAACAGAATAGATTCTTATTTGATTGAGAATGGTTTTAGTAGGAGCAGCAAAGTGAGCCTACCTTATACACCAAGATAAAATTTTAATTGTTTGTTTATATGTAGATGATTTGATCATTCTTCGGAAATCTATCTATAGAGTCATTTAAATCAGCCATGAAGGAGTTTGAGATGACAGATCTTGGTCTTATGCATTACTTTTTGGGAATTGAAGTTCAACAATCGAAGGTGAAGTTTTTATCTCACAAGAAAAGTATGCAAATGATGTTTTGAAAAGGTTTAACATGTTGAATTGTAAGCCAACGCCAACACCAATTGCAGTAGGTTTGAAGTTGAACAAAGAGGATGAAGGATCATTTCTAGATCCAACATTGTTTAAAAATTTGGTTGGAAGTCTTATGTATTTGACGGCCACAAGGCCTGATATCATGTATGGTGTGAGTCTCATATCAAGGTTCATGGAATCTCCAAAAGATTCACATTGACAAGTTGAAAAAGAATTTTGAGGTATGTACGTGGAACAAGAAATCATGGAATTCTTTATTCAAGTTCAGATGAGTTCAAACTCATTGGTTATACGAGATAGTGATGATCTTTAGAAGTATAGATGATAGAAAAAGTACATCGCTATGCTTTTCACTTTGGAACATGGATGGTTTCATGGGAATCAAAGAAGCAGCCCATTTTCACGTTATCTTCTGTGCGGAACGAGTATGTAGCAGCAATAAGAGCAACATGTTAAGCTCTTTGGATGAGAAGAGTGTTGACAAATTTACAAAGAAACAAGTGGAAGCTACACATATTTTTTTGTGAAAACAACTAAGCCATAACATTGTCCAAAAATCATGTTTTTCATAAGAGGAACAAGCATATTGATACGAGGTATCATTTCATCAGGGAGCTAGTAAACAACAAGGAAATTCATCTTGAATTTTGTAGATCCAAAGATTAGTTTGTAGACATTTTTATAAAGGAATTAACAAAAGAAGTTTTGAATATTTGAGAGACTGTTTGGGAGTTTGTGATCTCGCACAAGCGCAGATCGAAAAAAAGCAAACGCAGCTCCAGAAGAGTGAAAGCTACTGATTTGAAATTAAGGGGAGCGTTGGAAATATGCATTCCAATGCATAGTGAATTCCAATCGTAGATTTTTAGGAATATTAAAAATATATTTAGTTTTGTTTTAGTTTGCTTTAGTTAACTCAACTTTATCCTATTTCTAGGATTGGATTTAATTCAAATAAATGTGTTTTAATTCATGCATAAAATGCAACTATTTTAAAACATGAGTTTAAATTTAGAATGCTCAGTTGAAGAGCTGTTAGTGGGTGAGTTATTCTATTTAAATAACAACAATTGTAATTGCTTTGTATGCACACACAAGGGTGTGAAATATGCACAAGCAAGTAAGGATGTGCATTGAAAGCACACAGTTGCATGCACAACTTGATTGTAAAGAGCTAAAGCTATGAGTTTGATGAAGATTTTATTAATGGAGATTACGTACAACGATGCTAATTCAAATATTCATTTTTTTATGCAAGTTATTTAAGTGTTCTATTTATTTATTTTATGTTGTTTGTTGTATAAGACTGCATATTTTCTACAGGCCCAACAAGACATAAGATCCACCTCAAGCATAGTCAACAGGAGTACGTCCATCACAACACCCATAAAGATCTATGACAGGATCATCAATTTCTACAACACGGACTACTGGGCCACCTAGAGGAGTATATGCTCAATGGAGAGGACCATGTACTTGCTATGGGTGTGGTGTACATGGTCATCATTGGAGAGAGTGCCATCAGAACCCTACTAATTAGGGTAAGGCATTGGTTTCTAAGCCTATAGTTGGTGACATGGCCAGGAGCCACAATATCTATGCTACGGTCGAGAACCACTAGGTAGAGCACTAGGCACAGTGATAGAGACCACAAGTAGCATTGGTGGTATTTCTACCCCTATCTTATTTGATTCAGGCTCATTAGATTCTTTCATTTCTCCATCTTTAGTAGAGTGATGTAGGCTGGTGGCAAGTTAGGAAAGGCCTTAATTGGGATGTTGAGATGGCTTATGGAGCCAAAATCTCGTTGACTCCTTAGTTAAGTAGTGTGCTCCCCATGACCTAGGATCTTCGTATCCTTCCCTTGGGTTATTATGGGGTTATCTTTGGCATGGATTGGTTGTTTGTGTAAAGAGCTAGAGTTGATTGTCACAACAAGATTTTATCTTGTGAAGATGATTTGGGAGTGGAGTCAATGATTGTTGGAGTCAGGAGACCCATATTTATTTGCACTATATCCGTTATGCAATGAAGCGGTGTGTGTGATGGGGTTTTCAGTTATTTTCCATAAGCGTTGTAGTGACAAATCGAGGATGAGACTCATGTATTGTTATAGATGATCTCGATTAGATGAAGACATTTGGTTATGGGTACTTTAGTGGGTACATACTTGTGTAGCAGGATTTTATGACGAGCTTCCACATGACAACTTCTACCTTATAGCTAGATCAAAGATTGAGTCTCAAAGACCACTTGAGGGAAAGTTTAATGGTTTTGAATTAGATTTAGATGGACTTCTCAGATAGAGAGGTTGGATCTATGTACCTAGGGATGGAGTTTTGAGACAGGATATCTTTACGAGAGGTTATTTTGTACCTTATTTAGCCCATCTAGGGGTGAAGAATATGCACACCACCTTGAGGCAGCTATACCATTGGAGAGGTCTTTGAAGAGATGTAGCTTAGTTTGTGTCATGGTGTTTAGAGTGTCATAGGGTGAAGAATGAGCATCAACATCTAATTTTCCTTCTCTACCCACATGATATACCGGAGTGGAAATGAGACACCATTTCCATGGATTTCATAGTAGGGCTACCAATGTCAAGATACCACCATGATGCCATCATGGTCATGATGGATAGATTGACAAAAATGGCTTATTTTTATCCGGTGAAGACCACCTATACAACCTAGTGTAGTGGCACGAGTATACCTTGATGAGATTGTCAAACTGCATGGGATTCCGTAGAAGATTATTTGTGACCATGATCCCTTATACACCTCTCATTTCTGGACTACCATGCAACATGCCCTTGGGACGAGTATCAACTTTAGTATAGATTATAATATAGAGACAGATGGATATATGGAGCGGGTGAATCAGATTTTAGAGGACACATGCTTTTTATTTATGTTATGGACCATCATTTTAGGTGGGAGGAGTTTTGTATTTGTTGGATTTTTCTTATAAAAATAACTTTGATTTCTATTGGTATGACTCCATTTAAGGAACTTTATGGTAGGGAGTGCGAGAAACAACCGAGCTGGTACAAATTGAAGGATAAAGTATCTCTTGGGCCAACTTTGTTATAGGACATGGAGCAGCAAATGGTTTTGATCGAGACAGAGGCTTCGGGAGGCACAAGATAGACGGAAGAAATATGCATATCGAGAGGAGAGTTGACCGTGTTGGTTGTCAAAAAGGACTTTATTGAGAACAACGATCGGGGACGAAAGTCCCTTCTCTTTAATGGGAGAGGTTCCATTATTTAAAAGACAAAAATTATTTACACATGTACAGTGTATAGTTTTAATGGGGAGCTTGGGTATCATGAAAGTGTTAAAATACAAAAGATAGTCAATAAAAAGGATAGAGGAATGAAGTAGTGGGAAGGGGAAGAAAGGCACTCTTAAGAAATATAGATAACAAAATAATTCCTTACACATGCAGAATGAAATTATTTGGAACATAACCATTTTCATTTGAGATAATAAGATGTCATTTCAAAGACACAAAGTTCTAGAAATTACATCACAGAATACAAAGCTTCTTGAAGTAACACGAGATAAATGATTCAATAATATTTAATGATAGTAATGAAAGAACAAGACCAGATATACATAGAAAGAAAAATCTTTTGTATTGATTGCTTTTTACTCCTTACACTTTCAAAAATAAACCAAGTTCCAGCCCCTCAAAATGGCGTAGAGAGCCCATTAAATAATTTTACAAATTAGTTACACTTGGTAACTACTTCTTTTAACTAAAATGTTTAATTAAGGAGATGTTTGACACAAAACCCTCAACTAATTACAATAAGCCCGATTTGAGAAAAAGAAGGAAAGGAGAAGCTGGGAGGGAAAACAACTGCCTATTGCTGAGGAGGGCCCACCAACTTGAGGATCCATTGTCTGAACCTTTTTAATGCTTCTTCGCTATGTCTCTGCCTCGTGGGACTGATGTGTTGGCAGTAGCTTGAGTCCAAGTTCCTAAGAATTTCTCCATCTCCTTATCAAACTCAGTGTGTGCATGATATTCTTTATTAGCTTCTTCAATAGTAGATTGAAGGGAGAAAATCTCCTTTATCTTCTCTTTGGTAATTGATTCCTCCTTGAACAAGTTTTCCTTAACAAATGCCCTAAATTGAGTTTTAATTTCTTAGAGGGAGAAAGGAACACCTGAAGTTTCATCGTGAAGGTGACAAAGTGAATATCCTTGAAAGCGGATACAACACAAGTTTTGAAGGCTTCTCCTTTCTGCCAACTATTCCTCAATTCTCCTAAAGCCTCCTCCAGAACTTTTATTTTCCATTCCATGTTGAAAACCCATGACCTTGATAAATTATCTTTGGCATCATCAAAAACCTTGGCCAACAATATATTTTCATTAGCCTATCCCATCAGGTGAAGATAAACTATGCAGCTACTCCAAAGTTTGAGTTCTTTATCCATGGTCCCAATTATAGAGGAGAGCTTTTGTTGTAGATTAGTCACCTTCTCATTAAGTTTGAAAGCTTCTGCAATGAAATTCAAACCTACAATGATCATGTCATCCACCATGGCTTCCATAGCTCTCCCATACATGGAATACCTATGTATGTATTTAATGCTCTGGACTTCATCTTGACTAAGAATCACATGTGGCGGAAGGGTAGTCAGTGGGGTAGGATCCAAAACCTTGTCCTTAGATAGTAAAGACTTGATGAAACTAGAAATAATCTGAGCTTGTTCTTCCAGCTGCTCTATAGTTTGTTTACCTTTTTCTACTCTCTCAATAACTCTGGTTACTATTTCCTAGAGGTTATGCACCTCACTCTCAGGGGTAGATTCTCCCATGGGATCCTAGAAAGCTCTAGATCAGAGGCTAGTATATCTTTTTCTGCCTTATCAACCTTAGGCTTTGCTATCTCTAGAAATTGCTGGCCTTGGACATCTGTCACTATCCTTGAAGTTGTTTTAGCTCTCTTTGCTGGAGAGTAGAAGGAGTAGTGCCCAACAAGGCTGCCACAACATCAAAATTTGGCCCTGTCAATCGAGAAGAGGGTTCCTCTTCCTTGTCAACAAAAGGTTGCACCCATGCAAAAGTGGAGGAAGAAGGAGGAGCAAGAGAACCAAGAGCAAGAGAACTCATGGCACTTAAAGTATTCACTACTATTGCTTCTAGTAGAGATGTGAGTGGAGTAGGTGGGGCTTCTTGGGTAGAGGAATCAGTGGTACCTGGAGGTTCAGTGCTATGCACTTCCTTCTCTTTATCCATTGCAGCTTCTGAAGCTCCTGCAGGACTGACACTTCACTATCATCACTTTCACTGAGAACAATGATGTTCTCTGGCCCCGAAGGTAATTCTGAATGTTTTAATAGGGATCTTCCTCAATAGGATCCTGCTTAACCTCTTTCACCTTCTTTTGATATACTTGAGTAGATGAGGAATGGGTGGATGATTTAGGTTCCTTACTTGAGGAAGGAGGAGGAGTTTGTTCAGGTACCTCCGAGCTAGGTGTATGTGATTCCTTCCTTGGTGTTGAAGTGTCTTTGGAGGAAGATTCCTTTGGATTCTTCCTAAGCTCACTGAACCCTTCTCGTTCAAACCAGACCTTGGTTCTTACAAGGACATGGTCTAAAATCTCAGCTAAGTCATCCTTTTCCCTCTTGAACAGTCCACATCCTCCAAAGGAGTATGCTTGATTAATGTATCATATTCATATGACAATAGGGTCTGCTTGTCATCTTGAAGCCCTTTAGGAATTTGATATAGATTGAGCTCCTTTATCAGTTGGAGGGAGAATCTACCATAATGCCTCTGCCTTGCTTCAAAGTCATCTGCACAATCAGCCCAGTAGTCCTCAAGATATCGCTTTGTGATGATAGTTGATTTTGAGATTTAGCTCAATGAATTTCTTCAAATCAAAACAGGTCCTGGGCTGAAGAAGTGAACAATGATGGGAGCAAGGGCCCTTTCTATGTTCTGAGCATCCAAAGTTGTTTTACATGTATAGTTACCCAAGGATATGGGGAAATGCAGCCCAGAGATTTTCTTTGTCCATGCGCAGGATCTATGTAACTTATCCAACTACCTGCATACTTCAATCAAAGTCATCTTATCATTACAAAACATAGGGAGTTTGAGAGGTGTGTTCTCATAACCAGCTAACCTGATATATGAAAACCTTTTGAATTAAATGAAGAAAGCTCCATATTTTTATATCAGGTTCATGGCTTCATCAGAAAATCTTCTAGCAGTATCACTCTCTAGAATCCTCACAATGTACATGGTGAAAGCATCATTCACCCTCCTAAAGTTATGATTGCTAGTTTCAAGGGTGAATAAGGGCAAGTATGTATAAATGGGTTCAACCTTCTGACCCTCGATGTATGTGAAACCAAACCATTGTTGAGATGCTGCTAGGGTATACATAAGATAAGAAGTCATATAGAACTTCTTGGTTTGTTGCACATTGGACAACCTATTTTATCAAATTCATGCAAATGATCTCTACCCAATTGATGTTCTGGCTATCTTCGTAGATGATGTTGATTAATGGGCACATCCATAAGTGAAATTCATTGGTGGAGGGTAAGCCCATGACACGAGCCAACAAGATGATGAAATCAGATAGTTCTTCATTAAAATCAGCCCTAAACAAGAGCCTTGGAAAGTCAAGACGCTCCTTTTTAGGGTTCTTCAACCATGACTTTTCTACCCTTGCTTTGTATTTATCATTGTCTTACTCGAAGAGAGTTTGTGCTTGAGCTTGAGAGATAACAATGGAGTTTTCAATTTCTGGGATACGTAGAGCAGTAGTAATGGCAGCAACATCGAGCTTGGTGATCAGTTCCCCATGCACATTAGATAATTCATTTATGTCAGGGTTGAAGTGAGCTCCACAAGTGAGCACAATATTGGTGCATTGTACCGAGATCGGGAAACCCACAGCAAATGCAAGGCCACTGTCGTTGATCATTTGTGCCATGGGAGAGGGATTAGGGTCAGTCAACCTGCTCCAGAAATCACCAAAATCTAGGTGACGAACCTCACTATCCCCGATATCGGGAACAAAAGATTCGAGCGGTGAAACATGTTCCTGACCTTGAAATTTGATCTTCATGTTGACAAAGTGTATAGAGAAACAACCTTACAGCTCGAATCCACAATAAAAATGCAAGGGGAATGGGAGCATGAGAAGACGGTCTTGATTTTAAGGATATGAGTGAATGGCAACAAGTAAGCAATGTGTAAAATGCATAGAGGGTAGTCCCATTAAATAGCCTATTTTAGGAGAGAGAAGGTTATAAATGCACATTAAATTCATATGCACCGACTCAAAAAGGAAAGCATCGAGAAGAGTGGAAAAAACTAGCCCGGATGGTCTTTGGTACATTTGGGACATGAGGGACGTGAACACGTGATTCGGCTGACGCGAGCGTGATGGGTAAAGCAAACCAAAAGAACATGGGTAGTCCAGGAACTTAGAAATGAGAGAGATGCGAGGGATGAAACGATGCGATTCGGTCGATGTGAAAGAAAAGTAGGGATGGAATGCATAGACGCTTTTGGGATAGATAAGACCAAAGTGCGCGAAGGGCTCGATGTGGCCGATGGGCGATCGGGGAATAGAGAGCCTAGGTGAACTTAGAACATTTGGAACAAAAATTTCTGACAGACCCGGAAGTTAACAGATTTTGGGGAAAATGGCCGATCGGGGAACAAAGGGTCCATCAGAACTTGGGACATATGGGACAAAAATGTCCAACAGACCCACAAATCACTAAAATGACTAAAAAAACGTGAATTTTCCCTAACTCCTCAACTTTTCTCTTTACTAGAACATCAAAAAGGTGTTAACTCAATTTTTTTCAATTTTTAACTTTCAAAGAGGGGAAATTTTGAGAGGAAAACAACTAGCTCTTTTTGGGGATGACTTGGCTAGATTCAAAGAATGAGACAAGGCAAGAACTCTCTAAAAACTAGGGGAAGAAGACCAGTGCCTTATCCATTGGGCCATGAGTCAAAAAGCAAACCAATACAAAAGACAACACCCCAAACAAGGAAAGAAAACACACCAAAAATCAAGGGAAAGAAAACACACCCTATACATAATATACAAAAGACTTCCCATCCACCTAGGACTTAAACAATTTCAGGTACTACCCACTATAAGGAAGTGGGAGAGAAGAACCATCCATGTAATCAAGATAGAAAGAATTCTCACCAAAGCAAAGTGCCTAATTTTGAAAGGACTCGAGCCAAAGAGAATCAAACTTACCATGGCTTCCATGAGGCTCATGTCTTTTATCCCACAACAAAACAATGTCTCCAACTTTGAAATCCTGGACTTGGCCTTCTTATCAAACAAAGCTTTTACCTTCTATTGGTGAGCAGATATTCTATCAGCAACCTGCAATCTGTCTTCATTCAACTTATGAAGATACATGATCCTTTTATCTAAAGAATCCTTGAAGCTAGTGTCTTCAATGGTCTTCATTAAATACAAGGCTGGTAGCTCCACTGTTACTGGTAATTGAGCTTCCATGCCATACACCACTTGAAAAGAGGACATCCTAGTAGCTCTTTTAGGTGTAATTCTATCTACCCAAAGAGCATCATAGAGTTTCTTATGCTAGTTCCTCTGGGACTCATTAACCAATTTCCTTACTATAGCCACTAGATTTTTGTTTGTTGACTCTACCCGCCGCCCATTCCTTGGGGATAATAATCAAGAGTGAGCCAGGAGATGCCATATCCATAAAATAAATCCATCATCTCAAGTTGAAGAAAAATTCAAAGCATTATCAGTCACAATCTTGTTTGGCACACCAAATCTCACCAAGATGTTTTCTTTGATAAAATTGCATACTACTTCAGAAGTAGTACTCTTTACTGGGATGGCTTCTACCCACTTAGTAAAATAATCCATGGCATTCAACACATGATTATGTCTAGCACTTGAAGATGGATTAAGTGTTCTAATAAAATCTAGACCCCATTGTTGAAAGGATCTTCAATCACGACTGGTTTAAGTGGAAAGGCAGCCAACTTGGGTCTGCCCACAAAGGTCTGACAAGCTTCACATTTATCAATCCACTTTGATGCATCTTTGAACAAGGTAGGCCAATAGTATCCTGCACGAAGAATCTTGTGAGTAGTGACAGTAGATGAGTAATGGCCTCCACATGCTTGATCATGGAAAGCTGAAGAAGCTTCTTCTGTTGCTCTTTATTAACGCATTTCAGAAATCTTCCATCCATCCCATGCTTGAACAAAGCATTCTCCCACAATACATATTGGGCTGATCTTAACTTGATAGCTCTTTTCTCCTTGGTAGTCAAATGAGAGGGACATTCTCCATAGGTGAGAAAATGTGTGATATCAACATACCATTCATCAATTGAGATGAGAAACAGAACAATAGGAACATCAACTTCATCCTTAGGTAACTCATGGCTAGCTCCTTCAGCAATGAGTTCACATAAGCCTTTTCACAAACTAGTTTGGTTGGTCTGATGTCAATATCATATTCTTGAACCTTTGCCACCCAATTCCCTCTCTTAGTTCCAAACTCTTGCTGCGTGAGAATAGACTTGATGGTTGTGTCAGGCACAAGTACTGTGGAGTGAGAGTTAAGAATATAAAAATGAAACTGCTTGATAGCTTTAACCACTGCAAAAGCATGTTTCTCCATCATTGTGTATTTCAAATCATGATTTTTAAGAATGTAGCTCATGAACGCAATTGGGATTTCATGATCATTAGAATCTTTTTGAGTCAAGACAGAAACCAGGGTGTTATCTGTGGCATAGCAATAGATAATAAAATCTTTGCTAAAATCTAGACATGCTAACATAGGAGTTCTAGCAATAGCATTTTTAATACCTTTAAAGGTTTCTTTCCTTCATAAGACCATCCAAATGTTTATTTTCATCATTTGGGAAATATTCAAAGTTAGTTCTAGCAAAATCAAGGATGAATCTTCTTAGAAAGTTGATCTTACCAAAGAAAGAATGCACTCCTTCTTAATGGAGGGAAGAGGAATCTTCTGAATATCTTGAACTCATTTAGGATCAATTTTGATGCCATCTTTAGAGACAACATGTCCTAACAATTTTCCCTATGTGACACAAAAGATAGATTTCTTAGGATTCAAAGAGATCCCATGTTCTCTGCATTTCAAGAGGACTATTTCTAGATGCCAAAAATGATTTGCTCTAGTTTTGGAAAATACGGTCGGATCAGTCATCTAAATAAGTAAACAACAATACATTTCCCTTTCAAGCTTCCTAGAATCAAAGTCCATAGCCCTTTGAAAAGTGGCACCGGCATTAATGAGTCCAAAAGGCATCCTCTTGTAGGAAAAAGTATCCTAGGGGTTGGTAAAGGTTGTCTTGTGCTGATCTGTGGTATTGAATTCTACTTGATTGTACCCTGAGAAGCCATCAAGCATGGAAAACATTTCACACCCTATAACAACTTGCAAAACTTGATCCATCATGGGCAAAGTATAGTTTTCCTTTAAAGAATCCTAATTCAGATTCCTGAAGTCAACACAGATACGAATCTCACCATTTTTCTTCCTGACAGGCACAATGTTGGCAATCCATGTCGAATGGTGAATGGGAAAAATAATTTTAGCTTTCAAAACTTCTGTATTTCCTGAAAAATAGTGTCAGCAATCTTTGGATTGTATTGCCTTTGCTTTTGCTTGAAAGGTTTAATCCCATGTTTGAGAGGGATGAAATGCTACATCTCCTTTGGTTGGAAAGATTTTAGATCTTCATATGAATATGCAAGAACATCCCTATACTTCTTTAGGAGGTTCACCACCCTCTTCTTTTCTTCTGGTGTACAACATTTTCCAACATTCACCATCTTGGGGTCAGTAGAGCTCCCAATATTAATTTTTTCATACTCAATAGATTGTTGTAATCTAGTAGAAGCTTTAGACTTAACATACCTATCATGTTTATCAAAAAATTCTTCTAAACTCACCAGCCCTTTTGGAATCTTGTTACCCTTGAGTTTGATGCACCCATCTTGATCTATTTCCTCTTTGACACCTTCTTCATTGGAAGATACACTCTCACGAGACAAATTGTCACTCCCTTCAAAGTACAATTGTTCAAAGTTATCCCTGAGCTCCAAGAAAGAAAGAAAATGCTGATCATCATTGAAAACTTTCCAGTTACTTGCATTATCAGGCACACTGGGCCTATGGATCATCTCAATGGTAAACCTATCTTGAGAGAAGTTAGGATGAGGTATCAAGCAACGATCCTGAGATAGCTAGTGAATCGGCCTGGTGTTCTTTTCCCTAGGCACTGCTTCAATGGAGAAGGTGTCAAGAAATTCAATAGAATCCCAAACTTGATTCTGTAATGCTTCAACCTTCTATTCTTTACTTGAAAAAGGTCTCTGACTTGTTTAACAATTAGTTATGCATCTCCGCAAGATAGAAGATTCTTCACACCATTTTCTTTTGCCATGTTAAGTCCAAGAATGAGAGCTTCATACTCTGTTGTATTATTGGTATTTTCAAATTGTAGTTTGAATGAGAAAGGATGAACTTTTCCCTCAGGGGATATCAACACTACGCCAGCTCTAGAACCAGTCGAGGAACAAATTCCATCAAATTCTAAATTCCAAACACCATTAGGATCATGAAGTACTTCTTTGGGAAGCTGAGTTTCCTCCGAGAGACATAATCATATAGTTACCATGCCCAATATCCTCATAAAGTATTTGTGCTTTGGGATCATCTATCTTTTGTACAATATACTCAGATTGCTTCTTGGGTAATAGCTTCTTCATTTTTCCATTAACTGGTATGAGGGCATGTGACCAATCCATTTGAATTTCTCCTACCCACATACCATATGAAGGAGGGATATCTACTACTAGAATAGTAGCCAAGACCTTTTTCTTAGGTAAAGTAGCAAAAGCTACTTGTGCATATTTAATTCTTCCAACTAGGGGCACTTCCTTACTCTCCATGGAATAGCAAGACCCATAAGTGCGTGTGAGAGTTAGGCCCAAAGCATGGGCTAATTTGGCAAGCATTACATTATCTGATGCTCCTGAATCTATGACACAATTGCTGAGTTTATGGCCTGCTATAAGAAGGGTCACATAAAACGGTTTGATCTTCTCATTAGGTGAGGTGACTGCAGCTACTAGATTGGGTTGAGGTGTGGAGGATGGAGTAGGTAAAAGGCCTTTAGAGGTAGTTTTGGAGTGAGAATTGACAAATTGAATCATTTTGGCAAAATCTTTAGGATGGGTTTGATAATATTCAGCCTCTGAAATTTGAACCTTTGTCTTTTTAAGGTGATCAATGATATCAAAAGATATAGAGGTAGATGGGCTATCATCACTAGGAATCTTAGGTTTGTCAGATTTAGGAGTTGTAGAAGAAGAAATTTTAGTAGTAGAATTAGGAAAAGTAGAATTAGTAGAACTCACCTTCTGTGTGGACATAGCGGGGATAGGAGATCCTATTTTTACAATGACAGGGATAGTTGTGGGATGCTCCTTGGATCTTTTAGTGGGCTGTATCACTTTCTCCCTTTCATTTTTCTGATCTCAAGTCATGACTAGCGTATGATTCGCTATTCATATATGCTACTACTTCATCATAATCATCTTCTTCATCAACACCTTCAGTAGTGAAGAAATTAACTTGAGATCCCTCAAGTTCCTCCATCTCTCCATAAACTTCTTCCTCAAGTTCTTCACAATCTTCATTAACCTCTTCATCCTCAAGTTCTTCAACCTCACAGGTTGCATTAATAGGACCTTGATGGGTGGCCCCTCAAGTGCTAGCCTTGTCTGAGAAGTAGGAAAATGATTTCTAGGCTGAAAGTTCCTCCTTGGAACATCCGCATAGGGGGCGTGCTGAGCCAATTGTTTTTTGATGGCAATGAGGTCATTTGCAATATTTTGTACTAATGGATCAATATTAGGTTTGGGAGTGGAAGAGGAGGAAGAAGAAGACCTAGATTTAGAAGGATCTCTTTTCAACTTTCCAGACATAATCAAATCATCTTCAACGCTAACATCAAGAGTTTGATCCTCAACTAATGTTGCGAGATTGGATCTTCTCAATGCGTAGCTAACTTCAGGTAATTGAGTATTTAGGAAGATTTTTTTAATTTTATGATCTACATGTTGAGTGTCTAGTGGGATTTTTTTAATCAACTTGTTGAATCTAGCCACAAATTCCCTCATGGGTTCTTGTGATTCCTTATTTATTTGAGAAATTTAGGCCAGCAAAGCATGTACGTCCTCTATAGGTTTGAAACGGTTCTCAAATCTTGTTCTCATCATGGTCCAACTAGTAATGGCCCCAACAGAAGGTGATAGAACCAATCCACTACATTATCTTGTAAAGTCTCTACAAAAAGCCTCACCGAGACATCTTCATGTTTAACTCCAAGAACTCCACATGTAACTATGAAGGCTACGATATGTTCATCAAGATGCACCTTGCCATCACCTCTGAACTTGGGGAAGTTCTTCCTGTTACCCCTGGGTAACTCATGCAAAGGCTGAGGAAGGGTGAGAGGCCCAACACGATGGCCCCAAGGTAATGGTGCTACCATCCTTGGAAAGACGACTTGAAGGGGAACTGAAACACCAACAAGAATCAAAGCGCAGAGATTAGGGCTGAGTTGCTCTGGAGGAATACGACTTATAGGGGTTCTATCTTCAATAGGAGGAGTGTTTATTAAACAAGCTCTTCTATTTCTTCCTGTTGAAGGAAAATGAAAACCTTGCTGCTCCAAAAGATGAAACCGAGAATCTTCAATACCAGATCCCTCCTTCGTGAGTAAAACGTAGAGTCACAAAATCAAAGGATGATGAAGAAATTTTTTTATAGAACTAGAATACGTTAAGAAAAATGAATCCCCAGCAAAGTCACCAAAAAATTTTGGTTGTCAAAAAAAGAATTTTATTGAGAACAACAGTTAGGGGAAAGAAAGTCCCTCCTCTTTAATGGGAGAGGTTCTCTTATTTAAAGATAAAACTTATTTACACATGTACAGTGTATAGTTTTAATGGGAACTTGGGTATCATGAAAGTGTTAAAATAGAACAGATCATCAATACAAAAGGATAGAGGAATGAAGTAGTGGGAAGGGGCAGAAAGGCACTCTCAAGAAATATAGATAACAAAATAATTCCTTACACATGCCAGAATAAAATTATTTGGAACAAAACCATTTGCATTTGAGATAATAAGATGTTATTTCAAAGACACAAAGTTCCAAAAATTACATCTGCAGGAATACAAAGCTTCTTGAAGTAACACGGATAAATGATTTAATAATATTTAACAGATAGAAATGAAAGAAAAAGACCAAATAGACATAGAAAGAAAGCTCTTTTGTATTGATTACTTTTTACTCCTTACACTTTCAAAAATAAACCAAGTTCCATTTCTTAAAATGGCATAGAGAGCCCATTAAATAATTTTACAAATTAGTTACACTTGGTAACTGCTTCTTTTAACTAAATTTTTTGATTAAGGATATGTTTGACACAAAAACCCTCAACTAATTAAAATAGGCCTGATTTGGGAAAAAGAAGGAAAGGAGAAGCTGGGAGGGAAGACAACTGCCTATTGCTGTGGAGGGCCCACCGACTTGAGGATCCGTTGTATGAACATTTTTAATGCTTCCGCTATGTCTCTACCTCATGGGACTGATGTGTTGGTAGTATCTTGAGTCCATGTTCCTAAGAATTTCTCCATCTCCTTATCAAACTCAGTGTGTGCATGATATTATTTATTAGCTTCTTCAATAGCAGATTGAAGGGAGAAAATCTCCTTTATCTTCTCTTTGGTAATTGATTCCTCCTTGAACAAGTTTTCCTTAACAAATGCCCTAAATTGAGTTTTAATTTCTTGGAGGGAGAAAGGAACACCTGAAGTTTCATCATGAAGGTGACAGTGAATATCCTTGAAAGCGGATACAACACAAGTTTTGAAGGCTTCTCCTTTCTGCCAACTATTCCTCAATTCTCCTAAAGCCTCCTCCAAAACTTTATTTTCCATTCCATGTTGAAAACCCATGACCTTGATAAATTATCTTTGGCATCATCAAAAACCTTGCTGGCCAACAATATATTTTCATCAGCCTATCCCAACAGGCAAAGATCCACTATGCAGCTACTCCAAAGTTTGAGTTCTTTATCCATGGTACCAATTATGGAGGAGAGCTTTTGTTGTAGATTAGTCACCTTCTCATTAAGTTTAAAAGATTCTATAATGAAATTCAAACTTGCAATGATCATGTTTTCCACCATGGCTTTCATAGCTCTCCCGTACATGGAATACTTGTGTATGTATTTAATGCTCTGCACTTCATCTTGACTAAGAATCACATATGGCGGAAGGGTAGTCAGTGGGGTAGGATCCAAAACCTTTCCTTAGATAGTAAAGACTTGATGAAACTAGAAAGGATCTGATCTTGTGCTTCCAGCCTACTCTATAGTTTGTTTACCTTTTTGTACTCTCTCAATAACTCTCGGTTACTCTTTCCGGAGGTTATTATGCACCTCGCTCTTAGGGGTAGATTCTCCCATTGGGATCCTAGAAAGATCTAGATCAGAGGCTAGTATATCTTGTTCTGCCTTATCAACCTTAGGCTTTGCTATCTCTAGGAATTGTTGGCCTTGGACATCTGTCACTATCCTTGAAGTTGTTTTAGCTCTCTTTGCTAGAGTAGAAGGAGTAGTGCCCAAAAAGGCTACCACAACATCAAAATTTGGCCCTGTCAATCGAGAAGAGGGCTTCCTCTTCCTGTTGTCAACAAAAGGTTGCACCCATGCAAAAGTGGAGGAAGAAGGAGGAGCAAGAGAACCAAGAGAAAGAGAACTCATGGCACTTAAAGTATTCACTACTCTGCTTCCTCCAGTAGAGATGTGAGTGGAGTATTTGGGGCTTATTGGGTAGAGGAATCAGTGGTAACTGGAGGTTCAATGCTATGCACTTCCTTCTCTTTAGCCATTGTAGCTTTTAAGCTCCTGCAGGGACTGGCACTTCACTATCATCACTTTCACTGAGAACAATGATGTTCTCTGGCCCCGAAGGTAATTCTGAATGTTTTAACAGGGGATCTTCCTCAATAGGCTCCTGCTTAACCTCTTTCACCTTCTTGATATACTTGAGTAGATGAGGAAGGGGTGGATGATTCAAGTTCCTTACTTGAGGAAGGAGGAGGAGTTTGTGTAGGTACCTCCGAGCTAGGTGTATGTGATTCCTTCCTTGGTGTTGAAGTGTCTTTGGAGGAAGATTCTCCTGGATTCTTCCTAAGCTCTCGGACCCTTCTGTCAAACCAGACCTTGGTTCTTACAAGGATAGGGGCTAGAATCTCAGCTAAGTCATCCTTCTCCCTCTTGAACTAGTCCAGATCCTCCAAGGGAGTATGCTTGATCAATGTATCATATTCATATGACAATAGGTCTGCATTGTCATCTTGAAGCCCTTCAGGAATCTGATATAGATTGAGCTCCTTTATCAGCTAGAGGGAGAATCTGCCATAATGCCTCCGCCTTGCTTCAAAGTCATCTGCGCATAATCAACCTAATAGTCCTCAGTATCTGCTCTGTGATGATAATTGATTATGAGATTTAGCTCAATGAATTTCTTAAAATCAAAATAGGTCCTGGGCTTGAAGAAGTGAACAGTGATGGGAGCAAGGGCTCTTTCTATGTTCTAAGCATCCAAAGTTGTTTTACATGTATAGTTACCCAAGGATATGGGGAAATGCAGCCCAGATATTTTCTTGTCCCTGTAGGTTCTATGTAACTTATCCAATTGCCTGCACACTTCAATCAAAGCCATCTTATCATTACAGAACATAGGGAGTTTGAGAGGTGTATTCTCATAACCAAGCTAACCTAATATACGAAAACCCTCTAAATTGAATGAAGAAAGCTCCGTATTTTTCTATTAGGTTCATGACTTCATCAGAAAATCTTCTAGCAGTTTAACTCTCTAGAAGCCTCACAATGTACATGGTGAAATCATCATTCACCCTCCCGAAGTTATGATTGTTGGTTTCAAGGGTGAACTGAGGGCAGTATGCATAAATGGGTTCAACCTTCTGACCCTCGATGTATGTGAAACCGAACAATTATCGAGATGCTGCTAGGGTATACATAAGATAAGAAGTCATATAGAACTACTTGGTTTTTTGCACACATTGGACAAATGTTTTGTCAAATTCATGCAAATGATCTCTGCCCAATTGATGTTCTGGCTACCTTCACAGATGATGTTGATTAGCGGGCACATCCAGAAGTGAAATTCATTGGTGGAGGGTAAGCCCATGACACCAACCAACAAGATGATGAAATCAAATAGTTCTTTGTTAAAATCAGCCTAAACAGAGCCTTGGAAAGTTGAGACGCTCCTTTTTTAGGGTTCTTCAGCCATGACTTTGCTACCCTTGCTTTGTATTTATCATTGTCTTACTCAAAGAGAGTCTGTGCCTGAGCTTGAGATATAACAATGGAGTTTTCAATTTTTGGGATACGTAGAGCAGTAGTAATGGTAGCAGCCTCGGAGTTTGGGATCAGTTCCCCATGCACATTAGATAATTCATTTGTGTCAGGGTTGAAGTGAGCTCCACAAGCGAGCACAGTATCGGCACATTGTACCGAGATCGGAAAACCCGCAGCAAACAAAAGGCCACTATCGTTGATCATTTGTGCCATGGGAGAGGGATTAGTGTCAGTCAACCTGCTCCAAAAATCACCAAAATCTAGGTGATAAACCTCACTATCCCCGATATCGGGAACAAGATTTGAGCATTGAAATGTGTTCCCGACCTTGAATTTTTATGTTCATGCTGACAATGTACAGAGAAACAACCTTTACAACTCGAATACACAATAACAAATGCATGGGGAATGGGAGCACATGCGAGATGGTCTTGATTGCAAGGATATGAGTGAATGGCAACAAGTAAGCAGTGTGTAAAAATGCGTAGAGGGTAGTCCCATTAAATAGCCATTTTGGGAGAGAGAAGGTTATAAATGCGCATTAAATTCATATGCACCGAATCAAAAAGGCAAGCATCGGGAAGAGTAGAAAAACTAACTCGGATGGTCTTTGGTACATTTGGGACATGAGGGACATGAAAATGTGATTCATCGACATGGGCGATGTGGGTAAAGTGGACCAAAAGAACATCGGTATTCAAGGAACTTAGAAACATGAGAGACATGAGGGACGTGAATATGTGATTTGGTGATCACGAGGTAATGTGTGAAAAGTGGGGACAAAATGCACACATGCTTTTGGGATAGATAAGACCAAAGTGCGTAAAGGGCCTGATGTGGCCAACGTGGGCAATGAGGGAACAAAGAGCTCGGGTGAACTTAGAACATTTAGAACAAAAATTTTGACAGAGCCGAAAGTTAATGATTTCGGGAAAATGGCGATCGGGGAATAGAGGGTCCGTCAGAACTTGGGATATATGGGACAAAAATGTCCGACAGACCCGGAAATCACTAAAATGACTCAAAAAACATGAATTTTCCCTAACTCCTCAACCTTTCTCTTTACTAGGACATCATAAAAAGGTGTTAACTCAAAAATTTTCAATTTTTAACTTTCGAAAGAGGGGAAATTTTGAGAGGACAACAACTAGCTCTTTCTAGGGATGACTTGGCTAGATTCAAAGAATGAGACAAGGAAAGAACTCTCTGAAAACTAGGGGAAGAAGACCAGTGCCTTATCCATTGGGCCACGAAGTCAAAAATCAAACAAATACAAAAGAAAACACCCCAAATGAGGAAAAAAACACACCAAAAAGCAAGGGAAATAAAACACACCCTATACATAATATACAAAAGACTTCCCATCCACCTAGGACTTAAACAATTTTAGGTACTACCCACTATAAGGAAGTGGGAGAGAAGAACCATCCATGTAATCAAGATAGAAAGAATTCTCACCAGCAAAGTGCTTGATTTTGAAAGGACCAAGCCAAAGAGAATCAAACTTACCATGGCTTCCACGAGGCTCATGTCTTTTATCCCATAGCAAAATAATGTCTCCAACTTTGAAATCCTGGACCTGGTCTTCTTATCAAACAAATCTTTTACCTTTTGTTGGTGAGTAGATATTCTATCAAAGAACCGCAATCTGTCTTCATTCAACTTATGAAGATACATGATCCTTTTATCTAAAGAATCCTTGAAGTTGGTGTCTTCGATGGCCTTCATTAAATAGAATTTGGTAGCTCCACTATTACAAGTAATTGAGCTTCTATGCCATACACCACTTGAAAAGAGGACATCCTAGTAGCTCTTTTAGGTGTAATTCTATCCTCCCAAAGAGCATCATAGAGTTTCTTGTGCCGGTTCTATGGGACTCATTAACCAATTTCCTTACTATAGCCACCATATTTTTGTTTGTTGACTCTACCTACCCATTCCCTTGGAGATAATAATACAAAGAGTGAGATAGGGAGATGCCATATCCATAACAAAAATCCATCATCTTAGTTGAAGAAAAATTCAAAGCATTATCAGTCCACAATCTTGTTTGGCACACCAAATCTCACCAAGATGTTTTCTTTGATAAAATTACATACTACTTGAAGTAGTACTCTTTATTGGGATGACTTGTACCCACTTAGTAAAATAATCCATGGCGGTCAACATATGACTATGTCTAGCACTTGAAGATGGATTAAGTGTTCCAATAAAATATAGACCCCATTGTTGAAAGGGCTCTTCAATCACGACTGGTTTAAGCGGCAAGGCAGCCAACTTGGGTCCGCCACAAAGGTCGAAAAGCTTCACATTTATCAATCCACTTTGATGCATCTTTGAACAAGGTAGGCCAATAGTATCCCGCACGAAGAATCTTGTGAGTAGTGATAGTAGATGAGTAATGGCCTCCACATGCTTGATCATGGAAAGATGAAATAAGCTTCTTCTGTTTCTCTTTATCAACGCATTTTCGATATCTTCCATCCATCCCACGCTTGAACAAAGCATTCTCCCAAAATACATATCGGGCTGATCTTAACTTGATCTCTTTTCTCTTTGAAATTTAAATGAGAGGGACATTCTCCATAGGTGAGAAAATGTGCGATATCAACATACCATTCATCAATTGAGTGAGAAATAGAACAATAGGAATATCAACTTCATCCTTAGGTAACTCATGGCTAGCTCCTCGCAATGAGTTCACATAAGCCTTTTACGTGGACTAGTTTTGTTGGTCTGATTTTAATATCATATTCTTAAACCTTTGCCACCCAATTCCCTCTCTTAGTTCCAAACTCTTGCTGTGTGAGAATAGACTTGATGGTTGTGTCAGGCATAAGTACTATGGAGTGAGAGTTAAGAATATAAAAATGAAACTGCTTGATAACTTTAACCACTGCAAAAGTATGTTTCTCCATCATTGTGTATTTCAAATCATGATTTTTAAGAATGTAGCTCATGAACGCAATTAGGAGTTCATGATCATTAGAATGTTTTTGAGTTAAGATAGCGCCGAGGATTTATCTGTGGCAAAACAATAAATAATAAAATCTTTGCTAAAATCTGGACATGCTAACATAGGAGTTCTAGTAATAGCCTTTTTAATACCTTCAAAGGCTTCTTTCCTTCAGAAGACCAGCCAAACATTTGTTTCCCTTTCATCATTTGGGAAATATTCAAAGTTAGTTTCTGTAAAATTAGGGATGAATCTTCTTAGAAAGTTGATCTTACCAAAGAAAGAATGCACTCCCTTCTTACTGGTTGGAAGAGGAATCTGCTGAATAGCTTGAACTCATTTAGGATCAATTTTGATGCCATATTTAGAGACAACATGCCCTAACAATTTTCCCTCTGTGACACAAAAGATAGATTTCTTAGGATTCAAAGAGATCCCATGTTCTCTGAATTTCAAGAGAACTATTTCTAGATGCTGAAAATGATTTGCTCTAGTTTTGGAAAATACGGTCAGATCAGCTAAGTAAACAACAATACATTTCCCTTTCAAGCTCCTAGAATCAAAGTCCATAGCCCTTTGAAAAGTGGCACCCGCATTAATGAGTCCAAAAGGCATCCTCTTGTAGGAAAAAGTATCCTAGGGGTTGGTAAAGGTTGTCTTGTGTTGATCGTGGTATTGAATTCTACTTGATTGTACCCTGAGAAGCCATCAAGCATGGAAAACATTTCACACCCTATAACAACTTGCAAAACTTGATCCATCATGGGAAAAGTATAGTTTTCCTTTAAAGAATCCTAATTGATTCCGAAGTTAACACAGAATACGAATCTCACCATTTTTCTTCTGACGATTGCCTGCACAATGTTGGCAATCCATGTCGAATGGTGAATGGGAAAAATAATTTTGGCTTTCAAAACTTCGTATTTCTGAAAAATAGTGTCAGCAATCTTTGGATTGTATTGCCTTTGCTTTTGCTTGAAAGGTTTAATCCCAGGTTTGAGAGGGATGAAATGCTACATTTCCTTTGGTTGGAAATCTTTTAGATCTTCATATGAATATGCAAGAACATCCCTATACTTCTTTAGGAGGTTCACCACCTTCTTCTTTTCTTCTAGTGTACAACATTTCCCAACGTTCACCATCTTGGGGTCAGTAGAGCTCCCAATATTAATTTTTTCATAATCAGCAAATTATTGTAATCTAGTAGAAGCTTTAGACTTAACATACCTGTCATGTTTATAAAAAAATTCTTCTAAACTCACCATTCCTTTTGGAATCAAACAATGCTCTAAGTTAGCTCTTAGATTTGTGGATCCATTCGAGATCTTGGAGTGGATCGGTCCCTTAGCTTATTGTCTAGCTTTGGTACCTAGCTTGTCTTGTGTGAATGATGTATTTCATAATTTTGTTCTTAGGAGATACATTACAATTACTCTCATTTATTAGATTGGACTGCATTGTAGGTATAGGAGTAGGGGCAGGTGAATGTGGAGCCCATGGGTATCATAGAGCGCAGGATCCTAGGCCTTCAAGGCCACGATAATTACAGTGCAATTCCATTGGGACAGGTATGATGAGACTGTAGCCATATGGGAGGATGCTACTTTGTTATGGGCCTAGTTTCCTCACCTATTTTAGTGACTTCCAGGAGGAAGTCGAGTCTAAGGGGAGGGGGATGTAGTGCTCGCTCCTCTTTGACACTATTTTTATTATGTTGATATTACTTTTGGAATGATACTTAGACATTTTGATTATGATACATTGATCAGTAGATGATAGTTTATGCAAATATTTGGACTATTGACATGTTGTGATTCACATTTTCATTATGTTACACTAGATGATGTTGGTAGATTTATATATTTTGATTTGCACTATTTGGATTTTATGCTGACATGTTATACTCTAGATGTTCTAAGTAGAATTATAATACTATGGATGATAGAATCAAATTATTTGATATATTGATAGATGATAGAATTACTTAATTTTGGATGACGATTATTGATTCTATGTAGATTTTTTTCTCTTGATGTTGTTGATGCATCCGTGAGGCTAGAGAGGTATTTTGTTTATGTTGCAGGGATATTTTATCACATACATTGAAAGGGGATAAGGGACCAACTACGAAAGAATGTTGGGTGTTGTGCAACATGGCCAAATTTGAAAATTGTGTCTTAGGTTTATGTGGTGTTTTCGCATGTCTAGTTAGGAGGTTTCTTTATTCACCCAAAATTTTATGTGCTATATTGTCAAAAAGTGGTTACAAAAGTCCCCAATTGTGATTCATGTCCTTTCATAAGATGTTTGAGATCCTAAAACAATTTGAAGTGCATATTTGTAGCCTAGACACCCTTACTTATATTTTCCATGATTTTTCTAGCTTCTATAAACATTAGCAAAACAATCAAATTATGTCTCTACAAATATTCATAGTATAATCAATTGTTTCCAAATCATTTCATCAATCCAAGAAAGATAAGAAAAATTTTGACGATAACTATACCAAGGCCTCGCATACTTAGTTCTACTTATAGTATTTTTATTGATTAGGTGTGTTTTCCTATAGTATTTTCTAGAAGATTCATGGCATCACATCTATCCCATATACATCTCTTTGGAAATAAGAACATTCTAGAAATCTTTCCTAAAGGAATAAGTTAATTTCCTTACTCACCTATGCCTTTTCCATGGTGATGAGCCCATAATTCCTACCTTGGTATCATGGAGCAAGGTGTAGGGGTCTCTTTGAAAAAATTGAAAGTTAGAAACAATTCATTCAAATATTATGAAATCATAAGTCAAAACAAAATGAGTTAGATGTCAAAAATTCTAAAAGATAAAAACCTCAAAACTAGTTTTTTTCAACCAAGTGACCATCTACTGATCTAAGTCTAGATAAAATGGAAGGCAATTCACATTCTAAACTATGAAGAAAACTTGGATAGAGTGAGGTTGTAGCATCTCAATTTGGTTTTTCCAAATCATTTTCTTTCTCTCATCATTACCATTTGACAAATTTCTATAACTTGTGCCCTTTTTGGATCTTGGTGTTGATCCCTCACATCTTACTAGTTACGTGTAGTTAGGAGTGAAATGAATTCATTCACTTATCATATCACTTTATCACCACGTTTTCCAAAACAACATGAAGTACCAAAGATTTCTTAGAGAAACTAAATTTCAGCATTATAATGTGTTTGCATTATCATATATCAACATTACAAAATACAAAAAGGAAATCATTTTGTTAGCATTCATATCCACTGCATACATTCTGAAAAGCATATAAAAATGAAAATTCTAAACATCTAGAGTACACATGTGAAGTGAGCCAAGAGGAAGTCAACTCAAATACAAAGAATTACCGAACCAAAAATAAGAGTCTGTATATATCATAATAAATTGAGTTTTGTACAATGCCATCATGCACTAGGCATGGTCAAAATGCTCACAATGAGCCCAAAATATACAAAAAAATCATATAATGCTTGAAAAAATCACAACAAAGAAATAAAAGGCCCAATGGCATGTCAATCCCTATGGGATCCCTCGGATGGTGCATGGCCATGCCAAGGACTCGTCATCTTGCACCTACGATGATGAGAACGAACTAAATGGTGGAAGTGCTCATGGTGGTAGCTGCTGGCCATGGCCTCACCGTGGGAGTGACTCGGCCTCACTAATCACTCGGATGCCTCATAGTGACCACCTAAGTATAAAATGAGGATATCACCTCCAATGCTCTTCTGAGATAGGTGTAAACACATCAAGTGTTTGCTAGCTACTAGTGGCTGACCTAAATCCTCGTCGGCTCAGATTAGGTCTTCCCGAGGGGATTAGTAGGGTATCCACAAACACCCATTGAATAAGATCTCGGCACTCTATGCGCACGTCATTGCAAGCAATAAAAGAGGAATAAATAATGAGTTAGAAATTTACAAAAATAAAACAAACAATAGGAAATACTAACTAAGATTTCTAACTAACAAAGTCAAAGGAAGAGTGTCAACTTACTTAGATCTCAGGCATCCAAGTAGGGTCAGTGGCTACTGCTACTGTTGGTGGCTATGGGGCCTCCCCAAAGCCAGAGGTGGGATGTTGTCCTATTACAGACTCATTGTCTCCCTCTCTATCTTGAGGAAGTGGTCCCTTCGAGACCAATGTATCTCTCTCCGTGATCACCTCCACTCGCTCATCTCTAAACATATCCTGAGTGTCATGCCACTCAAGTTTTCTCTCTTCCACCTCTATGTGAGCTATCCCACTAGCCTCACCACCTAACCCCTCATCACTGTCTCCTCTCCAAATGAATCCTCCTGTATCATCTCCTATGTACTCCACAGATTCAAAGTCTATGTCAATAGGCTCATCCTCCTCTCCACCGGGTGAAAAACAACCTAAATCTAGAGTAGGGGTGCTTGAGAGGCACCAGCTACCCATTAGGAATGAGCCACTCACCTAAATGTAATGGGTATCCCTAGAGTAACCTTCGTCTAACAAGTATCTCCTCTAGGGCCCTTTTAGGCCTCTTGAATGGTCCTATACATAGGTCCCACGGGAGGAAGCATGTCAATGTAGGGAAGGCCAAACTACTGAGGAACCCGACCAAACAAGTGAATCTTGACCCTTCTTGATCTCACAACCAACCGACCGGTGAGTGGAGAAAGCTACCACTGTGGTCACCTCCTACCCCCATAACCCTTCCATATCCTGATAGGGTGTGGCAACCATGTCCATTGTAGTCAAAGAAGCCACTGGCTGATGTGGCATCTAAAGAATTGACATCATTGTCCAACTAGATTCCCGAGATAGTCCTTGGGTCTTGACCGGTATTCCCCTTTCATAAGGGGTAATATGCTCGTATACCAAACTTGTCACTAGCATGGGATGGCTCAATGAATTTCCTTGTAACCTGTATAGATTATGTATGTGGTCCCAAGGATTCCTTCTCCCTAAGCATAGATACAACCATGTCCCTCAATCTATACAATGATGGGATCCCAACAATAAAGAAGAGTGTCACCTCCCTTGTCCTCGATCAACCACAAGGACAAGATACCCATGATGGCTCTATGAATGATAGGAATGGGAGTAGTAGCAATAGATAAGAATTTCATTCCCTTATCCGAGCCAAGTGATACAGTGACATCTCCCATGTAAGTGGCCCATTGAGTCATCTCTAGATCTAGACCATGTTGTCTTCAGAGTCAACCTCCTCCTAAGTATTGGGATCTCAAGAATATGATACACATCCTCCAGGATGATAGTCCACTCACCCCTAGTCCATGACAGCTAGAAAGCATTCAGTCCGCATCCCAATAGGAAAATAAGTCACACAGTATGTGACTGATAGGAGTAACATGAGGAACCTGTGTAATCCTCCATATCCCTGCTCTTTGGAGGATATTTTTCTCATCTTGAGTTATCTGGTCTAAAATCTTCGGGAGCTAATCACAATCCTTCTCACGACTCCAGTGAATGTATTATTCCTTCTTCTACATCCACCAAAACATAGAAAAAGATCAAGTTAGTAACGTATTTCAGAAATAATCTCAACAAAAACAAGAAAAACATCAAAAATTTAAAAAAATTCAAGTGAAACATAGGTTTGGTCATTCTGTTTAGAATCGCCACCCAGTGTAGGGTGGTAGTTCTAGGACCACCGCCCTGCTTTAGGCAACGATCCTGGACCGATTTACCAAACAAGTTTTAACCCTAGAAAATACCCAAAAACACAAAAAAGACCATTTTAGATAAAATAAAAGAGTGCCCTATGCCCCCTAGAGACTCATTTAAGACAAGAAATTTCAAAAATGATCCCTCCTACGTAAACTTTTCAACTTTTTTACATTCTAGGTTTAAAAACACAAAAGTGAGAAAAACCAACCTTAGACGATGCGAGTCGATCTTCCGGTCATGGAGGCATGATCACGGTGTCACAACAAACGTTTTTACTATTTTCTCAACGAAAAATGGTCACCCTAGGTCCGAGCTCAAAAATCACCAAATTGATATGCACAAATGAATTAGAAAATGAGTTTTTTATATATAAATGTTGTTTTGACTTCATTTTGAGCGTATGTGTTCACTGTGGCTGGAGTGTTGGTGTAGGTATATCTTTATATCCCTACAAAAACTGTAAGCCCTCTTGTGGTTTTAAATTATTTTATATTTTTTGATATTTTATCTATCTCGCACTTGAGTCTTCTCTTTGTTTTGCAGGTAGTGAGAGTGTGGAAGGTGACATTTCAACACACGAGCGTGTCGTATAGCTTCTAACTCCCCATACTCGAGACTCTATGTTTTATGCCTCTTTTTGGCTAAGATGCTTCTCAAGGGGAAATATTTACGCAACCAAAATTACATGTGCTACATTTTCAGAAAATGGTTACAAAAGTCCCTAATGATGATTCATGTCCTTTCAAAAGATGTTTGAGCTCCTAAACCCATTTGCAGTGTATATTTGTAGCTTAGACACCCTTACTTATCTTTTCCACACTTTTTCTAGCTTCCTACTTCATTCTGTGCATGATTTAGTTTTATTTCTTGACAGGACCACCACCTTGCCTAGGTAGCAGATTCAAATCACCGCCTTGCATGCAGGTGGTGGTCCTGAGTGCTTTTTTAGAATCCGCCATGCGTATTTTTGACATGTGACACTTCACTTAACTTTTAGGATGAGTTTGTGAATGAAATTGTCTAAAAATATCTTTGATTGGTTGGTTTTCCATCTCTCTTCTATTTTTAAATAGATTTAATTAGTTTGAACCGCTTCTTCTTGCGTTGTTCATGAAGGCAAATCCCAACCCAATTCCTATATATTCCATGCTAGAATTCAAGGAAAAGGCCTGAGAATGTTTGTGTATCTTGCATAGTCTTACTACTAAAATCCTTCTAGGAATTGCATAGCCAAGCTCGATCTCTTATGTTATGTCTCTTCTACTTACGTTACAACCAGAGTGCCTTCAAGATACCATAGCTCAAGCATCTTCTCTTGCTACTGTTCTTGTATTCCTAATCCCTTGGACTCATATGAACATACGGAGAAAGAAAGGAACAAACTTATAGGACAAAAACAAAAACAACAAAAATTTCCAAAGCTCTTGCTTATCTAGGTTGGAATCATTTTCTTGTTTTCTTCATTTTTCAAATTATCAATTATAAATTATCCATTGCAAACACATATAAAATAGAGTATTAAAATTACTCGTTTCAATTGATTAAGCAATTACAAATAGAGTAAGTCATTAGATAGTTTTCTCTTTGACATTACCAGGGAAGTTGTGGGGAACAATAGCTATTCTAGGGTTATTATTTGGTCTTCTCCTCTCGAGTTAGGGTTTGAAGGATTTTTATTAAATTAGATTAATTTCTTTAGATCTAGATTCACATATTCGCATGGTAATTAGCTACAACCGCTTACTATTTGTATTTAGTTTTGTTTATTAGATTAGAAGTATTGCTTAAAAACTAGAAAAGATAAAAACATTTACTTTTATTATATTAGTTTGCTTTCATTATTTTGTTATGATATATTATGAAAACACCAAAAAAATAAATTAAATTTCCTTTAATAGTTATTTTGTTTTATCAAATGAATTCAATTTGTTTTACATGACCATCAACGGTCCACAACAATAAAAGACGTACGGTTGTGATCCATTGGTCCCACAACCATACGAAGCCAAAATTCTTGACCAATATTGATACAAGTTTGTACTTGTTAGTCTTACGCACACCGCTAGGTTTTTAGAAAATTTGAACAATTAAAAATGCTAAATATTGTAGCAAATCAAGCCTATGAGTATTGGAATACTCCTAGAAACAAGGTTTTATTACGTGTATGACCATAGGACCATAGCCTCCATGAGTTTTCAGTTGTGATCCCTAGTTCCCACAACCAAACGTGCCTACTAACCAATTAGATATCGAATCAATTCATTTTGTTATGCATGACCATCAATGGTACACAACAAGAAAATACATGCGGTTGTGATCCATTGGTCCTATAACCCAACGGGCGAAATATTGATCGATATTGATACATGGTTTGCACTTGTTAGTCTTACGCACACTTGCTAGGTTTTCAGAAAAGATTGAAAAATTAAACACGCTAAATATTGTAGCTAATCAAGCCTATGACTATTAGACTTCTCCCCGGAAACATGGTTTGATTACGCATATGACCATATAAGGATCACATCCTCCACGAGCTTTTGGTTATGATCCCCGGATCCGAAACCCAATGAGCTTGCTAGCAAATTAGATATTGACATTGGTTTGCGTGTATCAATATTTAGATCATCACCACTTCCACCTGATATCATTGCACAAATTTCATTATTGAATATAGCAACCGATTAGGATTAGACTTTCTAGACTAGACCAAAAAATATTCCATAGACCCTCGTGGTTTCATTACACCTCTCATTCTCATTTCTATGAACTTGTCTTGAAATATATACGAGGCACCAATTGGTCACTTTTAGCATGTTCAACAACCAGTGGGTAGAATCTCGATAGAGCTTGATATTGACTGGAGTCTCGAGTAACTATTCTATCAGATCGATCCATCACACCACTTCAACTTAGGAGAACATTCTTTTCCTTAGATTTGTAGATCCCGATATTGCATCTCGAAGGTATAATGTTGCCTCATTAGCTTATCCACCATCACCACACATATACATCCATTTCAATTCTACACTGGCTATATCGGCATGACCTTGGGAATTCAGGTGTGAAGAAGGTCATGTGTTGATTTTCTTTCGTACGATTTCCAATGGGGGGTGAACTCACATGTGTGGCCATGGGGTGAAATGTTTTTTCGTTTATTTTAATTTTGTGTGTGTTTTATTTTGTGTTATATGTATTTAATTTTTGGAAATTGTTGTCACTTTATTATAAATTATAATTATGTCTTGATTAGCTAACCCAACTTAATTTGTTAACTAAAATAAGGATGTGACAATTGGATAATTATGAGGGTAGATGGTCCTTGAAATCTTGTGGATGTAAGTTGGATTTTTGTTGGTTTGTGTGTTATGTACTCTTCCCCAACTTCAAAATTCGGATTTTGACTTGGGAGACTTTTTGGAGGCTTGTGAGACAAGCTAAGCTTGTCCACACCTCTTAAATTCACCTAAAAACCATACCTATGGTTTGGGGAGTTAAATTTAGACTTATTTATGTATTTTGGAGTGTAAAAAGTGAAAATAATTGCACTTTCCTACTTACCACAATTAATTTTTCCTTGGTAGACATGGTGTGCAAGTTTGAGTGTCTTTTGGGTTGTCATAGTCTTACATGTTCATTTATTGTCTTAGGTATGGTGTTTTGACTTGTGTGTGGGAATGGAGGAATGATTAAGTGACATCCTATATGGATCCACCTCATCATCCTCACATTCCATTTCTATTTATTGATGAAATTTGATGGAATGGGGGTTACTTGTTCATTTTCTTTCTTTTACACTTTTGGAATTGAGATCTTATTGGAGTTGCTTTTGGAGTGTGCTTGGCTTGAAGGTGTCAAAAATCTTGTGGAGTGAAGAATCTTGGAAGATTGATGGAGAGGTAGGACCTCCATCTTTGTTATTTTCTTATTTATGTTTGTAGATGTGAAAATTGTGCTTGTTAAATATTATATGAGTGTTGTGAATGTGTTTTTGTGTGTTTGGGTAGTATGCCTTAAGAAGGGAGTGGGAGAGGGAAAAGGGAGTTGTGAGGCACATATTTTGGAGGGATTGTAACTAGAAGTTTCACCTATGGGGAGGGAAAAGGAAATCATGGTCATATTTTGTATACTTGCAAGTGGAGAGATAAGAATGTTTTATTTTTGTATTATGCACGTGGAGGCTTTTGGTAAAAATCCTACCTCCCTTGGTAGGAAAAAGGAGGTGGCTCCCATATTCCTTTCTCTATTTGGTTTCATATCAAACCTATGTGTTGTTGAGAAAATTGTAAAATTTGTTGAGTATGTCCTAGTGGATGTGTTGGATGTTTTGGAATGTATGTTTTTGTGGAATCCATGCTTGTTAAAAAAGTTGTCAAATGTTGCTCAAGATCCCTCATTGTTCTTTGGTTGGGGCTTGGGGGCCAATAAGGGGATGACTTCTCCTCTTATTGGATTAAAGGTTGGGCAGAGAGCATTGCCTATTCCCCCTTCCTTTGTATTGTGATCCTAACTTTTGAAGATTGAAGAATGTAATATTGAAGCTTCAAGTTGGAAGAAGACTTGTGTTTGGCCTTGTTGAAATATCTATGTTGTATTGATCATATTATTATTCCCACTTTGAGTGGAAGTTTTTAACATTTTATGTTTGAAGGAAAGTTGTAATATTTCATTTATTCCAAGATTGAAATGAGTTAGTAAATGTAGAAAGATCTCTTGGTTGCTTACCTTATTGGAAAGGATTAGTCTTAGTGAAAGAAAAGGATTTGAATTCTTGCATTGAAAAAGAATGATTTGGGAAATTTGTAGTTTCCATAGTTGTGTTTTAATGCTATAGTGAAAGGAAAACTTAAGTTATTTATTATCTTGAAATGAAACTCTCCTAAAATTTGTAAGCATTCAAGTTGCAATATATATATATATATATATATATATACCAGACACATGTATATTTTGAAAAGAACAAATATGTATATTAGGTTGTGGAGCCTATTTTCATGTGAGAAAGTGTTGAAAATTGTACACTAAGAGTACTATACACTTTCCACAGTTGTCTTGCCAAGGTTTGGGGGTGGCAGCCCCTAAGAAAAATTGTTTTGGCCTTGAAATGTGCATGATATACCGGGAAAAGTGATTTTCTCATATGGGCTGGATTTTGACCCATAGGTTTATGGGACAGTTTTGGCCCATGATTTTGATACCCACGGTTTTGTAAAATGGCTTAAGCAGTTGTCTACTTATGTGGTTTTGTGCATATGGTAGGGTTAATGTAACATTGTAGATGTGTATGAATTTGTGTGTGAATTCTATAGAGTTTGTTGAGCATAGCTCCAAACAGATCTGGGTATTGTATTGAGAGAGTGGTGGCTTGTAATAAAATTTGAGCAAGTGATTCTTAGTGGACGTAGCCCAAATTGGGTGAACCACATTAAATACTATCTCTTTGTGTTGTGTTATTTTTATTCTGCACTTTTATTTCAGATCTGTAATATTTTTTGCATATTAGTTTCTATTGTTGCGATTTTGTGAGGGATTGTTTCACATATTTTATCTATTATTTCCTAACAATTGGTATCAAAGCCTGGTTTGGTTTGCTAAAGTGTTGAATCACAAGGAAAGTTTTAGCTTGAGTGGGAGCTATGGTAGATGATGGAAGATCAAGGGTTGATAAATTCAATGGGCAGAATTTTAGTCTTTGGAAGATGCAGATGGAAGATTACCTTTATTAGAAGGATCTTTATATTTCACTGTCTGAGAAGGTGAATAAAACCTCGAGCATGATGAATGTGGAATGATATTTTCGGATAGGAAGGCACTTGGGACAATCTGGATGTGTCTTGCATCTTCGGTATTGTTTAATGTTTCAAAGGAAAAGACTACAAAAGAACTGATGGATGCATTAGGGAAGTTGTATGAAAAACCCCCTTGCCTCTAACAAGATATTTTTAATGAAAAATTTGTTTAATATGAATATGTATGAGAATGGTTTAGTAGCAGATCATTTAAATTATTTTAATACGGTTGTAAATATGCTAGCTTCAGTTACAATAGAATTTGATGAAGAAGTTAGGGCTTTATTAATTCTATGCTCTTTACCTAAGAGTTGGAATAGACTGGTAATGGCGGTAAGCAACTCGGTTCCAGCTAACTCAAAGTTGAAGTTTGAGGATGTTATAGGGGTGATTATAAGTGAGGAAATGAAAATAAAAATATCTAGGAATATTCTACTTTAGGTAATACATTGACAATGGAAACTAGAGGGAGATAAAAGAATAGAGGAAACCATGAAAAATAAAAGGATCGGAAAGGTCAAAATCCAAAAACAAGATAGTATGCTGGCACTGTGGAAAGTTTGGGCATGCAAAGAAGGAATTTTGGGAGCTTCGGGATAAGAAGAAACAACAGGAAGAAAACAAGGAGGAAAATGTGGCAATGGGTAATGTATGTCAGGATGCTTTGATTCTTTCTTTACACAATATTGTTGAATCTTGGGTTTTAGATTTAGGGGATTCTTTCCATGCTACTCCACATAGGCATTATTTTATTGATTATATTAAAGGAGATTTTGGGCAAGTTTTTCTTGGTGATGACGAGCCTTACAAAGTATAGTTAGAAAAGGTTACATTCTGGTTAAGATGCAAAATAGGAATAATTGGCTATTAAAGGATGTCATACATGTGCTTACATTAAGGTGAAATTTGATATCGGCGGGCGGTTGGGAAGTGATGGTTTTAATTTGATATTTACAGTGGAATCTTGGAAGGTTACCAAGGGTGCTCTTGTGGTGGTAAGAGGTAAGAAGGTTGGAACCTTATAGTTAACCACTTATAGCACTAATGTTTGTAATATTGTGGCTTTAGAAGTAGATACAACATTGTGGCACTATAGGCTTGGTCATATGAGCCATAAGGGCATGAAGATCATAAAGAAGGATTTTATTGGATATACAGAAACAAGTTTGGAGTTTTGTGAGGACTACATATATGGGAAACATAAGTGAGTAAGGTTTCTCAAGGTTGGACCTACAAAGAAAGAGAGTAAGTTAGAGCTGGTGCATTTTGATGTGTGGGGGATGACTCAGGTATCATCTCTTGGGGGTTCAAGTTATTATGTTACTTTTATTGATGATGCAACAAGGAAAGTTTGGGTTTATTATATTAGAAAAAAATATGATGTATTTGACACTTTTGTTAAATGGAAATCTTTAGTAGAGAATGAAACATGTCTTAAGCTAAAATGTCTCGGAGTCGATAATGGAGGGGAGGATTACAACAATGAATTTGATGATAATGTTCTAGGAATGGAATCCACAAGAAAAATATGGTTCCAAGAACTTTGCAGCAGAATGGGGTGTCAGAAAGGATGAACAAAACAATAATGGAATGTGCTAGGAGCATGAGGTTACATGTAATACTTCCTCTTTCTTTTTGGGGAAGCGGTGAGTACAACTATGTACTTGATAAACAGAGGACCCTCAAGTGCCTTGGATGGAGGCATAAATGAATAGGCTTGGTATGGTAAGAATGTTTATTATTCATTTCTTAGTCTTTGGATGTGAGGTGTTTTTCCATATAGACAAGGATGATAAGACCAAGCTAGAGGCTAAATCAGAAAAAATGTACTTTCATTGGTTATGGTGGTTATGACTTTGGATATAAATGTTGGAGTATTAAGGAAAAGAAAATCATTCAATCTTAGGATGTGGTATTAATGAGAAATTCATGTATGAGTAGCAATTACAAGAAAATAGGGAAGAATCTAAGAAAGAATATGCAATATTAGAGGATCTTCCGGATAGGAAAGTGACACATGAATCAATTCAGGAACCTCCTTAACAAGAACCCCAAAATCCTATATTGAGGAGGTCTTCTAGGGTAAGAAGAGAACCTGAACATTTTTATCCTTCTCTTTGTTATTTATTACTTGCTGAAAGTGGATAGTAAGAGAGATTTGATGAACCAATGTAGGTAGATTCTAGAAAGAAGTGGGAGCAAGCCATGGATGAGGAACATCGAATCTCATGGAGAACTAGACATGGGATTTGGTGAAGCTACGCTAAGGAAAAAGAGCATTATAGAACAAGTGGGTGTTTAGATTCAAAGAGGAAGAAGGAAGTAAGAAAAATAAAAGACACTGGTTGGTGGTCAAGGGGTTTGCAGAAACATGGTATAGATTTTGATGATATTTTTTTCCCGTAGTAAAAATGACTTCTATTAGAACTATTCTTGGAATAGTTGCAGTAGAAGACTTTCAGTTAGAGAATCTTGATGTAAAGATTGCATTTCTCCATGGTGATTTGGAGGAGGATCTATCTTTGCAGCATACAGAGAGCTATGAGGTCAAAGGTAAAGAGGAGATGGTGTGCAAAGTGAAGAAGAGCTTGTATGGCTTGAAACAAGTGTCACATAAATGGTATAAGAAATTTGATAGCTTCATGATGGAGCAAGGTTATATTAGATGCCATTTTGACCATTGCGTGTACACAAAGAAATTTGAGGATGGAAATTAGATTATCCCGTGTCTATATGTGGATGACATGTTGGTTCATAGATTAAAAAATGTAGGAAATTAAAGTACTCAAGAAACAACTAAGTGAATCCTTTGCTATGAAGGATTTGGGGAAGCCAAAAAAATCCTTGGTATGAGGATATCTTGAGATAGGAAGGAACAAAAGCTGACTTTATCTCAGGAAGAGTACATTAAGAAGGTCTTGGAGAGGTTTAATATGCAAGATGCTAAACCGGTTGGGACTCCTTTGGTAGACCATTTTAAGTTATCAAAGGAGCAATGTCCCAAGATAGAGCAGGAGAGAAACTAGATGTCCAAGGTACCTTACTCATCGGTTGTTGGTAGTTTAATATATGCCATGGTGTGCACCAAGCCGATATTACCCATGCAGTGGGAGTGATGAGTAGATTTATGAGTGATCCAGGTAGAGATCATTGGAAGACAATAAAGTGGATCCTTCGGTATTTGAGAGGGACCATGGGTATAGTTTTGTGCTACAATGGATCAAACACAACTTTGAGTGGTTATGTAGATTTAGATATGGCTAAAGATGTAGACAACAAGAGGAGCGCGACGGGTTATATTTACATTATAAGTGGGATATTAGTGAGCTAGATTTCACGACTACAGAAATTGGTGGCTTTGTTAACCATGGAGGCTGAGTATGTTGATGCAACTGAGGCAAGTAAATAAATGATTTGGTTACAACAATTGCTTGAGCAGTTAGGGCATAAGGAGGAAGGAAAGCTACATAGTGATAGTCAGAGTGTTATTCACCTAGCTAAGAACTGTTATTTCCACTCTAGGACGAAGCATATATAGTTAAGGTACCATTTCATCAAGACAACTTTGAAGGAAGAGAATTTGAAGCTAGAGAAGATTCATACCAGTCAGAATCCTATAGACATGATGACCAAGGTGGTCACTAGGGAAAAACTGAAGCTATGTTCAGCTTTGGTTGGTCTTCATAGAAACTAGTGAAGGGTTAAGAAGCTTGCTCAGAGGAAAACTAGTCTCATGTGAGAAAGTGTTGAATACTATACACTAAGAGTCTTTGTACACTTTCCAAAGTTTTCTCACTAGGGTTTGAGGCCAGGATGGGACCCAAGTGGGGGTTTGGGGTGGCATCCCTTGGGCGAAGGGTGCACCCCGAGAATATTTGTTTTGGCCTTGAAATGTGCCCGATATATTAAGAAAAAATTATTTTTCTGATATGGGAGGGATTTTTGACCCATAGGTTTATGGGGCGATTTTGGTCCATGGTTTTTAATACCTACAGCTTTTTTAAAACTACTTAAGCAGTTATCTACTTATGTGGTTTTGTTGATATGGTAGGGTTAATGTAACATTGCAAATGTGTATGAATTCGTGTGTGAATTCGTCAGAGAGTTTTCTCGAGCATAGCTCCAAACAGATTTGGGTATTGTATTAAGAGAGAAGTGACTTGTAATAAAATATGAGCAAGTGATTCTTAGTGGACGTAGCCCAAATTGGGTGAACCACATTAAATACTATCTCTTTGTGTTGTGTTATTTTTATTTTGCACTCTTATTTCAGATCTGTAATATTTTATGCATATTAGTTTCTACTTTTGCGATTCTGTGAAGGATTTTTTTGCATATTTTATCTCTTATTTCCTAACAATGCATTGAAAGGAGTGTGCTGAATTCTTGTTGATTTTAGTTGGCAAAATGGAATATGTGAAATAGAATGAATTGAAGTAATGTTATACTTAATTTTTACATTTTATTGCAAAGGGTAGAATAAAGATTGAGTTGATGTTATGAAATTGGAATTAGGAAACTATATATTCCATCACCTTACCAAAAAATGAATAGGAGACACCCTCATTAAAATTAATATTGCATTAAAAATCAACCCAAGAAGAAAAACTGTGAAAATAATGTTTTATTGAAGGTTTTGTTTTCGGTGAACAAAACTACCACCCTGTGTAGAGTGACAATTTTAGAATCGCTGCCAAGCATAGAGTGGTGGTCTATGAACCCCCCCAGGTGAGGGCAGAGGTCACAAGACCGCCGACTTGCGTAGGGTGGCGGTTTCATCACTTTTGATGGAAAAATAAATTTCCATCCGTGAAAAGCCCAATTTTAAATTTAAGTAAAATCTAAGCTTAAAAATACAAGGAACCTTACAAGCATCTCAGTATATCAACCAAATTAAAAATTTCTAGCCATCCAATCTCATTTTAGAACCCAAATGTGTAAAACTCTTGGATTTAAAAGAAATGGGGTTTCCCCAATAGTTGAACTCAAAACAAGAAAATGATTTTATTAAATAAAAAATAGATCTATGGAAGGATATCTACATTTAATAATAGGAAACATTTCAATGGAAAATATTTCCAAATAATATCAAGAGAAAATTTTCCATGGTTGCTCTCCTTGCTCTCATGGATCCTCCTCTTCTTCCTCCTCTTCCAAAATTTGTAAATAAGAAAATAACAAATGAGGTTGTTTGAAGAAAATATGAATTAAAGAGAACCATAAGGAAATTTAGGGGAACCTAAATCTAAGGGTTAGGATAGATCCAATCCTATGGCCCAAATTAAACCCTACCTAAGTGCGAAGGTTTTTTGTGGGAAGGTAACTTTAAAATAAAAATAAAGAACATGGGTAATGGGGTGAATGGGGCCACTTAGTGGCTAGGTAAAACAATTAAACCTTTGAGTTAGAAAATAATATAACCTTGGTACTTGATAACTAATTTAACTAATGGGACTTAGTAGATGTTTTAAAATGTAAATATAACTTAGGAAGTAAATTATAATATTTAATTATTAATTTAATTCCATTGTTCACAAGCTTGTGTAGAAAGCCCCTAATTGAGAAATTTATTAAGTGTGAAAATTCCTAACCTTGCAAACACTTGTAAAAAAATCAATTTTTTTTTCTACGGTAAACTTGACTATTAATTTATTAGTTCTCTTTATTTTGAGGGTAAAAATTGTGGGTGTTATAGTATTTACTCAAGGTATTGAAGATAACTTGTCATGTGTTTAACTTTATTCATCTTGGTCGATCCTATCTCATTTAAGTGAGTTTTCTAGCCAGCTCACCGTATTGTTAATCAACTCAGTTGTTCTCATATCAAAAATTTGTGCAGAAGTGAGCATGTGGGTTGCCATGTAAAATCTAGAAAATATCGTGTTGTTTTCATACCTACAAGAACATTGCCCCTTTTGAACTAATGGAATTATGTGCATCTCTAAAAAAATGTCTTGCAACAATTTGGGAGATGAACTTGGTTTCAGTGGGGAGTTAACTCGTACTCGAAGGTTATTGATGACTCTAGTAATTTATCAAGAAGCATAGACACGAAACTAAAATGTTCAATAAAATGCCTCAAAAATATAGCCTCATGGAATGCTTCATCATTTGGATATGTAAAAATAGTTTTATTGCAGCGGATATAGATAATTTCAAGCAAAGGTAATTTGGGGAATATTCCTTATGCTCGCTACCATTTGAGGAAATGGCTTGTGGAGATGTAGAATTGGACTCCACATCTTTTCCCGACTCATGCTTCTAGGCATGGTCTCCTTACCTTCATCTTCCATAATTTTTCATATTTTGGTTCTTCATTTGTACTTTAATGGAATATTAAACCACTAGATAATTATACAATTGGAGATTCAATAAAACTTAAACATTGTAAAAAAATGAAACTACACCTTGTGGTTTACGTAACCGACTTACTATTTGACTATCAATTGTGATTGCTACCACAAGTTGATATGATGTTAACCCACAATATTATAAATTTGGCAGTCATGCCCATTGGTATTGGTGAGAGCTAGATGAGTCGTCAAATAAAATAACCTTTCTCTCTACCTTGTAACTTAGAAAAATGTAATTTACAGAGACTTGCGAACAACACTCGAACCTCGTATATGAGATATCAAGCATCGTATATGTTTCTTGTCATATAGAGAGTCACCTTAAGCATTAGCTTAACCTCGTTTGAATGTTTAAGCTCTCTCGAAACTTCTCTCGAGAGCCTTATCACTCTGTTATGCACTTTTAGGAAGTCAGTTAAAACCGAAAAATTAGCTTTCATTTTGAACCACTGTTTGAACCCTGAACAACGAAATGCCTATCCACCTTCATAAAACTCTAGTATTTTTACTAGAAAATTTCTTGGAACCTTCGGTTCGAGAAAATCACATTCCTCCTTAGTTTTATAAAGGGGTTTTGTAGGCCTTTGGTCACAGTTTGACTAGGTCAAACTGGACCGATTATGACCGGTGGCTATGGAAAACCCGTCGTCATTTGAAACCCGTTTTTCAGCTTCTTAGTTTCACTGTTGTGTCTTATGAATACTCCATATATAGGGGAACTTGTAGGAAATTACTCATTGCACATTTGTCCATCGAACTTTAGTTTTGGACGCGGATTTTGGCCCTTGAGATAACTTTTTATCATTTGTGACTAGGCCAATTATGACTCATGGCCTCGAAAAACTAGCAGCCAATCATAAACCGTTCACCACCGAATTCCATCGGTGGGCCTGTGTATAAGACAGCACGTAGAAATTTATTCATGCTATGTTTTCTCATTTGAAGACAACGTTTGAAAGTGATTTCTTTGCCTCTGAGCCTAAATTGAACGTTTTGCAACTAGCAGGAAAACATAAAAAGAAAGTTTTAGGACCCCTTTTAGGTTAGCAAATAGCTATGGAAACTTGTAAATAAGCTGTTTAAAACCCTATTGTGTGACTTGTTATGTGGAATTGAAATTTTGGAAAAATAGTGTTTTTTCTCTTCCCTATTTCTCTCTCTCTCTCTCTCTCTCTCCTTGGTTAAGAAATGAAGTGAACTGAAATGAAATAAATATGTGTCTCTAACCCTCTCCTTTCGAATGTAAATTATTAATGTTATTATGTAAATGGAAAACTAAAAATGTTAATTATGCTAGATTAGGTGGATGCCATGCCAACGATTTATCATTGATTTCATGCTCACATGGTTTTGCAGGATGGAAGTGAGATGGCAAAAAGGCGTGGTGTAATTCATTGTTATTATTATAATTTATATATGTTATTGGAAAATGTTTATATGTATAATGTATTGCCATGTTACCAAAAATTTATATTTGAAATTTGGTAATATGTATGAGATGCTAGTATTAGGGATGCCTTGGGAAATGTGCATTTAATCATAGGTGTAATTTTGATTCAGATTTACCTAATATAAAAGGTTGGATATTTATATGTTAAATAAATTTGAATTTAATATCTTGTAGTGCATTTCCAGTGTATAATAGATGATTAAATAATTGATGTGTTGTATTCCTTACCTTGAAAATTTAATAAATAAATCTAACCACATCATGCAACCTTAGTTTAAACTAGTGCATATCTATCCTTCTTGCATGATCTTTCTTAACACAAAATAAATTAAAACTATAGATTGAAATTAAAATTTGCACTCGACGGAACCTCCTAGTTTAGGTAAATAAGAGCCAAAGATTAAGTTCATCTTCATAGTCATTATGTTTACTAACATCGTCATAAACCCGATGGGTAGGAAAGACAGGGTAAAAATTTATCAGTAATAAGTATAGCTAACACTTCCTTAGTATCCTAGTGGACTAATGGGTCTTACGAAGTTAGATCTAGAAATTAACTTTTTCATCGAATGAACTCCTTGTGGGATCCAGATGACACAAATGGAGCGAGTGAAATAGTTTTGCTATGACTTAAAATCTTGTTAATGATATCTTTAGTTCCTCTCTACTAAATGTGTTGCCTTTATTAGGGAATACAAGATAAAATCTGTGGAAAAATTCCTCAAATAATCACAAGAGTAGAAACTAATATGTAGAAAATATTACATATGTCAAATAAAAGTGCAAAATAATAATAACACAACGTGCAAAGAGATAGTATTTAACGTGGTTCACCCGATTTGGGCTACGTCCACAAAGAATAACTTACTCAAATTTTATTAGAAGCCGCCACTCTCTCAATACAACACCCATATGTGTTTGGAGATATGATCAACAAACTCTATATAATTCACACCCAAATTCAGACACATCTGTAATGTTACATCAACCCTACCATATGCACAAAACCACATAAGTAAACAACTGCTTTAGTAGTTTTACAAAACAATGGGTACCAAAACCATGGGCCAAAACCATCCCATAAACATATGGGTCAAAAATCCCACCCATATGAGAAAATAACGTTTCCCTGTACCCCTATGAGACAACTGTGGAAAGTGTACAATACTCTTAGTGTGCATTCTTCAACACTTTCACACATGAAAATAGGCTCCACAACCTAACAACATTGACTAGTGACAATATAGCACCTTGGTCCTTTTCGGAGGCTTTTAAAGGGTAAATATGTTTCACACCTTAATCTGATCTATAATAGGGCATAGAGCCTTGAGTGCATATTAGAATTAAACTAAACCTCGAGTTGATTAGGAGGTTAACTTGTGGGTATAAAATTGTAAGTAACTCCTTGCAAATGAAATTGATTTGAAATATGTTGACTTAAGAGAAACTAAGAAAATGAAAACTTGGTCCCATAATCCCTTGTTATGCCCTTTTATGACATTAAGAATAAAATAAATTTCACATGTGGAATTGTGAAATGCGAAACATGGGATCTTACCTTGAAAAAAATCACTTGTGGTTCGTGTGTAGTTATAATGCTTCCAATCATGTACTTCTTAAAGATGTTAGAAAAGTACTTTCATAACTCTTTTTGTTAAAGTGACGCCAATAAGATACCTAAGAAACAATGTAAATGAGATGAAAAAAGGAGGATATGTGACAATGGTTTAGGAAAAAAATTTCACTTCAAGGCCTTATGGTTGAATTAAGCATTGACTTTTGCTAAGAATGGAAACAAATTGTTCTTGGCAAGACTACGCATTTGAGCCAATATAGAGTCTACTTAAAATTAAAATTATGACATGTAAATGCCAACTTGACCCAAACTAAATTTGGAACTAAAACAACTATAATATGAGAACACACCTTTAATGTAAGAAGAGTTATTGGGAGACTCATAGTTTCTTAAAATTGACTTTAATTAACAAATGATCTATGGATAATTAATGGGATTTGATAAAGGAATCAATCGTGCACTCTCCTTTAATGGGCTTTTCCTTGCAAAGTAAATTAATTGAAGATTGTAAAGTAGGAAATTTTAAACCATATGTGTTTAATTATCTTGAAAACTATAAGATCATACAATGGAAACCTAAATTTAATAAATATTTAAACCATAAAAAGGCCATGTCGTGGAGTATGCCTACCCGACATTTCCTAATGTAATTGGGTCATTATCTTGTTTTATGTTGTTTGAGTATGATATTGATGGGTAACCTATGTTATCATATTGGATGATTGGGTTTATGTTTATGTAAGTGTCTTAAGCGTTTTTGAATTTCTCTACTTGGAGATCTTGTGGTGTTATGTAGTGAGTAATGTAAGTCATAAAAAATAAAAAATTATTTTGGTATTTTTATTGTTGTATTTGTGTGTGTAAAATGTGGGCGTTATACCAAAGTTATCTAATATAAACCACAGTTTCGTATTTTTTCATAAAAAATATAGGATTAAGGTGCTAAGTGGGATGAGAGCATTGCACTATTCATTTCACTGTGAATTTTAACGATGAGTAGTTTTTAAGATAAAGGTATATTTATCATTCATCATGACGGTATTTCCCTTAACAGTTTTTCCCATCGAGATAGAATGCCTACTACTAAAGTTGAATGAATTCCCTTAATGGTGTTTAAAATCTCCATATCTCTCAATCTTATAGACGCCCAAATCAGAATTCACTTTCATTTTGGAAAAAGAAAATTCAAGACCACAATCAGCAATGGGAGTTGTATTTCTAGTTGTTGATTTAAATCCAAAAAAAATTATATTGCTCTCCAATTAAAAAAATAAGTTTGGGAAGTTTTTTATGAAAATATGGAAATGATCCATGAAAATATAATGAATTGTGATATCATTTTTTTGTATGGGATTAAGGAGAAGAAGGAGAAAAATATATCAACCAATCAAATACATGAAAATTAGTATTTGTAAATGAATAAAAAATTATATATTGTTTAAAACTATTGCATAGACCATATGAAATAAAATTAATTGATTGTGATTAGCTGAAAAAAGACTAAGTAATTAAAAACTGATTTATATAGCTACCCTACAACGGGACTAATAAATTATAATTTTACTAAAAGGGTCCAATGAACTTTGATACTTAAAAAGGACGATAAATTATAATTTTACTATTAAACCAAAGATACACCATTGCAAATGGTTATTTACCAAACAACACCTAATGCAACTCTCTTAATAACAAGTCCTCTACAAAGTAGTAGTTTAACCAAATTACTTTTGTTGATTTATTTCTTATATTGTTTTACAAGATTCCATATGTCATACTCGAGAAATTTTGATCAATTTTTCCATTTGAATTATCTTATCCAATGTAAATTTGTTTATCCTATTAAAAAGGAAAGTGTGTTAGGTTAAGATATTGGAGACTATGACCCTCTATTTTGCTTTTAATTATCACCCAATTCATCAAAAATATTCTATTAATAGTTACCTTTTGGACTACACATATAGCTCCATCTTTCACTAGTATTGGTGATACATGGGAAAATAGTAGCTATACAACTTCATTTATTTATGTATTTCATATAACCGTACATTAAAAACAACCTTATATTTCTTATAAATTATTAGTTCATGGCTTTATATGACCTTGTTCTCTTATTTTTCATAGTGTATTTGGACAAAGACATTTATATTATTCATTTTATCCATTACTTATATCACACGAGTTATCCCAATCTAACTATTCTTCAATATTAGTATTTCTTTTAAGCTAATTTCAATGGCTCTAAAATTAGTACTATTATATAGTTACTCAATATAATTTTGAGATGTCAAATATTATTATTCACTTTCCATGCACAAAGCCGACGCATTTTGGAGAGCCTCTTATAGTCACTACGAATAAATTCAAAACACTACTATAATCCCATTAATATGTGTAACAAAAATGATGTTATTCTTCTTTTCTTTTCCTCCCTCAAAATGATAGAAAAATAGATATTTTTATGTTTTCAATAACTTTTTCCCTCTACCTTGTGGTTACTAAATCCAAATCAAATAACTTCACACTACACATGCATATCTAATAAATAAATTAAAGGGTATATGATTAACAAAAATGCACTATCTATCACTTTGAATTGAAATATAAACATCAAACCGATTGCTTCAAGTTCTTGAAATAAAATAAATTCTTTCAATTAAAAATAGATAAGAAAGGTATCAAATTATGCTCTCAAATGGAGACATTTTAGCTCAATATTTCCTTCTAATCAAATATAATTATATTATTTCAACAAACATACTTAAAAAAGGATCCATTATTCACATAGATAATTACTTTTGTAGGTGGAGACAACGAAAAAGTAAGCTTTCTTCTCTTAACCATGACATATGTTTTAAAATACTTTAAACATTTTTTCTTCTAATATTATCATGATTTACTCTACATTTACCAATACAGATGATTTATCATCCTTAATTTGCAAGTTCTTTCGCATGAAAACACTCATATTAGAGAACTAGAACCTACTCGATCTATTTGGAAATCGAGATATATAAATTGGCTAAAAATGATCAAGATACATTGAAATATAATATCACACCAATTAACCGATTATGACTAGAAAAATGGAAATGTGCATATAAAGGTCATGTTATAAATAAATGTGTCCAAACATTCAATAACTCAAAGGGACATGGTAAAGTATTCACATTCAATATTGTTGATTAACACACATAAGAAATTGATCAATGGAAAATCAAAATGTTTCTTTTTGCATGCGCAGAGGGTTTAGGCGGGAGACCCCTTATCACCATTTTTGTATATTATAGTTGCGAAACCTTAAGAAGACTTTATCTTGTGAAATTGAAGGAAACTTTTAAATGGGCTAATCATTTCTAATGGGTTGGATCTAATTTCATTTTAGTAGTTTGTATATGATATTTTTCTTTTGGGAAAGGATATTGCCTCATAGGTAAATGTATTTAGAGATATCCTCCAAGATTATGAGGATGTTACAAGTCATCTTATTAACTACAATAAAATCTCTATTTTCTTTATGAATGTTGATGTTTAAATTCAAAATAGAATATTTGATGTTTTGGATTGTCCAATTAAATCTCTTCCCAGTACCTACTTGGGTATGCCCCTCTTTAAAGGGAGGATGGTTCTCGATAATTGGAATAATTTAGTCATTTGATTTCAAAAAAAGTTATCTTCCTGGAAGGGAGCTTTGCTATCTTAGGCTCAAAAATTAAAGTTGCTCCAAAGCTCCTTGTAGATTCTAGTAGTTTACCTTATGTTAACCTTCAAAATGACAGCTAAAATCAGAACTATTATTACTCATATCCATAGAAGGTTTCTATGGTCGGGAACAAAAGATATGGACAAGATTCCTCTAATGGCTTGGGATAAAGTCACTCTCCCAAAGAGTGTAGGAGATATTGGTTTAAAATAGATCAAAAGCATGAATCAGACCCTAATAGTGAAATTTGGTTGGAGGATTATGAGTAAGGAGGGAATATGGGAAAAAATTCTTAAGGCCAAATACTTGTACAACGATTAAGGTGCTTTTCTTTCCAATATTTTTCTTCCCAAAGGCTCATGTTTTTGGAATGGGATATGAAAATGTAGAAGCTTAATTTTGAAAGGTAGTAAATGGGATTTTAGGGATGGTACTAAGATTAGATTCTGGGATGAGTTATTGGGAGACTCATAGTTTCTTAAAATTGACTTTAATTAACAAATGATCTATGGATAATTAATGGGATTCGATAAAGGAATCAATCGTGCATTCTCCTTTAAAGACTTTTCCCTGTAAAGTAAAGTAATTGAAGATTGTAAAGTAGGAAATTTTAAACCTTATGTGTTTAATTCTCTTGAAAACTATAAGGTCATACAATGGAAACCTAAATTTAATGAAGATGTAAACCATAAAAAGGCCATGTCGTGGAGTATGCCTACCCAACGTTTCTTACTATAATTGGGTCATTGTCCTAGTTTATGTCATTTGAGTATGACATTGATGGGTACCCTATGTTATCCTATTATATGAGTGGGTTCATGTTTATGTAAGTGTCTTATGCATGTTGAATTTATCTACTTGGAGATCTTGTTGTGTTTTGTAGTGAGTTATGTAAGTAAAAATAAATAAAAATTATTCTGGTATTTTGATTGTTGTATTTGTGTGTGAAAAATGTGGGCGTTACACAAAAGTTATCTAATATAAACAATTTTTTTGTGTTTTTTCATAAAAATGATATGAATAAGATGTTGAGTGTAGTGGGATGAGAGAATTTGTTAATGATGAGTTGTTTTTAAGATAAAGGTATATTTATCATTCTTCATAACGACGTTTCCCTTCACAAGTATTTCCTCTCGAGATAGAAGGTCTATTACTAAAGTTGAATGAATTTCCTTAATGATGCTTAAAATCTCCATATCTCTCAATCTTATGGATGCCCAAATCAGAATTCACTTTAATTTTGGAAAAAGAAAATTCAAGACCACAATAAATAGTGGTAGTTGTATTTCTAGTTGTTGATTTACATCTGCAAAAAGATTATATTTCTCTCCAATTAAAATTTTTTTGGGAATTATTTCATGAAAATAGGGAAATGATCCATGAAAATAGAATGAATTCGGCATCATTTTTTTGTATTGGAATAAGGATAAAAATATATCAACTAATCACATACATGAAAATTGGTATTTATAAATGAATAAAAATTATATATTGTTTAAAACTATTGCATAGACCATATGAAATAAAAATAGTTGATTGTGATTGGTTGAAAAAAAGATTAAGTAACTAAAAACCGATTACTATACTTACCCACCGTGGGGGACTAATAATAGAGTTTAATGAACTTTGACACTTAAAGTCACAATTCAATTATCTTTTTAATATTAAACCAAAGAAACACCATTACGTAAATGGTTATCTACGAAACAATACCTAATGCAACTCTCTTAATAACAAGTTCTCTGCAAACTAGTTGTTTAACGAAATTACTTTTGTTGATTTATTTCTTATATTCTTTGCAAGATTCCAAACATCATACTTGAGAAATTTTGATCACCTTTTCCATTTCAATTATCTTATCCAATGTTAATTTTTTTATCCTATTAAAAATGAAGTGTGTTAGGTTAAGATATTGGAAATAGTGGCCCTCTATTTTGTTTTTAATTATCACCGAATTCATCCAAAAATTATATTACTAGTTACCTTTTGGACTACACATATAGCTCTATCTTTCACTAGACTGGTTATACATGGGAAAATAGTAGCTATACAACTTGATTTATTTCTTTATTTAATATAACTGTGTACATTAAAAATAACCTTATGTCTTATAAATTATTAGTTCATGAATTTATATGACCTTTTTTCTTATTTTTCATAGTGTATTTTGGACAAATACATTTATATTATTCAATTTATGAATTAATTATATCACACGAGTTAGCCCAATTTAACTATTCTTCAATATTAGTATTTCTTTTAAGCTAATTTTAATGGCTCTAAAATTGGTACTATTATATAGTTATGAATATAATTCGAGATGTCAAATTTTATTATTCACTTTCCATGCACAAATCCGATGCATTTAGGAGAGCCTCTTATAATCACTAAAAACAAATTCAAAACACTATTGTAATCCCATTGATATGTGTAACAAAAATGATGTTATTCTTCTTTTCTTTTCCCAACCTTGAAATGATAGAAAAATAGATATTTTTCTGTTTTTAATAACTTTTTTCTTCTACCTTGTAGTTACTAAATCCAAATAAAATAAATTCACACTACACATGCATATCCAATAATATAATTAAAGGCTATATGTTTAACAAAAAGTGCACTATCTATCACACTTTGAATGGAAATATCAACATCAAAGAAATGCTTAAAGTTCTTGAAATAAAATAAATTCTTTCACTTAAAAACAAATAAGAAAGGTATCAAATTATGATCTCAAATGGAAACATTTTAGCTCAAGGTTTCTTTCCAATCAAATATAATTAGATTATTTCAACAGAGATACTTAAAAAGGATCCATTAATCACATAGATAATTACTTTTGTAGGTGGAGACAACATAAAATGTAACATTTCTTCTCTTAACCATAACATATGTTTTAAAATACTTTTAATTACAATTTTCCTCTAATATTTAACATTATTTACTATACATTTACCAATGCGGTTGATTTATCATCCTTAAATTGCAAGTTCTTTCTTGCAAAACACTCATATTGGAGAACTGAAACCTACCGATCTATTTGGAAATCAAAAAAATGTATTAAGAATAAAATTGGCTAAACAACATCAAGATACAATGAAATACAATCTCATACCAATTAACTAGTTATGACAAAAAATGGAAATGTGCATCTAAAGGTCATGTTATAAATAAATGTGTCCAAACACTCAATAACTCAAAGGGACAAGGTAACGTATTCACATTCAATATTGTTGATTAACACACATAAGAAGTTGCTCAATGGAAATTGAGAATGTTTATCTTTTGCATGCAGAGGGTTGAGGCGGGGAGACCCCCTATCGCCATTTTTGTATATTATAGTTGCGAGAAAACTTAGGAAGACTTTGTCTTTGACCGAAAGTGAAGGAAAATTTTAAATGGTCTAATCATTTCTAATGGGTTGGATCAAATTTCGTTGTAGTAGTTTGTAGATGATATTTTTCTTTTGGTAAAGGCTCTTGTCTAATAGGTAAAAGCATTCGAGACATCCTCAAAGATTATGAGGATGTTACAGTCATCTTATTAACTACCACAAAATCTTTAATTTCTTTATGAATGTTGATAAATTTAAATTCAAAATAGAATAGATGATGTTTTGGATTGTACAATTAAATCTCTCCCTAGTACCTACTTGGATATGCCCATCTTTAAAAGGAGGATGGTTCGGAGAATTTGAATACTTTAGTCAATATATTTCATAAAAAGTAAGCTTCAGAAGGGAGCTCTGCTATCTCATGATAGAAAATTAAAGTTACTCCAAAGCTCCTTGTAGATTCTAGCAGTTTAACTTATGTTAAGCTTTGAAATACCATCTAAAATCAGAACTATTATTACTCATATTCATAGAAGGTTTCTATGGTTAGGAAAAAAAGATAAGGATAGGATTCCTCGGTGGCTTGGGACAAAGTCACTCTCCCAAAGAGTGTAGGAGGTCTTGGTTTAAAATATATCAAAAGAATCAATCAAGACCTAATAGCGAAAGTTGGTTGGAGGCTTATGAGTAAGGAGGGACTATGGGAAACAATTATTAAGGCAAAATACTTGTACAAGGATTAGGGTGATTTTCTATCCAATAATGTTATTTTTAAAGACTCATGTTTTCGGAATGGGCTATACAAATGTAGACGCTTAATTTTGAAAGGTACAAAATAGGAGTTTGGGGATGGTACTAAGATTAGATTCTGGGATGATTTGTGGTTTAAATAAGCTCATTTAATTAATCGATGTAGTGGAGTGTCTTAGCCTCTCATTTTAAATCTTCAATGGGCAGCCTTCTAAGAGATTATTGGGTGAAAAAAGATTGGGGTTGGACTTGGAAATATTTAGAATGGAAAGGTCATGATGAGGAATCCAAGGAGGCTATTAGGATGTTGAATTGCAATTTAGGAGGACTCCATATACATTCATTTATAAAAGAGGATGCTTTGGTTTGGGCTTTGACTAAGGATGGAGATTATTCTATTAGGACTAGTTATGGGCTAGCTCATAATACCCCTCCTACAATCAATTTTTGGAAAAATTTATGGGACAAACTTCTTATTCCAAAGGTAAACTTGTTTTTATGGCATATGGTTCAAAATAAAACTTTAACCATTGAATTTTTTTAGGCTAAGGGTATGATGATTCTAAATAGATGCATATTGTGTAAAAAGGAAAGTGAATTAGTTCAACATCTTCTTCAACAATGCTCTTTGTCACAAAGAGTTTTGAGTAAAATATTTAGATTTTTCAAGTAGCATGGGATTTTATGGAATATTTTGCTGAATTTTACTTACAATGGGCACCTCCTATTTCTTCCCTTTGTCTTTCTAAATCTTGGAGGCTTGTCCTACCTCATTTCTTATGGGAATTTGGCTGGAAAGAAATCATAGATTCTTCAAGGAAAAATAAAGAATATCTTCTAGATTGGGAGATGTCATTATATGGGATATGGCTAATAACATGTCCATTATTAAGTTGAAGGAGCTAAAAGGCTTCCCAAATCATGAAACAAAGATAATTCAATCACTGGGAATAAGTTAAAGCTTTCAATCAACTTCTAATTGGAACAAAGACATTTGGAAAAATGTAAAATGGGAAAAACCTCAAGAGGGTGGATGAAACACAACTTTTATGGAGCATCAAAAGGGAATCCTGGTTTTGCCTAAATTGGAGGCATAATTAGGAATAATAAGGGTTCCCTTATTATAGCATATGAAAATCCCATAGGAAATAAAACAAACAACTATGTTGTCATTAGAGGAATTAAATGGTCTATTTCTCAAAAAATTAAAAAGCTTCATATTGAGGGGGAATCATTATATATAATCAAAATTATGAAGGTCATGGCTAAAAATTACGTTAGTATTAGATCTATTATGGAGGATATTTTAGGTCTTTTACGTAAGTTTGAGGAGACTTATATTGGGCATGTGTATCAAGAGGAAAATCAATGTGTGAAAAATTAGAAAATACTAGAGTATGGGTCTAGGAAAATCATCACAGTGAGGTGAGGGTGAATTACTGTTAATACTAAAGTTATCTTAAATGTAGAAAAGTAAATTTATTGTGAAGTGTCTGTGTGAGATTAGAGCTCTCTTTCTCATTATTTGGGGTTGCACAAAGGATCATATCATTCAAATCATATGCAAGGATCACTTATTTGTGGATTTCATTTCTTAAAATTACAGGTCTTAGGGGTGAAATTTAGCAATGGCAGGAGGTAGGGTAAGATTTGAACCATCATCATGCATATGGCTTGAGTAGAATTATGTCTTATGGGAGATTTTTAGGTAGGGGGAATCAATAATTTTTAGGCGGGGAGGACCATCCTCAAACTCGAGAAGAAGAATACTCGTCATCTAAAGGGTGAACCTATTATAAATGAGTTCCTAGACCCGACTTACCCACTATGGAACGAGGTATTAGAAGAGATTACAATGTATTGTGTTCTTGATGGCCACAACCACATATTTTATACCTCATGGTATGTATTATGTGGTTAGGAATAATATAACTAGATGATTTGTAGCATAACGCCATTTCATTGTCTTGAGGATGAAGAACAATATCAGGAGGTATTTGTTCATCTTCTAGTAAGCCATCTAGAGTGAAATTCTTAAAAGGGAAACTCTCCCTAGATATTTGAAACTTATAACACGGTCTACCATATGATTGGGTTGATATAGGAGTATTTTTAACCATGACGGATTGTTGTAGATTATACCCTCCGCAGCGCTTGGTAAAACCTTAATCTCACATGTAGAAAAGGAGTTTCGAGGTGGAAGCATCATTTTCATTGTGAGACAAGGTGTTTGGCTCCACTTGCAAAGAGAGGGCCTTAAATTGGATATAAATACATATCTCTTTAGAAGGACATTCATAGATAGTGGGGAAGTACTCGAAAATGCTTTGTGATGAGAAAAAGGTTGAGGGTCTCCCGAGGAATGGTGAGAGTATGTCCATAATGCAACTTTAAACATTGATGGTAGGTGGAAGGTACAACCTGCATGACATGAATCCATGGACGTCTCGAGAAAGATTTTGTAAGGTAGCTCCAAGTATAGGACATGGAACTTGGTATATTGATTTATAAGACCTACTTCAATGCAAAAATTATCATACAAGCTAATTATCATTCCTCATTGTCGTATGCCTTGATGGTGACGAACTTTGCCTCCAAATCAGCTTTTTGCATCCTAAGCGACATACTACTTAAGTGTATAAATATTAATACCTGATCTTCCATCCAAAAGCACTCGTTTGACCTTCTTACATTTGATTATTAATTCAATGTGTAAGGTCAAGTTGTGAGAGGATTTTCTCCTAAGGATTTAGTGGGGCTGAAAGTTATGTGTTATGAGGGAGATATTTGTGCTACCATAGCTTGTAAGTGTGTTGGGTCAACATCAACAGACACTCTTGATCCTTGTAAGGTTTTATATAAGATGTCTTTATGAACATTAGAAATATTTAGAAGGTCTAAGATGAAAATCTTAGCTGTTTTTTTTTTTCTAATTGATCTAGGAGGTCGTAATGAATTTCTTGAGGAGGAGGGGAGAAGGTTATGAAATAACAAGACGAGTCTGTTGTGATTCCACAAAGCACTCTCTTGTATTGATCTTGATTGTATTGACATGCTCAATTGGTGAATCTACACTACCTATGAAAGCATCAAAATGATCCCTATTTGATACATAATTAACATTATTATTTTGGGACGATTGTCGCTAATACAAATTTTCTGTTAATGTATTATTATGCTTAGGGAAAGGTTACTTAAAAAACCCGAGTTGTTCATTTGGAAATTTGGTAGGAAAACAACACTTGTCTCTATATCACCACTTTGTCAATTAGGTATTGAATGTAATGCTCTAACCTTAAAAACTTGTCAATTTTTGCCCCTTAACATGATGAAATCCAAATAATTCATTCTCCCTAAACCATGACGGTTTGGGTGCATCATCCATGTAGGATTTAGCTTTAAGGTACTTGAACCATATTGACGGCTTCTAATTGCTTGAGGATTGACAATATAGAGTCAGAAAGAGGAGAGAATGTACAATATTTATACTCCATGGGTGGAGATCCCTTTGTAAGCTTCAAAGATGTGTGGTTTTGAATGACTTGTACTATTTTATTGTAATGCCCACTCCTCTTCGACGTTGATCTTACTAGGATTTTTCTTATTTTTGATTGGATACCTAGACCTTGTTATCATTAGACATTGGTAGATGGACATTATTGTATTCGAGTTAGTATGTTGATAGACTGTATGGATGTTTTTGAATTTTGACATGATGTGACTTATATGAAGGATTACATCAATGGATTGACATATCAATATTTTATGATCTCTGATTACTCTTGTCTTGACACATTAGACTTGATATATAGATGTTGCTAGATGATTTAGTTGGTTTTGTGATCTTATTGCAAATTGATGAATTAGTAGAATCGAAATGTTGGAAATTTGAACAATTGGTGAATTACTTGGTTTTAGCGATGGTTTAGTTATGATATTTGATGATGTGAATTGATATGTATATATATGTGTTTTATTATCTTGACGTTAATGTGGCCACAAGGCCAGAAAGGTATTGTTTTTATTTTTGCAGGAATTTGTAGCACAACAAACAAAAGGGGATAAGAGACGATATTGAAGGAATTTGGGGTATTGGAAATAGGTCACCTTGGTAACTCATGTAATTGTTTGTTTTTTGTTGTTTTCAGATTGTTAGGAGGTCCCCATTGGGGGTGACCTCAAAAGTGACCTTGGGTAATTTTGTTGTTTTCCTTTTTTGTTTTATTTATTTGTGAGTATTTGATTTGTTTAGTTTTTGAGTCACCTTTACTAGTGTTAGTTAAAACTCTCCATTTAAGTTGATTAAACTTGATTAATTAGTGTAATTTGAGATGTGACCAATAGGGGGTTTACTTCTTTTATTTGGAATCTTGCAATTTTTGGAAGAGCTTGTTTTTAGAGTGTTTGTTTGTAGCTTGGAGTTGGAATGTGTTTTCTTTCAACTTGGAAAGGCTTAGAGATTTCTTGTGGATTAGATACTCTTAAAATAGAAAGGTAGGGATTTAAACCATATAATTATTTTGTTCTTTTTTTTTGTGTGAATGTTGTGAATTAATGATTGTTGCATATGCGTGATTTGGGAAATAGAATGACCTTTAGGTTGTGTAGGAGAAAATGGAAATGGGGATATTTTGGAGGGAGGCATAAGAGTATTATTGGGTATTTTAGGAGGGAGTTGGGTTGGGGTGTCCCACCTTGTTGATAAGTGAATTTTTTTGCTTATCTTTTTTATTTTATTCATAAGAGTTTTTGGGTATGTGATTGAATTCTTGGAGGATTTAAAGTGGGCAACCAAACCATTGGGATGCATAAGTAGATCCCATGTTCCTTTCTCTTTCTTGTCTTGAGTTTAGAGCCTTTGTGTTGGGAAATTTGTGTGTTGATGTGATTTTTTTTATTGTTCTCATTATTTGGAAGTTGTTTGAATGTTGTTGTGGAAGCCATGTAAAGTTTCCAATGGTTGTCTTATACCCCTTATTGTTTCATTTTTGGGGCTCGAGGGGCCAATGAGGAAGAAGACTTCTCTTCCTCATTGGATTATTGGTTGGGTGGAGAGTGTTGCCTACTCCCCTATTTTTTTGTTGTTTTGGGTATTGAAGAAGATGGAGGAGCTCAAGTGATGTGATGGACTTTGTTGCATTTGAAGAAAACAAGGAGAGATCCTACTTTGTAAATATTTTCCATGTTGTCTCCACTTAAGTGGAGGGCTTGTAGCTTGCATTTTAAAAGATTCCTCTTCTTGTTAATGTATCTTGTAAAACTAATTTTCATTGGATATTCAAAAGTGTTCATGTTTGGAAAAAGGAGACATGTGAAGTTGTAATGAATTGATACTAAGTTCCCTTCAAAATTGCAAGATTATCTCAAAAGTGTATTTGATTTGTTTATGGAAACCATCCTTATTTGGAATGGGAAATGTTTATTTCCAAACTAAAATATTTGACTTATGAGTGTAATATAATCTCCTTCAAAATATTAGTGTTATTACAATACAATATATTACACACACACACACACACACACACACACACACACACACACACACACACACACACACACACACACACACACAGACACACACACACACACACACACACACACACACACACACACACGAGAGACAGACACTACACATTACAAACACACACACACACATTATACACCCAATAATTTTTGTATATACACCATTTAAATTATATATAAAAATGGAGAAAAAATGCCCATACCCAAATAGGGCAAATGCAAATAAATTGCACTATAAAAATAACAATTTAAAACAAACCCTAGAAGAGGGTTACAAATGGAATAAGAAATAAAAATGTGTATCCATCCTTGAGCTTGAATATCCTTCCATGGCCTCCACTCTCCTTCTTCTCCCAAACCAACAAAATGAGAATGAGAAAATAAGCCAAAAGAAATGAATAAGAGAATTTCATAAGGATGATTAGGGTTAGTTTGAATCCCTAAGATCTAAGAGCTCTAAATTAATCCACCTAATGGTTGTGATTCATCCCTACAAAAGTTAGGCGAGTATTTTGGTGGGAATTTATTTTTAAATTAAAGGTATGTGTAACTTGTGAATGGGGCCACTAAAGGGGTGCTAAGATGTAAGATTAAAATGTGACCTTATTGTGCTAGTTTAGTGACTTTTTATAAAGGCCTTGACCTTTGACTTTATTTAAATTAAATTGTATACCAACATTACTAAACAATGTTTATATTAGGGATTAAATTTAATTGGAATTAATTTATTGGGAGGGTAAGTTTAGACTTACCACTAGAGTATTAAATAAGTAATGCAACAAGGGTATTTTAGCTAGTGGCATGTAAGGGTTAATTCATGAAATTTAACTGGAACCCTAGAAGGGGATTTATTAATTAAAATGAAGGAATTATTGACCATGAATTAAATTAAATCTAGTTGAAGGTACTCCCATTGCAAGCAATTTTAACAAAAAAATTATTGAGTAAATTTTCAAATCTAACTATTAGGTTTGTCTTTGTTTTTTGTGGGAAAATTATGGGTGTTACATGTATGGTCAACTATTCCATCACTAACAATGTTTTTGTTCTTATTTGGAACGAAATTTGGTTTGTCTTTAGTTTTGGAATCATTGCGATCTCTTGAAAAGGACTTTAAGGACCCTCTATTTAACAATGTTTTTTCGATTTGAGTCCCTTTTTCAATTACCTCTTAAAATGTGTTGCCAAAATGAATTTGGAAGTGGAACATGATGTTAGGATGGAGGTTGGGAAAAAATATACCTATTAACTATTTTTTGGGTATGGAGCAAGGAAAGCGGCTACCTAATCCTCTCCATTTTTGTAAAAACACAACAAAATTTTTGTTATTTCTTTGTTTCGCATTGCAAATATCTAACACGGTAACATCATTTTCTATATTAAAAGAAAAGTGTCATATGAAACTTTCTACTAGTTTTGGCCATGTTGATATGGATCCCTTAGGGATGTGTACAAACCATTATAATGATGTTGCTCCTAAACTTTGTGGAATTAAGTGAATAAGATAATTGTCACTAGATGTGACCTCTTGATAGGCCATGAAAAAGTATTTGATATGATCTCTAGGATCACCTTTTACCCTATATTTATCAAGTTTTTGAAAATCAAAATGTCTTAGGAAAGGTACTTGTAGCACACCTTTGTTGAATGGGTAGGAACATAACTCATAAAACTAATATTTTTTGTAATTGTTACTAATTTGGCCCTCTTGTAATTCTCTAAGGGTGTTCTTCATAGTAGACCATTTTGTGTTGAAGAGTTGGTCTTGTGTGGGTGGTGTTGTAGGCATATATGAGGGATTAAACCTATGCATATCTCCACCTCTATTATCTATAAGAAATTATTCATAAGAGTCTTTTCATGCTTCATTACACGAAGTATTTAGCTAGTTTTCATGATATGAAGCCTTAGGTTTGACTTTTGATATGTCTTGTTTAACAAGTTTTGGTTGTTCCTTAGTTATGTGTGAAGCCAAACTTTCCAATTGGCGAGTAAGGGCTTCAGATTGTTCTATAGGGTTACCTCTTTTGTAGGTATCTCTTTACGAATTTCATTAAGGGGTGGCTCATGAGGAGAATGTTATTCATGGTCCTCACAATGAGTTCTAATAGGAGGTAGATGATAGTTCCCATCATTTTCAAAGGGTACTTCCTCATTGCTTTGTCACTCAGAGGTAGAGGCGTGACACGGGTTTAATATTTCATGAACACTACGATGAGGATAATCCATTTCTTCTTCTCCCCGAACCATATGAGCAATAAGGGAAGGGTCGATTGGAGAGGGTAACATTTCTACTAATTCCACAACACGTCTTAGGAAATCATCTTTATTTTGATAAATGTAGTCATTAAAGTGGGTAGAATTAATTTCCATAGGTGCACGAGGAGATTCTTCCTCACCACCACTATGATCAACCATGAAGTTTTCCTCTAAAATATGGTCATCATTTCCAAATAGATTAGGTCCTAACTTACTAGACCCCATTCTCGTAGTAGGAATTATTGAAACAATGGGTGTAACGTGAAGATATTCTACTAAGGTTTTAGAATGGACCCTATACAAATTTGTGCAGCGTAATAACACCTAAATTATCTCAAAAAATAGTGATTATGAGATAGCCATGAATCTAAAAACCAACATAAACGCTAGGAAAATGAACAAATAACAATCTATCCTACCAAGGTAATGTTTACTAAGAAGCACTTAGGATTAAGCACATGATTTCAATCACACTTTCAACAATATTTTTCTCCTTATGTTTGTATAAGATAGGCTCAAGAATGAATAATGACAATACAATATTACCACCTAGGTCAAGTTTAAATATAAACAAGACCTAAATAATAAGAGTGTATTGATGCAATCCTCCAACAAAGAATACTAAAACTAGTTGAGGACAAAAATAATGTCTCAGTATTTGAAAATGGAAATTACCAATGCAAGCAACGTAACAACACTATTTAGGCATATCAATCAAGATTTGTAAGAAAAGAAAGATTCTATCACTAAAACAATGTCACCTCAATCCTAACAACATAACTTCAACACCTTCAAAATCTCAAAACAAAGTTATAATAAAAAACAAAGCCTAAGTATACTAGGAATTATTACTGTGTGAGTAGCGTAACACTAGAATATGGAGACTTAAACCAAGTTCCACAATGGAAAAAAGATGTAAGTATCACAATTGTAAAGCTAAAATGCAAGCATCGTAACAAATATAAGGGAAAAATGATAAGACAACCTAACTACAATGATAATAATTCTCAATATGGGTTCAAAGAAAGGGGCCTACTAAGACATGAGCATGTACCATTCACACTTGTCAATACTTGCATTATGGCATTACAACCTAGTCATGCAAGTAGACTACAAAAGTGGTGGACACGTTATTCCCAACAAAGTATCCATATATATCATTTACTCTTTTGTCCCGAAAATGGGAAAAAAAAGAGAACAAAGGTGTAGACTAAATGAGGATGAAACCAACCAAGTATACTTTACTATAATTTCATCTTTCCTTTAGGAAAATGAAAAACTAGATAAAAATAACACGTTGTAGGTTTCATGATGAAATGTCACATGGTTTCAAATTTAAGAGATTCTTTCTCTTGTTCCAAAATAAGAGTTTGAATCCAACAAAGTTGTCACTTTGTGAGAGCTCTCAAGTATACCTATATAAGACAAAATTGGCTCCAAGCCATCAAGCTTCCTATTGGTTCTCTCACTTATGTTATCACAAGATATCTAAGAGTGAGCTCAATTTACCAAGTTTTCCCAAGGAGTATCTCAACTTTACTTTACCCTCTTCAGTATAATGAGCACCGAAGTGTGTTCAATATACTTTCATTATGGTTAAAATACAGATATATTTGACTCTAAACTTTCAAGGAATACTAGTCAATTGGGTATTTGGATTACTCTTCTATTTCATCCATGGGGTTCCCTCAATGTGTGGACTACTTTATGGTTCCTAGAACCACCCCCATTGTTGTAGCTTAAGGCTTATGCCAAAGGGGTTATGTCCTAGTTAAGCGGACAGGCATTTGATAGCTCTTAATCGAAACCTACAAAGACACCATGTTGAATGTGGTTTATTTTTTTAATCTTTGAAGCTTAATTTGGTTTTTGTTGTACTCCTTTTGGAAACCTAGAATCACACGTGAATGTCAGAGTTTTTTGAAAAGAGATCCCTTCTTTCTTTGACAAGCGTGAGGTCCTTCACACAAATGATTAGTAGTTCAAAAAGATCCACAATATCATAAAAGAGGATTAAATGTTGTTTTTTTAATTTTCAAGATCATCCAAGGATGCAAGAAAAGAGCTTACACAACAAGAAACCCAACTAGATAACAATGAGAAAGCTTGTAAATCAAATAACCACCATAAAACTTTGTAAAATAAGGTTTATTCCCAATTAATCAAAGTGCTTCTTAATGAAAGACTAAAATTTCTTTTGGTTCCTAAGATCACACTAGGTACAAGGGAGGAACATACACAAATTGTAGCCTTGATTATTTATGAAGTAAAAGTCTCTTAAACTAAAATATTAAGTACATGTCAAAAATGAAATTTTAATCCATGAAGTATAAAATGAATAATGGTTTTCTTACTTACTCTAAAATAGAAAAAAGTGGTTTGGAAGTGCTTTTGATTCCCAAGATCACACTAAGTGAAACAAAAGATCACACACACCCTATTCCAAACTCATATAAAGCATGAAAAATCACTTATCAAACCCTAATTCATTTTTGTTAGTAATATTGCTTTAAAATCAATAAATTGACAAAAACACATCTAAAAACCCTTAAGAACCTGGTAGGAATCATAAAAAAAAAAATGGAAAATGTTGAATTTGCAAGAAAAATTTATACAACCACACCTATGTACCCCTGTCAACATATGCATTCTTGTTTCAAAACCTACATGCCCCTTTGCAAAAAAATGAATGTCATTTGAAAAATACAAGCTATGTGTGCACTTCCGGAAGAATGCCTACACGCCCTGTTTCAATCCATCCACCTTTTTGCAACTCTTGTGCGCCCTCTCGAAAAAATGAATTTCAGGTGAAAAAGATCGTGTGCTTCAGAGGAATGCATACACCCTGGTTCAACGCACATGCCTCTATTTCAACCTCTACACTCTTGTTTTTATGCCTGTGTGCCCCTTTGCTAGAAGTGAGAAAAATGTGAGTTTTGACAATAAATTCTTTAAAAAGATCAAATCTTTGGTATTTTGGAGAAATTTTGACAAGGCTTCGCCTCCTTATATCCTACAAAGAACATGAAAACAAAACTTCTACCATTAATCTAGTTGAAACAACTAACTATCTATAGAAATTAATTTTAAAAACTTTGAAAACTATAAAAATTTGAAATTAATCTAAAAAGGTTGAGAAAATAATCTAAAAATCTTGAAAGTACTCTAGAAAGCTTGAAATTAAACTAGAAAACTTGAATTTAATCTAGGAAACTTGAAACTAAGCTAGAAAAATTGAAATGATTTTTTTTTGAAACTAAGTTAAAAATCTTTAAAAATTGAATGCAATGGGGTTTTAGTCCCACCAGTGTGCCAAAGTAAAAGCACCCTAAGCTCTACTGAGGAAAATTGCATGACTAAGGAAGACTTAAAACCATTGATACCTCTAGTCGGGACTCTAAGTCTAGGAATCTAACATTAAGAAAGAAGCTTAATGGGCAGCTTAACTAACATGAGTATAATTCAAAATCAAACTAATCATGCCTACTAATACGATCAATTTCTAAACTAACAAAGACCTAAATAGATCTAAGAGGGCAATAAAATTAGGGTTTGTTATTACTCTAAGGAAGGTGAAATGGTATCTCCAATACAAGAGTACAATGTCATGTTGAATACCCATCTACTAACTCCATTGAAGACTTTAGGAAAGGATTGAGCTTGACAATAAATCATATTTCTAATACGAGATGCAAATAAAAGCATGGTGTAAAATTGGAAGGTAGTAGTTAGTCTTATTTATAGGTTTCCATTTGAGGTAAAGTTACATCTTGGTGCATGTGGGACTAAAAGTACAAAGAATATTTAGATTTACTAATCATGATTAAGCTTTTCTAATCATAATCGGTGAATTATCAAGTGATTAAGAGGTGTGGAGCCTTAATCAACCTGCAGGGTCAACTTGGAGGCTAGGATAAACTTTTGAAGCTTGTTAAGATGTTGTGGAGATAAGTGAGATGATTTTGAGTGGTTGGAAGAGGGTTTAAGACAATAATATGGTATAGTGACCAAAATAAGAGTAAAATAAGCTTAATTAGCTAATAACGCTAATTGTTGTCCGGAAGAGGATATCAACTTACGATTTGACGTCGATTGGCATCCTGAATGTGAAAAAGAGTGGATAATTAGAAAAGTGGCGTCAATTAACTAGAATAGAGGAAAAGTTTTATCTAATTAGTAGAAATCACTAATTATAACAAAATTGGTAAGAACGAGAGTGATTTTCATGCATTTTGGCAATAAAATTGCAAAATCAAAAAATAGGTGTCTACATTTTCCCTTGTTCAAGGTGAATTTAGTGAATTCACTTCAAATATAGTAGACAAGCATAAAAAGGTAGATTTTGAAGAAAAATTAATAGGATGAAGGATGCCCCCTAAAGTGTTCGTGGGGTTATAGAATAACTCCATCAAAGATAAAAAATATTATCGAAATGGATGGAAGAAATATGATAAAAGGGGCGTGAAACCCTTGGTTAGTTAGAAGAGAAAAAGATGGGGATAAACATAGTTGTTTATTTCCCCTAGTGATGTGGAAGAAAAATTAGGAGAGATGAGAAATGAGAAGGGAAGAGAAATGTGAATGGAGAATATGTGACATGCCCAATCAGTGCATCCAGTCATTCAATAAGCAAACTTGTTTGTATCATTTTTCTGCTAGGTCTACATCATCAACCTTTATTGAAAATAAAAAAATTTAAGCTAACATGAAAAGGTAAATTACTAACAATTTTTACTGCTAAAAAATAAAATGCATAACTCCATGCAACATACATTGAATGTGATGCAATATGAAAAGTACAATGATGCTTAACTCCATGCAACATATAGAATACAATGCAATACAAGAAAGTAAACCAACCAACCTAATAGAAACAAACATAATCACATATAATCAAACAAACAACATTCAAGAAAGTTGTACTAACCTTTTTATTATCAAACTACGGTTCTGAATGGTCATGTAGTAATGACAATGGTTAAAAATGGTGCCACAAATAATAACACATATGAGTGAAAAAATGAGGAAAAAGTAGTCCCATGGAAAGCATCTCATGCATTATGACATTGTACCTAACAACTCACTATTGCTCGAGAGTACTAACATAATATGTAGGTCCAAATTTGTTAATGGAGGTAGATCATGATGATCCATAAATCAGTTAACAAACTAAAAAACAAGAACATCAGAAAGATGGTTTTGTAGGAAAAAATTTAATACTCAAGGATAATGTCAATGATACAAGCTGAAGTTGTATGCACTATGTGTTAATACAGAATCACAACACCCCTGAATGTTTACCACCAGATGGGTTGAGACTCTTAGTGTGATTGCACAACATGGAGCATCTCTCAAAGTGTGGGACCTTGTAAGTTGAGAGAGCTCTCCAGATTAAGGCCAATTCCTATTCCGCTATTTAGGTGCACACGAGAGAGGAGGAGAGAGGCGGGGAAAATAATTTGAAACTTAGCTACCGACCATCAATGCCCCTGTAAATCTTCCCACAATCTATCAAATTTTCCTCAATTACTTGTTTGACATGTTAAAGGAGGAAGAATTGGTGGATCAGATCAAATCCGATCTGGTTGTTGGAGCAAATGGATCCTATATTAATGACACAAAGATGTTTTCCATTTTTTCCCCACCTAACTTCTTCAAAATTAAAGTTTCAGATTTCCATGATGTAGACGAGGTCGAGATCTCTCCAATGGTGCCAAATTTGTTGTATTTCGGGAACTGGATAAGAAGATATGCCCATTTGAAGTTTTTAAATTGGGTCCGCATACAAAAATGGTGAAACAAGTTAGCCGAGCAGTGCGTGGGGCCGAAATTCACTTTCCCCCTCTTTTGGCATAAAAATACAAAAATGCAAAAATTACCCCGCAACCTTGCAATACCTTTTTCAAAAAACCATCTTCGGGTCCGCTAGTTCACATTTTTTCATTTGGGCAAAAATCACTTCAAAGGCCACCGATCTACATGTAATTTAGGCCTGACATGTGGCTCCTCGGGCATTAGCAGAGGCACAAGTCATTTTTATACTTCATATCCCCTGGAGATGAAGCCAAAAAGTTAAAATTACTCTCGGAGACCTGCCTCCCCGCTTTGACTTGGAATATGTCCACATAGAAGGCTGGCACGTGTTTGGGGACCACTTTTGGATTTTTCTTTCGAAGTTGTGTCGGGCTGACATGTGGCTTCCTTTATGGCTTTGATTTGTTCCTTTATGTTTTGGACTAAGTCCCTTCACTTGGTGGGGCTGTATATCTGACCTAGGACACATGGAGGCTTGGCGCTTGTCTAAGGACCCGCTTTTAGATTTATCTTTGGAGATGTGCCAGACTAATATGTGGAAGCTTCGCACTCCTTTGAGTCTCTACTTTGGGCTGCGCCTTTGATTGTGCTCTATTATGACATGTGGCACCTTCTGCTTGCACTCTTATACTTAAATGATTTGGGCCCACTTTTAGATTTGACCTTTGTTGACCCCTCACCATGTGGAGGGTTGGCGTAAGTTTGAGTCTCTACCTTGGGCACTCATCTTGAAATCATATTTGAGATGACATGTGTTTCCTTTCACTTGTTTGGACTTTTTGATGGTGGATCTATCTTTTACGGGCACGGGACAAGTGGAAGCTCCACGCTTTTTTGGATACTACTTTTTGAGTTTATCCCTTAGAGATGCGTCGATGAGGCACGTGGAGGCTTCCTCTAATTCTCCCATACTTAGCCAATTTTGGGCTCACTTTGAATCATTCGCAGAGAGCCCGAAGGCTTCAATTTTTTTCCATTTCTTTTCCTTTAAACCTTTAGTTTTCCTTCAAAACTATTTTCTTCCTTCCCTAACCTTTCTACTCCATTATAGAGCCTGTTTGCAATATGTTATTTGATTTAAAATATGGGCTCATTTGACGGAACCTTCCCTTGAATTTATTTTTGCATTGTGGTCGTGTTCAATAAATTTTGTCGGGGAAAAATTGAGATAACAATTTGGCGACTCGTAGGGGCATCACTGCTAGATGAAGAGATCAGTTGTCTTATTATATCCATTGGGCACGAAGTTGTGGTTGGTGACACTGGTGCTGGTCTTGTTCTTACGGAAATGAAAACTTTGAGACCCAATTTTAGTTGCTCTGTATTTGTTCTATTAGAAAGAGAGCAATCTTACGACCAACTATGGGTCTCCCTATTGCAAAATGTTGAAGGGCTTGGCGCATTCACCGAAGGCACATTGAAGCGTATAACAATGTAAACCTGGAACAATAAAAAACTTGTGCCACAACACCTAGAGAAACAAATCCTAAGCTACAACAAAACAATGTGCATACGGACTTAGTGAAAATATAAATTCTATGCTAATATTAACAAGGGTGGAACTTTCCCTTTCAGTAGAAATGTTTGAGATGGATCCTATTCATTGGGATCTACAAATCTTTGCCATCCAATTTAGCCAGGTGGAAAGCATTGCTACTCTTGCACCTTGTGATCATGTAAGGGCCACTCCAAATGGCATCAAATTTGGAATGTTTTCTGGTTTTACCCGATCGCATCCCACTTTAGAACTAAGTCCCCTTCTTGAAAGGTCCTTGTTCTTTCTTTCTTGTCAAAAATATTCTTGATCAATGCTTGATCCTTTTCCATGCTCTACATTGCATGTTCTCTTGCTTCTCCTACTTCCATTAGCTCTGCATACCTGATTTCCATGGGTTCAAACTCAGCTAGTTCCAACTGTTTCATGAGCTCCAAAGCAAGAAACTCTAATGATATGGGAAATACTACCTCTTTTCCATATACAAACTTGTATGGGGAGATGCCTGTGGATCTTTTGAATGTGATCCTATCAGCCCATAGAGCTGATTTGAGTTTTGTATGCTAAGTTCTCTGATTTTCATCAAGATTCCTTCTGATAATCCTTAATAGGTTCTTGTTTATGGATTTTTTTGCCATTACCTTGAGGGTAATAATTTGATGAAGTGTTGAGGTATACACCATTCTTGACTGCCCATTCAGTGATCCTTATACCCAAGAATGCCAATGCATTATCTGATATAATAGTGGTAGGGACTCCAAACCTAGTGGCTATTCCTTCATAGAAATCCAAGATATTGGATTCATTTGTTTCTTTTAGTGCCACGCTTGATCCACTAGGTGAAATAATTTGTTCCTATAAGTATCCACTTATGGCCCTGGCTTGAATTTGGGTTAATCACCCCAATGAAGTCTAGTCCCCATTGCATGAATGGTTGATCCACTGAAATTGGCCGAAGGGATAGGGCTGCTAACTTTTCTTTCCTTGTGAAGAATGCACACTTTCTATACTTCTTGATCCATGAGTAGCAGTCCCTAAACACTGTAGACCAATAATAACTAGATTTCATGATCTTGAGAGCTGTTACTCGAGGAGAAAAGTGACTTCCTACTTCTCCATCATGGAACTCATGTAACACCTTCTCAATTTGGCCTATCCCAATGCACCTCAATAGAACACTATTGATATCCTTATTAACGAAGACACCACCAAAAATCACATATGGGATGGCTTGTAGTTTGAAGTATCTCCTTTTTCTTAGTTCCATTCGGAGGGCACAAACCTTATTTGGAGATAATGCACCAAGGTTTGAGTCCAACATGGAATAGGTGCATTATTAGTTGGCTATTCTTGGTCATTTTATAGTAATAGGACAACATCTTATTCATCTACCTTGACTTAGCTTGTTGCTTGGAGGTGAGTTGTTCACACAAACCCTTGCCACGAACCACTTTGGTCACCTTGATCTCAATGTCATATTCCATTACCGGAGTGATCCAACCTGCTCTCTTCTCATTCAAGTCCCCTGTCAGTAGAAAATATTTTACACCAGCATGAGATACTAGCGGTTGAATCTTATTGTTTGATCCCAAGTGTCCGAACTTCTTCAAGCTCCTAATAACAAAAAGGACATGTTTTTCAATGAAAGAGTACTTTACCTCATGATCCTCCAAGATCGACTAAAGAAGGCTATGGGTTGCTCGAACCTTCCTTATTGGGCTGGACCAAGATGCATTTGAGATGATGTCTGACCCTCCAAAAGTATACATCATGAAGTCTTTTGAGAAGTTTGGGTTAGTGAGAGTTGGGGCTTGTGATATTGTGAGCTTGATGGCCTCAAAACTCTCTTTGCCTTCTTATGTCCATTTAAATTCAATAATCTTGTTTAACATCATTGTTAAAGGATTCACAAGAGTGGCAAAATAAAGTACAAACTTGTGAACAAAGTTTATCCTCCCCAAGAAGCTTTGGAGAGACTTTTTGTGTTGTGGTAATGGAAGTGTCCAAATGGCTTCAACTCTTTCAGGATCAATTGTCAACCATTCTCTTGAGACAATGTGGCCCAAAAATTTCCCCTCATGTGCCAAGAATACACACTTATTTGGGTTGAATGACACTCCAAATCTTCTACACCTATGAAACACCTTCCGAGGTGGAAAAGATGGTCTCTGCATGACATTATTTGAGAAGATAGTGATATCATCTAGATATACTAGGAAAATATTGTTGATTAAGCTCTGAATGCCATGTCCATAGCTCGCCAAAATGTTGCTATGGAATTTAATAGTCAAAATGCCATCTTCTTATAAGAATATGTCCCCCATTTGGGGGTGAAGGCTATCTTGAACTGATCTTCCCCTTTCACCATTATCTGGTTATAGCTTGAATATCCATCTAGCAATGAAAACCTTTCGTGAGCCAGCTATAACATGTAGGATCAATTCCATTGATGGAAGTGGATAGTGATCTTTGAGTGATGTTTTGTTCAGATCACAAAATTCCACACAGAGTCTGATTTCTCCATTTCTTTTCCTCATAGGCACCAAGTTAGCAACCTAGCTTGAGTGCTTGATAGGGAAGATGATGTTGGCCTCAATTAGCTTGTTCAATTATTTCCTCATGAGAGGATCAATGTGAGGATTTATTGGCCTTTGCTTCTATCTGAAAGGCTAGGCTCCTGGATCCATCTCGATAATGTGTTGTGCCAGCTTTGGGTTAAATCCTATTAAATATTTGTCAGTCTAGGCAAAGACATCTAGGAATTATTGACAAAGTTGAATAAATTTAGAGTTTTCTTGTTGAGTGCTTACCTTGCCAATCTACAACATTTTTCCTTCTTCTATGAAAATGGGCTCTAAATCTTCACCCTTTACCTAAATATTTTCCTTCTCCTTTCGAAATTGATCATTTGGGTTGAAGATTGATCCCAAAGTGACAAGACCCTTCGGTAGTTTATTGGTCCTCAGCTGCACCACTTGATCACCATATTGCTACTCTAGTTTGTCTTGGTTTCTAGAGGAAAAATCAGCTTCTTCTTGTAGAAAGTTGATAATTTTCTGGTCATTTTGAAGACCTGCCAACTTGTGTTATTATGAGGGACAACTGGTCTCACAACCAATTTGATATGGGGCTGAGACTTATCACTCTTGATACTCTCTACAACTTCAAATGCTGCCCCAATTGTTGCCGATCTATCTGCTACTTTATTCTTCTTCCTTGGGATAGAATTGATGTTGAATGCTTCGAAATCCTCCATGAGGTCCCATACCTGGTTCTTGTAGCTCTTTAACATGGTCATTTTTGGCGGGATTTTTCCTCGGACACGATTAGAAACAAGCTCACTATTGCTAAACACTTGCAAGTTTTTAATCCCTCTTTTCCTTTCCCAATGCAGTTCATGGACCAAAGCCTCATACTTTGTTGTGTTGTTTGAACAGGAAAATTGAAAATGGAAAGCTGAGTAGTATTTCATACCTTGGGGAAACAAGCATAGCCCCTCCTCCGGCTCCTTGTCTACTTCTTGAGCCATCAAGAACAACTGTCATACCTCATTATCATCTCGTGGTCTAGCTTAATGATGTTGGGAAGAGTAGGATTTTCCTCGTGTAAATAGTAGACTCTAGCTTAGATTCCTCCATCTCTTTATAGGGTCAAAAGCATGCTTCTTGTTCACCCACTCGTCGAGGGTCAAGTTTGGGATACACCCCACCTTGGTATCTACTTAACTAGTGCTTGGAAGGTCCTCCTAATCAAAGGCTAAACAATTGGCATTGATTGGGATGGGTACATAAGGATCAATACGGTAATCTAAAATGGGCTCAAATCTAATTGTGGCCTTGGATCCATACCTTTTCCTAAAAAGCATGTGCAAACAATCAGCACACAAATAACCTCCAATATTAGTAGTGAAGTCTCTCAAGAAACACTATGTAAAATGTTTTGGCAAATCTATGACTGATACGTTTTGCAATACAGTCACATTAGGGCATGTGTGTAGGGTGAGGTTAAAATATTTGATGAATCCAGCCATTGTTACCGCTGTCCCAGCTAATTGCACTATGGTCCTGGAGATGACTTAGTATTCAAGACCCAACTGATCGGCTATTTGTTTCGGCATTACAGAGCTACTTACACCCAAATCAATCATGCAATTATGTAATAATTTATCTCCAATGATCAATGAAACATAGAATGGAGGAGGCTTCATATTATTACCTTATTGTCCTCCATGGATTCCCTCAAGCCGAACCGCATTGGTAAACAATTTCTCTTCTTTGGTTAGGGGTTGGTTTGAGTTTGACCAATTGGCCATAGTAATCTACAACATATCTCTCTATCCTGGAATTGCCAATGGCTCCCACATTGAAATATTCACATTTGTCTTTTTCACTTGCTTAACGATGTTAAATGAGCTATCTTTTGCTGCCCCTTTCCCGGTACATTTTTTTCTTGCATGTGGGTCGTCTGCAACCAAGTGCTTGAGTGGGTTTCGAAGGTGTCTTGGGCTGACTCTGCATATTGGGAGTTGCATTCTGAGTGACAATACCTTGTGGAGTAATGGAGGGTTGAGGACTACCTGAGTTTGGTGATTTTCCCTCTCCCATATTCCTCTTCTTGGACCATTTATTGGCAGCTACACTTTGAGAAGGGGCTTGATTCATACCACATAAATCTTCAGCTTTCCAATTAACAAGCATAGTCTCACTTGGAGGTTCCTCTTGTTGAGTTTCTTGCTACTAATTTTCCTCTTGACTAGACTCTTGGGACACACCAATGGTCTATACCATCAAGGCCTGGTTTAGTGCACCATTGAAACACATTGACTAGTTGTGGGGCTGATTGCATGGGAAACACCAGTCATATTCTTGTGCCATATTGTTTTGTGTTGGAACCAAGGCCCTTGATGTTGAAGCTGTGTTTGGATCATATTACTGGGAAAGGAACAACAGCTTGCATGAGGTTGCCCTTGGTTTTGGTTTTGACTTGCAACCTGAGTTGCTAGCATATTTTGTTGATGTGGGGTTCTATCCACGATCTCGAGTTTGAGGCTGATATGGCCTAAAACTTTGAGATTCCTACCTTTTGATAGTCACTAGCTCATTTTCTAGGTTCTACAACATTTTCATAACTTATTGAAGCTCTTTTGAGGTGTTAGAAGATGAGGTGGAGGCTTCAACTGAACTCGATTCCTAGGAGTAGGTATAAGAGCTAATGTGGGTGTCTAACTAGTGCTTGGATCTCCTAGTTTTGGGTATAGAGCCATAAGTGGCCTACGGGCAAGTTTTCCAGCTTGAATTAGGCAATTTTCAGCTCTAATGGAAATTTTATAGGCTGTAGGTAAGGTGGTTCTTTCTATTGATTGAATCATTAAAGAAATGTATGAATTTAGAGCTCTAAGAAAGTATAAGAAAACACCTTCATCTGTGGGCCTTACTGACCCAATGAAATCTTGTCCCATGTCCTTTGGAATCAAGTTGAAATCGCGATGCTCATTAGGTCCCCTCTTGATGGTGGTCAAATGCTCCAACAAGGATAGATTATCTCCCTTCTCTACTAATTGGTTGTGGAGAGATTTGCACAGATGGTCCCAAGTCTCGAATAGAGCTTGTTATTAGACTCTGAACCATCACAAAGATTTACCCTCGAGTGAAGAAGCTAACAAATTGACTCTGCAATTTTCATCTCGGTGATCTTATGAATTGCAAAGACATTTGTAATGTCTTGATTGTGGTCATTAGGAGAAGTCTGGTTCTCTCCGGTGAAATTGGGAATGATCTTTAATGCTGCAACCGAGACCTGGATTTTGTGCATTGAGAGCAGGTGGGCCGTTCTTTAGTGAAGTTGACATAGGGGTTGGGTGGTTGTGCCATTATGATTGGCCCGAGAACCCTTGTTGATTGAATGAATGGCCTATTAGAGGGAGGTGTTGACAAGGTTTTGTTTGGTGGAGATGGATACCTCTGGGCTCTTCTATCCTCTCTCCCTCTCGTCTCTGGAGACAAGTGCGAGATAGAAAAATAGTCCCTCCTCTCTCGGTTCTTGACCTTTTTGTATTCTTCTCATGAACTAGACAAGCTTGGAATATTGAAACCCGTGGATTCTGTCTCTTTGGAGTCACCGGATGTGTAATTTCAAAGCTTCTTAAAAGCTTAAAACTTGCAACAAGTTCACATCGTGTGTTGCTGCAATAAAAATGGAGACTTCTTGTCCCAGATCGGCATGCCAAAACTATTAGTGTAGAATCACAACACCCCGAATGTCTCCGCTTACTAGATGGGTTGAAAATCTTAGTGTGATTTCCTAACATAGAGCATCTCTCAAAGTGTGGGACCTTGTGAGTTGAGAGAGCTCTCGGATTAAGGCCGATTTCTATTCCTCTATTCGGATGCACACAAACAATTTTTTTGTAGAGGATCTACTCTAAGCCTACTGTCTTACCAAGGAGACATGGTTAAGAAGATATAAGAAAAATGAACTTATGTTGATGAGGTGATGCACCAAAGGAATGTTAAACACTCATTTTGCAAGCTAACACAGAGACCATAGAATTGCAATAGAAACGCCCGCACATATGATGAAACTGCAATGAGAGATCGAAGGTAACAATAAACACATGAGAGGGTCAAGAATCATCCAAAGACATATATTATTGCTCCAAAATTTGATAGAGTGCATTACAGTGGACAAGAGGAAAAATCTTGCATTACAACTTGAATGGGAGGTTTGGAGACTGTACAAATTTACTTATAGACAAGGGAAGAAGGGAGAGTGTAAAATAGAAATGTCCAACCCTTTACAATGAGCCCAACCCCTTATTTTATAGATTCAGCATAGAGAGAAGGAGGAGAGAGGTGGGGAAACTAATTTGAAACTCATCCACGGCCATCAATGCCCCTGAAAATGCACCCACAATTTGTGCCTCAATTACTTGTTCAAGTGTGTTGAAGGAGGAAGAATCGGCGGATCGATCAAATATGATGTGGTTTTGGAGCAAATAGATCCTATATTAATGGCATAAAAATGTTTTCCATTTTTTCCCCACCTAACTTCTTCAAAATAAAAGTTTCATATTTCCATGATGTAGATGAGGTCGAGATCTCTCCAATGGTGCCAAATTTTGTTGGATTTTGGTCACTGGATCAAAATATATGCCCATTTGAAGTTTTTTGAATCGAGTCCATACAAAAATGGTGAAAACTAGTTAGTAGAATGGGTCTGCAGTCCTGAAATTCACTTTGCCCCCCCTTTTGGCACAAAAATGCAAAAATGTAAAAATTGCCCTATGGTCCCGCAATACCTTTTGTCAAAAAACCATCTTTGGGTCTGTTGGTCCTCATTTTTCATTTGGGAAAAAAATCACTTCAAAGCCTACCAGACCACATGTAATTTAGGCCTAACACGTGGCTCCTCGGGCATTGGCGGAGGCACGACTCATTTTTATACTTCATATCCCCTAGAGACGAAGCCAAAAAGTTAAAATTACTCCCAGAGACCCACGTCTCCACTTTGACTTAGAATATGGCCACGTGGAGGGTTGGCACGCATTTGGGGATCGCTTTTGGATTTTTATTTTGAAGTTACGCCGGGATGACACGTGGTTTATTTCATGACTTTTCTTTGTTACTTTATGTTTTTGACTAAGTCACTTTACTTAGTCGGGCCGTATATCTAACCTAGGACACGTGGAAGCTTCGCACTCCTTTGAGTCTCTACTTTGGGCTATGCCTTTGAATGTGCACCGTTAAGACACATGGTGCCTTCCACTTGCACTCTTATACTTAACCGATTTGGGCCCGCTTTTAGATTTGACCTTTGTTGACCCCTGGCCATGTGGAGGGCTGGTGCAAGTTTGAGTCTCCACCTTGGGATCCCATCTTGAAATTACATTGAGCTAACACGTGTTTCCTTCTACTTGTTTGGAATTTTCAACGGTTGGCTCTATCCTTTTTGAGCCTAGGACACGTGGAAGCTCCGCGCTTGTTTGGAGACTACTTTTGAGTTTAGCCCTTGGAGATGCACCGATGAAGCATGTGGAGGCTTCCTCTAATTCTCCCATACTTAGCCAATTTTGGACTCACTTTGAATCATTCGCAGAGCCCGAAGGCTTTGATTTTTTTCTATTTCTTTTCCTTTGAGCCTTTGGTTTTCCTTCAACACTATTTTCTTCCTTCCCCGACCCCGCTTACTCCATTGAGAGCCCGTTTTGCAACCTTTGTTTGTTGGATTTAAAATGTGGGCTCATTGGAAGGAACCGTCCCTTGAATTTATTTTTACACAGGGTTATGTTTGATCAATTTTGTCAAGGGCAAAATTGAGATAACACTATGTTTACCATTTTTTACAAAATTTAAAAAAAATATTTTTTTTGGACTTTTAAGGATTTTAACAAAAAAAATTCTTTAAATTTTGGGTTTTTAAATTTTTACGAGAATAAAATATTATGGAAGAAAAACGAAGTCTTGACACAATGTTAAAAGTGACTGTAAGGGAAATATATTCCCTAGTTAGCAGAAAAAGCCTTCGGGAAGCAAGAATATGCCCCAACGTAGTGAAAACATGCCGAAAATAATTATTTGTTAAAAATCATCACTGTGGTTCAAGTGTTAGAGGAATTTTTAGAATAAATACGGTGACCTCAAGGCACTTCGGGGTGAGAAACACGTCGTGGGAGGTAAAAATGGGTGTATAAGACATCATAGAAAGTTTATTTACCACATTCACTTAACATTTGATTGTTGATCGAAGCTCTAACCTATAGGAGAAGATGGCGAGGTGTGAAGCCAAAAACATCGGCCGATCGCGTGAGAGAGTACATACGGATCCCTATAGATGGACCATATGGAGATGGAGGAAAACCTACCGGTTGGTGACTATGCCTCGTGATGAAGGCACATTTATGTTTTGTAGCACATGTTAGATTGCATGAGATAGCCTTAATCGATGTCTTATGTTGATGAGATATTTTAAGTATTAAAACATGTTTTTAATTTTTTTATATTGGTGTGGGGGATAATTTTTTGAGCATTTACAACCCCTCTTGTCCCATTAATGATATGGTAATTTATGATTAACTTTAGCATCCATGTGTGATGTATGCTTAGCATTTTATTGATATATGATGTATAGATGTGATGGTATACCTTATGTGATGATGAAATGATAACAAAATGTAAAAGAACAAATAAAAAGCACAAGCTTAACCAATCTAACTAAGGAAACCCATTTATTTACAATCATGACATATAAGATGAATTCAATACGTATGAACTAAAGATGAACGTAATATTCAATCTACGTAAGCAATTGAATTTAATCATGAAAAAATGTAACTAAAAACCATACAAACCAACAAATAAAGTAAGTAAACTACTTAACTTGTTTTTGTGGGATAGTTTTGGGATGTTTTTCGTTGTTTTTGGTCTTTTATATGAAACGTATGTGAATGTTTTGGGTTTTATCTCTAAGACAATTTTATATTGTTTAGGAGTTTTCAACAATTATAGGAATATTTTTACATTTTCTAAGAACTTTTCTCAAGTGAACATGCAAGGAAAAGGAAGAAACGTGGATGTCCACAACGTTAGATGGGATATACAAGGGCAAAATGCCATGTGATATGTGTCAAAAGGGGTGCTGCAAAATTTCCCCCAACATGAAATGGGTTCATTCAATGTTAAATTCTCTGCATTCAAAAGGTAGGATTGTATGGTGGGACCTTTTCTTGCTTTCGGAGGATCATGTCTATTCCTAACAAGCTTCGCTTTGCATCCTCTCCCAACCATTCCTTTTCAAATTATGAGGAAAAGGGAAAGGTATAGAGATGAAGAAAGAACCTCTGTTGTCATCTACAAAGCAACTAAGGTTGAGTTTGTTGTTGAGAATTCAATATTGTTGCAGGAAATTGCAACCATCTCCCGTAAATCAAATGCAAAATAGATTTCTTGGAAACAATTACACCTATGATTTTTTCTATTTCTTTGAACGCGCTATATATTTTAACTCGAATAAATTTTTATGGATCTGTGAATGTTTAGCTCCCTCTTTTTGGTAGTATCTTTTTAATGTAATAAATAATTAAAGATCCAAACATGGAATGTTGGAAACAAAATCCTCCCTTATTATTTTCCAACTTCCTTACCCCTCCTTTGCCCCCTAAAGTGAAAAAAACATGCTTTATTTGAAGCTATAGCTTGTAAATATTAAAAAAAATTGTCGAGGAAAACATGTTGAATTAATATTACATTCAAATATTTTCCTATTTTTGCATCCTTAATTTCATTGTCAATACTTTGTGCGCTCTCTATCCATAACTTGTAGTTATTAGTTGATTACATGGCTATGTGGACCGATTTTCCCTAACCAGAAACATGACAGTTGGTCCACGTTTCACAAGTGTGAGGTTGCTACAAGTGTTCTTTTGGCCCAGCCTATGGAGATTTCAGACACACCATCCCGCTCTCTCCAAGTCAATCAGGCTAAAAGGCAACAAAAAAATGAGATGCAGAGATTGCACTACCATGCAAAGATTGCGCTACCATGCACCAAAAGCTGATATAGATAAAAGAAGAGAAAAAAGACACTTCATTACTGAAGAACAATCTTCTTCTCCATAGGCTCTGCTTCATTTATCAGGAGCCTCTATCACTCCTTCCATGCCTAGAATACCTGCGCACAGTGTTATTATTGGCGCCAACGGGAGTTGCAAATTTCAATATAAATTCCTCCATAGTTCATGTTGCCATATGAAATCGCTTGATGAACAAAAGCTTACACCTTTCCAAGAAAGTTTGAAGAGCGTCAACCACATTTTGATATACGAAATGAGCTTCGTAGGGCTGAAATTTCTGAATTGTATTAATGAGTGGCTTCGTCAGGCATTCCCTCAACATAGGAATTCAATGTTTGGTGGACGGCCCATCATTCCCGTTGGGTACCTTTGCCAGGTTCCACCTTTGTTGGACGTAACTTTGTATGCAGGAAAGTCCTAATTATGGCATCAACCTCTGGCATTCATTCAACACTGTTTTCACCGTAGAGAGAAACTTTAGGGAGAAAGGTTTGACCCCTCATCAGATCATATTCCATAAATCGTTTGCTGAACCTGAGGAATATATAAACCTAAAATAGAGGATTGGAATTTTCTAATGTCTACTGCAGAACATAAAAGTGTCGAGAACACAATCCATTTGTAAATGACCAATGACATGGTCCTCTATCACAATATGCATGTGCTGCAGTATTTTGGTGTGCCCATAGCTTGTAGTATCACAATTAGAAATAGATAATGAGTTTCATTTGAAGCGAATGAAGAACAAATCGAACTCAAAATCCTCTTGTGCAAAGGTCAGCAGGTAATTTCTACCTATAATCTTTGGGTTTCTGGAGGCCTAATGAATGGCACGCTCGGCCTCCTAGTTGAAATTTTGTATAGCCTTGGAGAAAAACCTCCAAACCTGTCGCTAGCAGTGATTTTCTAGTTCCAAAACTACATTGGACTGCCATGGGACTACGAACTCCCAAAATGTGTCCCAATTTCCTCAATTTTTCGTGGTTCTTATCACTAAATACCATTGAAAATGACATGGTATTTGACAATCCACAAATCTCAGGGCCTTATCTTTCCAAAAATGACTATAGATATTGGTGGCACTAAATGTCAAGGCTTGAACTTCGATGTGATATCAAGAGTTCATGCCTTGGAAGACCTGCACATATCTCCATCTTTTCCATTTGAACGATACACAAAAATAACATATGGAGTGTATGTTCAGAAAATAAAGGAAGAGGAATAATGCATCTGCACCTCCTCAACCACATATTTTGACATTGACATGCTGTGCATGCCCACTCCCCTTTGCTAAAGTGTTTTTGGTGTGAACATGCTTCCATCTATTCCTTTCCCATGCTTTCACATATCTTTTCCCTTTTTTTTCGCTCGTACGTGCTGGGCCAAACTTTTTTATAATTTTCCTTTTGTGCATAGAACTTGTATCATGCTTCCCCAGGCCGTTATTTTTTTAATTAATTCTTTCCTGCAGATGCCGAAATGAAGAAAAAAAAAAGAAAAAAAAAGTTAAAACCTGAAACAAACAAATAACCTTCCTCAGATAGCGGTTGAACCTCATGTGCAGTCAACTTCAAGTTCATTCAAGGATGTTGTTGCATCAATCTGAGAAAATATGTCTATTGAACGCCCTTCCACTTTAAGGGAATTCCGTCTTGGATGTGGGAGGTATGCAATGGAGCTTGACATCCATCTGAAATAGTAGATCATGAATAGCCACAATAATGATGTTTACATTATTTTCATTTATTGTTGGAAGAAGAAATACGTCAATAGAATTTTCCTTATGCCCTTCACTCTAAATGCAATGTTTAAATTTTTGTATTTCATTGACTTACAAAATTTATGCTAACTTGGTCCTCCCTCATCTTTTTTAACTTCTCCCTCATATTGCAAAGCTGCACAAGACCAATATTTCAATATATCACACATAATAATATATACATGATAATGTTTCAAATTTATTGAATGTTAAGAAGTTGGAATGCATAGGATGCAAATCCAAATACATATTTAGAAGGAAAATTATTGTGGTTGTTATCTATTGATGACTGGGAAAACACGAAGCTCATCTTGAGAAATATAATCACAAACAAAACTATACAATAACATCACCAAGTTAAAAATCAACATCAAGAGGCTTGTTACAAAAAGTGATCATTAGGTGGTGGGAGATAGGACCATTTGGTCTAGGACCAAACTCGGGATAGCTTCATTCCAACTACACAGCTTCAAACAATTATCTTGTATGATTCTGTAACTTTCTACTACTGGCCCATATAATGATTATGCTTTTATGGAATTATGTGATTGGTTATGCGAGAAAATTCTGAGAAATGTTCGTAGATAAACAAGTCATGAAAGGGAGATAAGGATAAGTCACTTGGGAATCCATAATGTGCGCACAAGTCATGCTAAAGGTGTAAAGCCATAGTTGTCATTATTAAATTATAAATTTAGAAATTTAGGTGTCTACAGTAATTGTGAAAAATAAGGGATTGGAATGACAAACATGAGAATTGGTTTATGATAAGGACATTACAAAAACAAAGTGTGTCAAAACATGTATTGCAAATAAAAATACATAACATTTTGTGTTTTAATTTCCTTTTAGAATACATAAATACATTTATTTGAAAAATGTTAATTTAATAGGTATCACTTTGAAGGATCTTATATTGGATTTTGCATATACTATATTGATTATAAACCCATTACCTTAACAAAAATTACGACAATAAAACAGGCTCTAAACTCGGCTATACTAGAATGCCTAGAAATGCCAACTACCACTCGTATTGTGCCCGATACGTACTGGTATGCGGGATGGGTATGATGTAGGTACATACCCACATCGTACCAACGTGTATTTTTAAGTGTAAAAAAATAAATAAAACTTGAGGGCTTTGACTGGAATTGAACCTAAGAAAGTTTGTGTGAGATTCAATATTGGCAACAAGCTCGAAGGGTCAAGAGAGATGAAAAGGACTTCATTTAGTAGACTTACTATTTGGGTGCTTTCTTGTTGCTCCTCATGGGTCCTTTATTTTTCAGTAGATTTGGAAGGCATGGGAACTAGTGAAGAACTTGGTGGTTGGGCAGTCTATCTTCTCTTCTTTTGACGCTAGGTGTTAAGCCTACAAATTGATTTTGTCGAATCTGAAAAATAACTACAAGATCCTTGCCTTGACAAGAGGCTTCTCTGCCATCCTTTGGTTTGAGAAAGGAATTAAAATATTTCGTGACTTGTACAAATTTGGGAAGAGGATGGAATGGACAAACCTTAAAGCTTTCTATAAGCTTCCTCAATCTTAGTTAAGAATGTATACAATGCTCATAAAAACTTTCACATCCCCTCTCTTGGACTAATTATGGAGGATGAGAACGACTTTTGGGATAGTATGAGGTGGCTCAAAGGGCCCCTTCTCCAAGAGGCTACCTCCAAACAACTCTATGAAAATATTCTCTTTTTACCAAACCTTTCACCAGGCCTTAACAATAAGTGGAATGTTTGTCAACGCAACACTAGATGGATTTGTAGATATAATGTTTTGTGGTCTTCTTGTATTTAGTCAAAGAAATGTTGCTTTATATGACTTTTGATTCATAATAAATTTCAAATAACACCTCATAAAATGGAGAACATGTGCACTTCCTTAAATATTGAAAAAGTTTTTTGGGAAATTTATTTGAAATCCAATTATCCTTTACAATTTATAGGAAATGAAAACAAATTCACTTAAAACATGAATTTTTTTGAATTCGTTTATTAGTATGAAACGTGACTTATTCCTTTAACATAAATTACTAGAAATCAGTATGAAAACTTTACGGTCGTGGTCACATGGGCAGGAGCATCCCCAAATATTGATTTTCTTTACTTAAATTAATCTTTTTTTGCAGGTTCACGCCCATTTCGTCATTGCTGGTATAAAACTAGTTTTGGTCTGATAAAATGCCAAAACAAAAAAAAAGATAAAATGCCAAAAAAGATGCAACCTAAGTTTCTTAATCGGGAAATGTGTGCCATACACGTTTTCAAGCACATTGAAACAAATCAAGCCGAAACCGTCGCAGCCCTCACCTCTCCCAGTTCCCACTCTGCACCGCTGCATGTAAGGCTCGCACATGACCCAACTCATCTGAACCGTCGGTGTCTCTGTCCTCGTATTTATTGGTGGGGTGTGAGAAAATATAACACTTAATTCTAATCCCTCCAGTTCAGGGCCGAATTAAGGTTTCAAGCGGTTTTGGCATGAATGATTGAATCCAGATTGATATGGTGGACGACTTGTCTCAGTCTTGGTCAAATCGATTCTCCAAGGATTAAAAAAAAAGGAAAAAGACATCAAATTTCATAAAAATCAAATGATTTTATACAGCTGTTTTGGTACAGCCATAGGCGTGAAACTTTGCTGCTAGGCGCCTAGCCTCTAGGCCCTCACTCCTCACTGGCTGCTGGCACTGCTCAGACTGGCAAAGCCGCAAAGGCAAATCAAGATTCAAATTGCAATAATCAATTGCAAATTAATTAAATAGGCAATAGGGATTGAAGATTCCAATTTGGCAATTTCCTTACTATCTAGCAATAGCGATTAAATAATAAATAAATAGGCAATAGCGATTGAAGACTCAAATTAATCCAGGTCCTTTATCCTTATCCGTGGAAGTGGAGACTGGAGTCTGTGGAATAGACTAATAGTGTTTATATAATATATCCGGATCCCGTATGATGTTACATGTATCCGCACCGGTTCAAAGTCAAACTGCCATAGCCAAAATGTAAAGCCGACCTGAGGTAAAGGCTGCCGACCTGCTGAATTTTTATTTATTTTTCCCAAAATTTACCCGCCCTCCTTAGGCATGAAACGCCTCTGCTCCAGTTTGGACCACATATTTTCGATTAAAGCATTTCTCATTATAAGGCGGTGCAAATTCATCCCCTACTTCAACACGAGACGAACAACAACGGTGGAGTTTCATAAATTCGTATGTAACTTGCTTGCATTCTTGTGTTCTAACTTGTCTTTGTTTTATTTATTATTAATGTATGGTGCTTCTACTTGATATGATGCAGTGTGCAAGGGAAGATACGTCGGTTAACGTTATTGAGACAGTAGGTGGCTGGCAAGAATGGAAGGTGATCACTGAGAATCAGAGCGTGTTGCTTGACCTCATCACAGATATCATGTCTCTATACAATCTCGACTTTGGCGAGCATGTGACGGTTACAGGTCCAATTGGTGGTTGGAAGGAGTGGAACGTTATCACCAAAAACCAAAAGGTTATGGAAAAAGCCCTTAAAAACTCAAATTATTTGTGTCACGCAACCCTCCTCTAGTACGTGCATCTAGGCCTGGAATTTGATGGTCTGTAGACCGTTTTTTGGTATTTTAACCGTAAATTACAATTTAATAAAAAACAAACCCGTCAATTTAGCCAGGTAATTTTTTAATAAAACTGTATTTCAGCAAGTTTATATTATTTAAAAACCGTAAAATTTCATAATAGTCAAATATAATATATAAGGTATATTACTATATATATATGAAATCCGATTGGATTTTATTCATTTTACAAATATTCTATAAATCATATTGATAATGATTTTTAATAATTCCCAATTTAAATTTAGAAACTAAAATAAGTTTATGTGAATAATGAATTTATTAAACTCAGAGTTCACATGTTGTCTTTGTTTTTTTCTAAAAACATATAAGTTTCTAATTTCAATGATATTGTGACTGTATTTATTTTCATTTTGTCATTACCAATTGCAATCTACAAGTTTCAATTTAACTTTTATGCAAGTTTCAATTCAAATTTTTATTGTTGTAGGAAAATTTAAGGAATCTTGTTATAGACATCCAAGAAGAAGCTTGAGATACAGACATCAATACAGGTACATGATTATTATTTTGAATAACGTAAATTTAAAATTAAGATTTCAATTAAGATTTTTTGACAATTTAAAATTTTACTAAAAACGTAAATTGAAAGGTAACTATATCACGAAACTGTCATGAAATTTCCTTTTGACGAGGCGGGGGTGGACCGTCAAATTCCAGGCCTACGTGCATCGTTGGACTCGGAAGAGCTCATCAAGCCCGAGAGAAGATTAGCTCATCAAACACGGAGAAGACGCCCTGATCCAAATCTCAATAATCTATTATTGTGCTTGGGAGCGTCATCTGTTCACTACTTGTGTGTATCCATCCGTGTCCGTGTCTCACTGTCTCTGTCTCTGTCTCTATCTCAATGGGTGTACTCTTTTATTTCCTATAACTATAATAAAATCGCACTACTTAATGTTTGTGTTTATAATGGTCGTATGACCTATTTTTATCAACTATTCTATATGCTAATACAATATTTCGCGTTACTCTATTTAAAAGATTGATTTTGGAAACAAAAATATATGTTTACTATTAATTGATTAATAAGAGTCCTAAATCAACCAATACACCAAGTACCTCTTAATTGTTTATTGTTTTAAAGTAAATGACATTAAATTGATTTAAAGTAATTATGTTATAAAGAAGTGTGTATGGGTTGTATAAATATAAAATGATTAGTGTTTGTTGAATTGTTCTAATAGTATTAGTATTACTATTTTTATAACAGCAATTGCAAGCACATATTATATGTTTTCACTTCGATCCGCTTACAAACAGTCTTTTGCAGCTTCTTCGTGTGTACTTTAGAACCCAAGGCATTACTAGACCTATGATGTCGTACTCTATACCGGCAATTGTTCTTCACATACCTCTAAATATCATCCTACTCTTTGTTTTCAAATTGCGTGTTTCGGAGTGGCAATTGTTGTTGTTATAACCAATGTAAACATGATTTACCTCTTGCTTGGGTATCTCTACTTCACTTGCGTATACAAGAGGTCTTGGAATTGTTGGTTTGCTACTTTCTTTACAAAATGGTGGCCTCTGCTTAGTCTAGTTGTTCCAAACTGCTTTGCAATATGCCTTGAATGGTGGTGGTATGAGATAATTATCTTATTGCCAGGTTATCTTCCTAATCCATAAGATGTTGTTGAAACTACTGCAATCCTATTGACACCAAGCTCCTCTGTTTCCACCCAAGTTGGGAGTGAGCTCGGGGCTTCCAGGGCTTCCAAGTCCATGTTTGCCACCCTTGTAGCCCTTGGATGTGCAGTGATCATAGCCATGTTCAATGATACAAATGGGGAAGCCTCTTCACATATGATGATCAAGTTTTGGCCATGATTCTTGCAAAGTAGGTAACTATCCCCAAACTACTAGTTATGGTGTCCTTAGAGGTAGTGTCGGGCCTGAAATTGGGGCTGAAATCAATCTTTGGTCGTTTCTCTTGTTTAGCAACCTTGTAGCCCTTGAACTTGTCTTCGGTTGAATATTCTATTTGGAGGCTTATGGTATAGTTTATTCTCAACATTGATTGGGATGTTGAGGCAAAGAAGGCCAAGAAATTTTGGAAGCCCTTAACAAAGGCAAGGCCCAAATGGCCTCCATGAAGAGCATCCTTATGTCAAATTAAATATCCACTACGCACACTCCCACCCGTGAAAAAAAAAAAATTAGGGACACCAAATGTAGTTCCCAACACTTTTGACTAAAAACAAAATATAAAAAATGGGGGCGGTAAATGGAGATGACATGAGCCGATGGGTCGTAAGTGGAGGAGTAAGTGGCTTTGGCGGAGCAAGTGGGTAGCTCAACGTCCCATTCATACTTGTTATTATCCTTGACAATAATACAACCACTTTATTCGATCCAGTGCCTCAACACGTGGAAACCCAAATTAGCATTAAACTTTAGCGATGAATGAGATAATTGTAATGAAAGTAGTCCATTGTGGGTGAAATTAAACCTATGCGTGGAGGATTTTGTACCCATAATATCTCCCCATTTTCATGTTTACAACTTGTTTGATCGGATCTGTATCATCTGAAGCGATTCATTGGGTTTTGAAGAGGTAAGCAATTGCTACTTGCAGCTATTGTTTTACTTGTCTTATTGATTAAGTTTTTCAAGGTGCCCTTGTGTGTTGCGTCCTCCCAAGCCATGCAAAAATATGATATTTGAGACACCCACCAAAGCATAATCAAAAGAAAATTTTATTTGACTTTTTAGTTGCAAGTGCTCCAACAGATATGTATGTTAGTGTGGAAACATGCACTGGGCATGTGAACTGCTCAACTAAATGCCTAAAAGGAATGTGGCCTTGTGGAATGCAATAGGTGCAAGATATGCACATAATGGGGTGGTAGAAAAGACTTCCAAGCAAATGAAATCGTATGTGTAAAGCAAAATTTCTCAACCATAGCCATCTCTCTCCAATCCTGTGTCAAAATAAGACCTTTGGAACATGGAATGGATGTCCAACAAGAATAAAACATAGAATATTTTTGGCATGTGTTGTAATTACACGTGTTCTGGTACACTTGGTAGATGTTGTAAAGGATCCAGATCTCTTCATTTTCATTAAATAACAAAAAGGTTGTCGTGTAAGGTAGTCTTCAACAAAATTACCCATAATATTAAGAATTGTCGAGGTATAATCTTGGTGTTAATTATTCAACTGATTGGAATGAGAAAAGGAGTGAAGGATGCCATTGTTAGGAGCCAAGCAAATCTAATTCTCACCACGAAGATAAATATGGATTTTCCCTTGAATCAGGGCTACTTATGCAGGAGTAACATTTAATCTTCAGTTTAGAGGAACTGGTAGAAGCAATAGATAATTTCCATGAAAACAACAAGCTTGGAGTTTTTCTTGTGTTATTCGTTGCCCAGATCTCTATTTCTTAGTGCTCATCTAGACATGACTTCTAGTTGGGTTCGAGTTGTTTTAAAGAGCATGAGATGAGGATTGACCTACTAGTGTCTAATTTGTATTTGATTTTTGTGCTCATTTATAACTCACCCTTTGATTTTTGTGCTCATTTATAACTCACCCATCATAGATCTTAGCTATTCGTGGCTTATTCGATTGCCCAAGTTATGTTTTAGCTCAACCTACATTGTTGTAGGTACTTAGGCTATTGAGGAGTGCGTGTCATTTGTTTACCTTAATTCATCTTGGTTGATCCTATCAAAGTTCAATGAGTTGTATATCCAACTCACCATATTTTTAATGAACTCGGTTGTTCTCCTATCAAACATTTGTGTAGAATTGAGCATGTGAGTTGCCATGTAAAAATTAGAAAATATCCTGCTATTTTCATACCTATAATAACATTGCCCCTTTTGAACCGATGGAATTATGTGCATCTCTCAAAAAAAAAATCTTGCAACAATTGGGGAGTCAACTCATACACTAAGGTTCTTGATGACTCTAGTAATTTATCGGGAAGCATAGGCATGACACTAAATTGTTCAATCAAATGCCTCAAATAAATATAGCCTCATTGAATGCTTCATCTTTTGGATATGAAAAAATGGTTTTATTGAAGCGGTTCTAGATAATTTCAAGCAAAGGCAATTGGGGGAGGGTTCCTTATTCTCGCTACTGTTCGAGGAAATGGCTTGTGGAGATGCTGAATTGGACTCCACATATTTTCCCAACTCGTTCTTCGAGGTATGGTCTCCTTACCTTCTTCTTCCATAATTTTTTTAATTTTGGTTCTTCATTTGCATTTTAATGGAACATTAAACCACTCGATAATCATACAATGGAGATTCAATCAAACTTAAACAATGTATACCAATGAAACTACACCTTGTGGTTTGCATAACCGACTTACTATTTGACTATCAATCATGATTGCTACCACAAGATTATATGATGTTAACCTAGAGTATTATAAATTTGGTTCTCATGCCCATTTTTATTGGTGAGAGCTATATGATTCGTCAAATAAAACAACCTTTCTATCTACCTTGTAAGTTAGAAAATGCAATTTACATAGACTTGCAAAACAACACTTTGAACCCCGTACATGAGATGTCAAGCATCGTATGTGTTCCTTGTTATGTAGAGAGTTGTGTTAAGTATTAACTTAACCTCGTTTGAATGTTTTCACTCTCTCCGCCACTTCTCTCAGATCCTGGTCACTTTGTTATGCACTTTTAGGAAATTGTTAAAACCGAAAATTTTGCTTTCGTTTTAAACCACTGTTCGAACCCGAACAATGAAATGCATATCCACCTTCGTAAAAACTCTAGTATTTTTACTTGACAATTTCTTGGAACCTTCAGTTCGGGAAAATCACAATCCTCGTTAGTTTGGCAAAGAGGTTTAGGAGGCATTCGATTGCAGTTTAACTAGGTCGAACTAGACCACTTATGACCTGATGGATACGAAAGCCCATCGTCAATCAAAACTCGTTGCCATTTCTTAGTTTTGTCGACTCGATGAATTCTCCAAATATAGGTGAACTTGTAGGAAATTTCTCATTGCACATTTTTCCATCGAACGTTTTCCATGGAGCATTTTTCCAAGTATGGTCTCCTTACCTTCATCTTCCATAATTTTTGTATTTTGGTTCTTCATTTGAATTTTAATAGAATATTAAACCACTCGATAATTATACAATTAGAGATTCAACCAAACTTAAACAATGTATAACAATGAAACTACACCTTGTGGTTTACGTAACCGACTTGCTATTTGACTATCAACCGTGATTGCTACCACAAGATGATATGATGTTAATCCATAGTATTATAAATTTGGTTCTCATGCCCATTTTTATTAGCGAGAGATAGATGAGTCTTCAAATAAAAAAACCTTTCTATCTACCTTGTATGTTGGAAAAATTCAATTTACATAGACTTTGCAAACAAGACTCGAACCATGTACATGAGATATCAAGCATCATATGTGTTCATTGTTATGTAAGATTTGTGTTAATTATTAGCTTAACCTCGTTTGAACATTTGCACTCTCTTTTCCACTTCTCTCGGAGCACTGGTCACCCATTATGCACTTTTAGGAAGATGTTATTTAACTAAAAAGTTTTCTTTCATTTTGAACCATTGTTCAACCCCGAACAACAAAATGCTTATCCACCTTCATAAACCTCTAGTATTTTTACTAGAAAATTTCCTGGAACCTTCGGTTCAAGAATATCACATTCCTTGTAGGTTTGGAAAAGAGGTTTTATAGGCCTTGATCCGCAGATTTAACTAGGTCAAACGGATCAATTATGATCGATGGCTACGAAAACCCATCATCGTTAAAAACCTATTTTCCGATTCTCGGTTCGTCGACTCTGATGAATTCTCCATATATAAGGTAACTTGTAGCAAATTTCTTATTGCACATTTTTTCATTGAACGTTAGTTTTGGATGTGGTTTTCTAAGCCCTCGAGATAACTTTTGATCATTTGCAACTAGGTAAATTACAATTGATGGTCTCGGAAAACTAGTAACCAATCATAAACCATTCATCAATTCTAAATTCTATCAATTCCTATGAATTCTTGGTGTAGATGAGGGTACATAGAAATTTACCCGTGGTGTTTTTACTCATCAGAAGACAATGTTTGAAAGTGGTTTCTTCACCTCCAAGCCTAAATTGAACGTTTTTGTAACTAGTAAGAAAACATAAAAATAAAGTTGTAGGACCCATGTCGGGTTACCAAACCACTTGTGGAAACTTGTAAATAACGGATTAAAACCCTATCATGTGACTTGTTGTGTGAAATTTAACTTTTGGAAAAATAGTGTTTCTCTCTCTTCCCTATTTCTTTCTCTCTCCTTGGTTAAGAAATGAAGTGAACTGAAATGAAATAAATATGTGTCTCTAACCCTCTCCTTTCGAATGCAAATTATTAATATTATTATGTAAATGGGAAACTAAAAATGTTAATTATGCTAGATTAGGGTGGATGCCATGCCAACAATTTATCACTGATTTCATGCTCACATGGTTTTGTAGGATGGAAGTGAGATGACGAAAAGGCGTGGTGTAATTCATTATTATTATTGTAATTTATATATGTTATTGGAAAAAAATTATATGTATAATGTATTCCCATGTTCTTGAAAAGTTATATTTTAAATATAGTAATATGTATGAGATGCTAGTTATAGGGATGCCTTGGGAAATGTGCCTTTAATCATAGGTGTAATTATGACTCAAATTTACGTAGGGTAAAAAGGTTGGATATTTATATGTTAAATGGATTTGAATTTAATATCTTCTAGTTCATTCCCTGTGTGTAATAGACTATTAAATAATTGGTGTGTTGTATTCCGTACCTTGAAAATGTAATAAAGAAGTCTAACCACATTAGGAAACCTCAATTTAAACTAGTGCATATCTACCCTTCTCGCATGATATTCCTTAGCACAGAAGAAATTGAAACTGTAGATTGAACTTAAAATTTTCCCTCGATGACACCTCCTAGATTAGATAAATAAGAGCCCAAGATTGAGTTTATCATAATAGTTAGTATGTTTATTGACACCATCATAAACCCGATGGGTATGAACGCAGTGGTAAAACTTTATCTATAACAAGTAGAGCTAACACTTCCTTAGTATCCTAGTGGACTACCGATTCTTACAAAATTAGATCTAGAAATTAACTTCGTCATCAAATGAACTCCTTGTGGGATCTAGATGACACAAATGGATCTAGTGAAATAGTTTTACCATGACTTAAAATCTTGTTAATGATCTCTTTATTTCCTCTCAGTTAAATGTGTTATCTTGGCTAGTGACAATATAATGCCTTGTTCCTTTTCAAAGGATTTATAGGGTGAATATGTTTCACACTCAAATCTTATCTATAATAGGGCGTAGAGCCTTGAGTGCATATTGGAATAAAAACCTTAGTTGATTAGGATGTTAACTTGTGGGAAGAAAATTTTAAGTAACTCCTTGCAAATGAAATTGATTTGAAAGGTGTTTACTTAAGAGAAACCAAGAAATTCAAAACTTGGTCCCATAATCCCTTGTTATGCCCTTTTATGATAATAAGAATAAAATAAATTTCACATGCGGAATCATGAAATGCAGAAACATGGGATATTACCTTTAAAATAAATCACTTGTGGTTCACATGTAATTATAATGCTTCCAATCATGCACTTCTAAAAAAATTAGACAAGTATTTTCATAACTCTTTTTGTTAAAATGACGCCAATAAGAGACCTAAGAAACAATATAAACGAGATGAAAAAAAGAGTATATGTGATAATGGTTTAGGAAATAAATTTCACTTCAAGTCCTCACGGTTGAATTAAGCATTGAATTTTTCTAATAATGGATACAAATTGTTCTAGTGGGACTAGGCATTTGAGCCAATATAGAGTCCATAAGCATAAAAATTATGACGTGTACATGCCAAATTGACTCAAACTAAATTTGGAACTAAAACAACCATAAGATGAGAAAAAACCTTTAACGTAAGAACGATTTATTGGGAGACTCATAGTTGCTTAAAATTGACTTTAATTAACAAATGATATATGGGTAATTAATGGGATTCGATCAGAATCAATCACACATTCTCCTTTAATGACCTTTTCCATTTAAAGTAAAGTAATTGAAGATTTTAAAGTAGGAAATAACATGCCGATTATTAAGTTCACGGAGCTAAAGGTTTCCCAAATCATGAAACAAAGATAATTCAATCATTGGGAATAAGTTAGAGCTTTTCACCAACTTCCAATCGGAAGAAAGTTCTTTGGAAAAATGTAAAATGGGAAAAACCTCGGAGGGGTGGATGAAACTCAAATTTAATGGAGCATCAAAAGGAAATCCTAGTTTAGTTAGAATTGGAGGCATAACAAAAAATAATGAGGGTTCCCTTATTATAGCATATACGAATCCCATTGCAATTAAAACAAACAACTATGTAGAAGAATATGTTTTCCTTTGAGGAGTTAAATGAGTTGTTTCTCAAAAAATAAAAAATATCCATATTGAGGGGGATGCATTATATATAATAAAGATTTTGAAGGGCATGGCTAAAAATCATGTTAGTATTAGATCTATTATGGAGGATATTTTAGGTCTTTTACCGAAGTTTGAGGAGACTTATATTGGGCATGTGTGGGGAGTCCAATCAATGTGTTGACGTGTTGGAAAATATTGGACTATGGGTACATGAAAAATCATCATGGCGAGATGAGGGTGAATTACTGTCAATACTAAAGTTATCTTAAATGCAAATAAGTAAATTTATTGTGAAGTGTCTATGGGGATTCGAGCTCTCATTCTCATTATTTGGGGTTGTGTGAAGGATCATATCATTCAAATAATAACAAGGATCGCTTATTTATGGGTTTCATTTCTTAAATTTTTTTGGTCTCGAGTTGAAATTTAGCAATGGGAGGTAGTAGGGTAAGATTTGAACCATCATCATGCATAGGGCTTGAGTAGGATTCTATCTTATGGGATATTTTTAGGCAGGAGGAATCAAGAATTTTTAGGCAGAGGGAATCATCCTCATGATCAAAAGAAGCATACTCATCATATGAAGGGTGACCCTCATATAAATGAGTGCCTAGACCTACCTTACCCACTATGCGACAAGGTATTAGAAGATCTTCCAATGTACCTTGTTCTTACAGGAAAAACCACGTCTTTTATACCTCGTGGTATGCATTATGTGGTTAGGAATAATATGCCTAGATGATTTATATCATAATTCCATTTCATTGTCTTGAGGATGAAGAACAATATCAGGAAGTATCCGTTCATCTTCTAGTAAGCCACTTGGAGTGAAATTCTTAAAAGCTAAATTATTGCTAGATCTTTTAAACTTATAACACTCTCTACCATGTGCTTGGGCTGATAGAGGAGCATTTTCGACCATGAGGTCTTGTTGTAGATTATACCCTTCGCAGCTGACTTGGTATAAATTTCATCTCCCATGTAGTAAAAGGAGTTTCGAGGTGGAAGCACCATTTTTGTTGTGAAACAAGGTGTCTAGCTCCACTCGTGAAGTGAGAGACTCAGATTGGATAGGAATAGCTATCTCTGTAGGAGGACATTCATAAATAGTGGGAAGTAACTTAAAAATGCTCGTAATGAGTGAAAGGTTGAGAGTCTCCTGAATGGTGAGAGTTTTTCCTTCATAATATAACTTTAAACACTAACGGTAGGTGGAAGGTACAACCTATATGGCATCAATCCATGGACGGATGAGAAAGATGTTGTAAGGTAGCTCCAAGTCTAGGACGTGGAACTTGGTATCTTGATTTATAGGACCTACTTCTAGTTTAAAAGTGATCACACAAACTAATTGTCATTCCTTTTTTCATACGCCTCAATGGTTATGGCCTTTATCTCCAAATCTGCTTTCGTGCATCCTAGTTGATGTACTAGCTTAAGAGTAAAAATATTAAGATCGACCTACCATCCAAAAGAACTTGTTTGACCTTCTTATGTTTGATTAGTATTTCAATGTGTAAGGGAGGGTTGTGAGAGGGATTTTAAACTAAGTCTTATGTGGGGCTGAAATTTATGTGTTACGAGGGAGGGATTTGCGCTACCATATCTTGTAAGTGTGTTGGGTCAACATCAACGAGAAGGTCTAAGATAAAAATCCCGTAATGAATTTCTTAAGGAGGGGGAGAAAGTTCTAAAATAACAAGACGAGCCCATCATGATGGCATGGTGCACTCTCTTGTATTTATATTGAGCACGTTGACATTCTCAACTAGTGAATCTACACAAACTATGAAAGCATAAAAATGATCCCTATTTGATACATAATTGACATTCTTATTTTTGATGATTGTCCTGATCCAACTTTTCCTTTACTTTATTATTATATTTAGAGAAAGATTCCTTAAAAATCCCCAGTTCTTCATTTGGATATTTGGTAGAGGAAACAACACCTATCTCTGTATCACCATTGTCAATTAGGTCCTGAATGTAATGCTTTAACCTTAAGCACTTCTTAGTTTTGTACCCCTTAACACAATGAAATCTGAAAAAATCATTCTCCCTAAACCATGATTGTTCGGGTTTGTCATCCGCATAGGATTTTAGTTCAAGAGTACTTAACCATATTGATGGACTCTAACTACTTTAGGATTGACGATATTGAGATAGAAAGCTAAGTGAAGGTATGACGATTATACTCCGTGGGTGGTCCCTTTATAAGCTTCCAAAGGTGTGCGGTTTTGAATGGCTTGTATTGTTTTTGTGTAGTGTCCACTCCTCTTCGACGTTGATCTTACTAGGATTTTACTTACTGTGGATTGGAGACCTAGACCTTGTTATCGGTAGACATTGGTAGATGGACATTATTATATTTGATTAGTATCTTGATATAATTGTATATATGTTTTTAACTTTTGACATGATGTGACTTAAATGATGGATTGCATGCATGGATTGACATATCAATATTTAATGATATAGATTTACTACTTTAATGACACATTGGACTTTATAAATAGATGTTACTAGATGATTTAGTTGGTTTGTGATCTTATTAAAAATTGATAACTTAGCATAATCGAAATGTTGGAAAGTTGAACAATTGGTGAATTACTTGGTTTTAACGATAGTTTAGTTATGATATTTGATGATTTGAACTTATATGTATAAATAGGCATTTTATTATCTTGATGACATTAATGTGGCCATGAGGCGAGAAAGGTATTGTTTTGATTTTTGCAAGAATTTGTAGCAAAAAAAACAAAATGGGATATGAGACCATTAGTGAAGGAATTTAGGGTATTGGAAACAAGTCACAGTGGCAACTTGTGTAATTGTTTTTTTGTTCTTGTCAGATTGTTAGGAGGTCCTCATCGGGAGGGTGATCAACACCAATCCGGCACTATGATATTTCTGCACTGGGAACCCTCGTGCTATGATTATTTACTAATGCACAACTTTTAGTTTGGTGGATGTAATCTGGAAACACAATAACAAACATAACACAAGAATACCATAGACTACGATAAGAAGGAATGATGATAAATCTGAAATATCAGTGTAAATTACCATATCAACATAAAATTGTTACAATCTCACCCATGAGGTACTTCAAGTGTTATTGACTTCACTTTGCTTCCAACAATAACTATGGGAGAAACTTCACAATTACACCTCTTAATGGATTCTTTAACATACCTTCAAAATGATGGCTTCCTTTACACACTTACTCATACAATATTTCTCACTACTTCCTTCTATGCTAAATGATGGGGGTGGCCTCTTTATTTATAGGAATTCAAGCTTATCAACTCTATCTCTAAGATAGGATAGGAAATCTCTTCCAGCCAATCATATTCCATACATAAACTCTTTCCTTTACATGTAGGCTTATCTTCTAAGATAAGATAAACCTTATCATCTCACATGGGTTCCACCTTTTTAGACTTTTCCACAAATAAAATACACAAAATATTTATGACATCACTCTTTTCCTTATTACAAATATAATATTTCTAATTATTAATCATGTAGACCCTACTTCTCTAATTACCCCAACTTTGACATTTTAACATTCTTTGGACCACTTGCGAAAAATATTTACTTTTTACCACAACATTCCTTTTGTACTTTGACTATTCTTGTACTCTACTTTATTGGTGGCACGTGCATCTTGACGTATTATTATCTTCTATCGGACATCAGTACTAATCATACTTAACAACATCATATTCCTAATACATACATAATAAAATAGAAATTACGGAGGAAAATTTTAATGTCGACATCTTCCCCCTTCCTAGCTTCTACTCCATCTCTGAGTAGACTATTCAGTGCTTGGAAAATCTTCAACTTATCGTGGTTGACCCATTTCATAATGGGAGTGCCATCCAATTCCTCCCAGTCAGTACGTACCATTTTCATGCAAAAGCGCTATTTTGTAGGGCCCCATCCATTTGGGAAGAAATTTTCTCTGCCTTATTTTTTTGTATTTGGAATCATATACTAGAACCAATTTATTCACATGAAATGGAGATCAACGGATCTTTTGATCAAAGTATTCCTTCTACTTCATTTTTTCTTCTTATAGCTTATATACTTTGCTATTTCCCTCATTTCCTCTAGCAAATGAAGATGCCAACCTTTCTTTTGTTGAATCACTTTCATCCATCCTTTAATTTTTCATAACTCTCATAAAGTGGGAATATCAAACTCAATATGAAGAACTCTGGATCAATGCCATAAGCCAACCGAAATGGGGAGTATCTTGTTGCTGACTTTTCATGTTGCCCTATATGCCCACAATGCTGCATGAATCCTTTTATCCCACTTATGTATCTCGCAAGGCTGCATCTTTTGCTAGAATTTGACACAACACAAAAAATTTGTTTCCACTGTCCATTTGTGCTTGGCTTGTATGTTGTTTCCTTCATGTGCTTAATAGAAAACTTGTTGACTAGGGCTTATACCACCTCATTAATGAAGTAGCTTCCTTGATCACATTACAATTTCTAATGGGCAACCAAATTTGGTGACAACGTGTTCATATATGAACCTTGCCACTTCATCCATAGAAGTTGTTTTCAATGGCCTAGCTTCAACCCACTTGGTTAAATAACTGTGGTAACTACAATATACTTATTTTGGTGTGGGGTAGTAGGAAGTGGACCACAATATCTATTCCCCACTTTTCAAAGGGACCAAGTGGAAGAATAGAGCATAATGGAGATGATGAAGTCTTACGGTTACCATGTGTTTGACAAATATCACATGTCTTACAATAATTATAACAATCTCTAAAACGAGTGGACCAGTGATAACTTGCATCCAAGATCCTTCTTGGTGTAAGTTTTCCAAAGAAGTATCCTCCACATGTACCATTGTGGAATTCTTCTATCAGCTCCTTCCCTTGATCACGTCTAAGCGCCCTCTTATCAGATCGTCCATCGGTTTTATCGAAATAATACTTCATGCGAGAATAGAATATGGATGACTGACTTGAGTAATCTTCCTCTTAGTCTTTGCATTGGCACCATCAGGAAACTTGAATTCATTTAGATAATTCCAAATATATATGTATTCACTAGGGATTGTGTCAAGGGATAACAATGTTGCATCTAGGAAATCATCATCATCACGAGATGAACCTAAACCATCATAGGCTCGAGAGAGTGCATCTGCATTGACATGCTTCTTTCCTGGCCTATCTATGGTATCAAATTCAAATTCTTGTAGCAAAATTATCCATCTTTCTATCCTCCTTGATGGGTTATTCTTATTTACAATATATTTTAGAGCCTGATGATTTGTTACAACTATAAATTTCTGCCCTAACAAGTAATTTTTAAACTTCTTTACAAAGTAAAAATGATAGCTAGAGCCTCTTTTTACATAACATATAATTTACCTCAACACTTTGCTCATTTGTTTGCTCCCAAAGTAAACTATATGATCATTCCCATTTTCATCCTTTTGGCTCGAGTACTTCCTAGTTTGCATCCGAGGCATTAGTATACACAATGAATGACTTGCTCCAATATGGATTCTTTAAATCAGTTGAAGACACCGGGGCTTCCTTGATTGTTCAAAACTTCATGCACCTTATTTCCCTGGTTCATAAGTAACATCCTTCTTCAAGCTGGGTTGGTGGCTATGCAATCTTTGAGAAATTCTTGATGAACCTTCTATAGTAATCCACATGGCCTAAAAATGATCTCAACTTACTTCTATTCATAGGAAATGGTAACTCTTTGATTTTTGAAACTTTATCAAGTTCGGTGCACCAATACCATCTTTGGATACAACATGCCCTAACAAAACACCTTTAGAACATCCAAAGACACACTTTGTAGGGTTTAGTGATGCTTGTGCTTCATCTAACCTTATAAATGTTGTCTCCATCAAGTGCAGTGGTCCATCTTGCTCCCATAGATGCAAAAACATCTAGAAATACTCGATGAAGTTCCCAATGTAGGGTTCAAACACTGTATTCATCAAATGCTGGAACATTTCCGGATCATTACACAACCAAAAAGGCATAACTCTATAAGCAAACGTTCCCCAAGGAGTGGTGAACGTGGTCTTCAACTGATCTTTCTCCGCTATACGAACTTGGTTGTATCTGTTATATCCATCAATAAAACTATGGAACTCCTGACCATCTACTTCATCCAAGATCTGATCTAAGAATGGAAGAGGGTAATGATCCTTCTTTGTTGCCTTATTGAGCTTCCTATAACCAACACAAATGCGTAACTTCCCATTCTTTTTTATTGAGATCACAATGGGAGAAACCCATTCTGAATTCTCCATAGCAAATATGAATCCTGCATCAAGAAACTTATCTATTTCTTCTTTTACAGTCTTGAAAAATTAGGATTCATTGTATATGGCATTTGCTTTATGGGCTTAGCACCATCTACCAGCTCAATAGAATGTTCTACCCAACTTACTTGATGGAGTTCCTTGTAATCAAAAGTGAACAGGTGTATGTACCTTCGAAAGAGTTGGAGGTAGCATTCATTCTCACTCTTTATCACAGCATTACCAATCTTTATTTGTTAGAGATGATCATCAATTTCTTCTTTAGATAATTTTATGGGTTCATGAGTCGGTGTGACTAGAAGGATATCCATGACCAAAACATCAACCTCACTTTCTTCATCTTCTATGTCCACTTCACTGGTACTAGAGTAATAAGAGGATGTCCAATCATCAGTTTCATCACTTGAATCCACTGAGGTTCTACCTTATAATCTTTGAGGATCACATTTATCTTCACTCTCTCTCTACCACGTCCAAGTGTCATGAAGCCTTCTTTCCAGTAGTTTCTTGCATGAACTCTCCTTAGCCATGGTCTTCCCAACAACATTAGGTATGTAACAATACCATTTTTCATCACCTGAAAGTCTACCACACATACAACACCTATAACAGATATTGCCACATTTGAAACAACACCTTTCGGTTTAGTTTTTCCCTTATTTAATGACCTTAACATAAGTGTTGAGGGCGATCAATTTTAAACACAACATATTCATTATAGACTCGGTCATTACATTAACTCTGCAGCACCTCTATCAACTAAGACATCGTGAATTAAAATACCATTACATAATACCTCGGCTTGTGGAGCGTAGGGATCCGCCTCGCCTCCAAAACAAAGACCTCAACCTCCTTCCTTCGTCAAGCATTGAGTCCACTTCGCAGCTCCCACCTCTTCTCAGAAGACATAGCCAAGAGTTGACCATATGTAATATTTGCAAGCCTTTTGGATAGATCTTCTAAGATGGAGTATGGTCCTTGTCCTTGTGAAATCAGAAAATCCTACACACCCAACTTTTTTCTCCTATGTTTCTTACTAGTTTCTCCTTTCATCTTCTTAGGATCATTTCCATCTTGGTTATCTTTTTCTTTCTTTCTTTTTATTACAAACACATCTACTTCATTATTTATGCTCTTATCTACTACATCAAAAGAATTCACAGGTGCTTTTCCTTTATCATTATCTCTTGTACCAGATGTAGAAGCTCTATCTAGACAATTATACTTATAATGACCCTTTTTATAACAACCATAACATACAACTTCATAAATATTTCTTTTTGGACCTCTATCTCCTCCCTGAGAACTAAATTCTTTTCCTTGAAGAAGATTAATAGTTAACTGGCCCATCTTCCTGAGCAGATCTTCATACTTAGTAGATGTACTAGGAGAAAGATTTGTGCTCACCGAGAGTGGTTGTGGATTTTGGACCAAAGGTGCTGGTGTAGGCTCTACTTTAGCAATAATTTCTTTGGGCTCCTCTTCCATGCTTTCTTCTTGCCTTCTTGCAATATCCTTTGCTTGTTCAATGGTGGGTGGTCATACTTCACTCGTTGTCGATCTATGGCTTCATTCCAAGAATGAAGTGCTTAAAAAGGAGATTATCCACACCATTCATCAACCCATCCGCTAATCCTTCCATCGGATACGGGCATCGAGCTTCCTCCTTAGCTCTAGAACATGAGCATGATAATCCCTTATCCTTTCCTTCTCTCCTTTGGATAGCTTTGTGATATCGATCATGAGATCTGCATATTTATGTTGTTCACCAAATTCTTCAAGAAAACTTTCAGTTAATAAATCCCATGAGTTTTTCACATTATCACCTAGTGTTTCAAACCACCTAAGGGCTGAACCATCCAAAAGGTAAGAAAAATTCAGTCCATTGTTCCCTTCTTATAAGGCCATTATAAATACAAGATCGTTTAAAATCTTGAATGAAAGAGGAAGCATCTTCATTAGATTGGGCTGAAAAATTAGGAATCTTCCCCATTTTCAAAAATAACCACGGTGAAATACCAACCACAAGTATAATCAACAAGACTTATGTACACAAATAATTGGAATTACTATAATAGAAAGTGACTTTACACCTTTACTAAGTAAAATAGAAATGACCACGGTAAACTATAGTAAAAATTGACTTACTATGTGGTAAAAATGACTTTTTGTGGTAAACACTATTCATGATAAAAAGTGACTTTACCATGGTAACTACTATGCACCATAAAAATAAGGTTACCCTCCAAATGTTTTCTCGACTAAGTGGGAATATCTCTCAAGAAAATCCACCAACGAGGAATGGTCTCAAAGAACGGAACCAAAATGTTAACACCAATCGACACTATGATAATTCTTCACCGGGAACTCCTCATGCTATGATTATTTACTAATGCACAACTTTTAGTTTGGTGGATGTAATCTGGAAACACAACAACAAACATAACACAAGAATACCATAGACTATGATAAGAAGGAATGATGATAAATCTGAAATATCAGTGTAAATTACCATATCAACATGAAATTGTTACAATCTCACCCATGAGGTACTTCAAGTGTTACTGACTTCACTTGCCTTCCAACAATAACTATGGGAGAAACTTCACAATTACACCTCTTAATGGCTTCTTTAACACACCTTCAAAATGATGGCTTCCTTTACACACTTACTCATACAATATTTCTCACTACTTCCTTCTATGCTAAATGAGGGGGTGGCCTCTTTATTTATAGGAATTCAGGCTTATCCACCCTATCTCTAAGATAGGATAGGAAATATATTTCGGCCAATCATATTCCATGCCTAAACTCTTTCCTTTACATGTACGCTTATCTTCTAAGATAAGATAAACCTTATCATCTAACACGGGTTCCACCTTTTAGACTTTTCCACAAATAAAATACACAAAATATTTATGACATCACTCTTTGTTCTTATTACAAATATAATATTTCTAATTATTAATCATGTAGACCCTACTTCTCTACTTACCCCAACTTTGACATTTTAACATTATTGGACCACTTATGACAAATATTTACTTTTGACCACAAAATTCCTTTTGTACTTTGACTATTACCGTACTCTACTTTTTATTGGCGGCACCGCATCGTGGTGCCGTTATCTTCTATCGACGCCACTACTAATCATACTTAACAACATCCTATTCCTAATACATACATAATAAAATATAAATTATGGAGGAAAATTTTAATGTCGATATGACCTCAAAAGTGACCTTGGGTAATTTTGTTGTTTTCCCTTTTTGTTTTATTTATTGGTGAGTATTTGAATTATTTTAGTTTTGTGAGTCACCTTTATTAGTGTTAGTTAAAATGCTCCATTTAAGTTTATTAAACTTGATTAATTAGTGTAATTTGAGATGTGACCAATAGGAGGGTTACTTGTTTTATTTGGACTCTTGCAATTTTGGAGGAGCTTGTTTTTGAGTGTTTGTTTGTATCTTGGAGTTGGATTGTGCAATGTGTTTCATTTAGACTTGGAAAGGCTTGGAGATTGCTTGTGGATTGGATACTCCCACAATGGCAAGGTAGGGACTTCAGCCATATAATTATTTTGCTATTTTTTTGTGTGAATGGATGATTATTGCATATGTGTGATTTTGGAAATAGAATGGCCTTTAGGTTTTGTAAAAGAAAATGGAAATGGGGATATTTTGGATAGAGGCATAAGAGAATTACTAAAGTGCATTTTAGGAGGTAGTTGGGTTGGGGATTCCCACCTTGTCGATAAGTGAAATTTTGTGTTTATCTTGTTTATTTTATTGAAAGAGGAATAAGAGTTAAGGGAAGCATAAGAGTTATTTTGTTGGAGGGAGGCATAAACGTTTTGTGGGTATGTGATTGAGTTGTTGGAGGATTTAAGGTGGGCACCCAAACCTTTGGGAGACATAAGTAGATCCCCATGTTCCTTTCTCTTTCTTGGCTTGATTTTAGAGCCTTTGTGTTGGGAAACTTGTGTGATGATGTGATTTTTATATTATTCTCATTGTTTTGAATTTTTTTGAATGTTATTGAGGAAACCATGTAAAGTTGCCAATGGTTGTCTTATACCCCTTATTGTTTCATTGTTGGGGCCAATAAGGAAGAATGCTTCTCTTCCTCATTGGATTATTTGTTGGGTGGAGAGTGTTGCCTACTCACCTATTTTTTTGTTATGTTGGGTATTGCGAGAGGATGGAGGATCTCAAGTGATGTGATGGGATTTGTTGCATTTGAAGAAAACAAGCAAAGATCCTACTTTGTAAATATTTACCATGTTGTCTCCACCTAGATGGAGGGCTTGCAAATTGCATTTTAAAAGATTCCTCTTCTTGTTAATGTATCTTCTAAAACGAATTTGCATTGGATATTCAAAAGTGCTCATGTTTGGAAAAATGAAGCATGTGAAGTTGTAATGGATTGATACTAAGTTCCCTTAAAGATTGCAAGATTAGCTCAAAAGTGTATTTGATTTGTTTATGGAAACCATCCTTATTAGGAATGGGAAATGTTTATTTCCAAACTCAAATATTTGACTCAAGAGTGTAATATAATCTCATTTCAAAGATTAGTGTTCTTGCAATGGAGATGTATGTTAAAAGAAAATGAATATGCGGGGTTGAGAGGAGGGGGAATGAACCACCCCGCGCCCTCCACCCCCAAACCCACCCCGCCCCCCGCCCCCACATTTTATATTGTAGAAGTGGGGAGGCGGGGGAGGGGGCTCAACCACCACCCCCCTCCCCCAACCCTCATTTAAAAATAAGCTTTATAATGTGGGGGCAGGGGGGGTGCGGGCAAGCAGCGAGTCCCCCAATCTGTTGAGATTTTATTGAATCAATGTGGTTGCATGGGAATTTACTCAACCACTATAAATAATGCGGGTGTGTAGTTTTTTTTTTTTAGCTGACTGTCTCAAACAAAAGTGTGTGTGTGTGTGTGTGTGTGTGTGTGTGTGTGTGTGTGTGTGTGTGTGTGTGTGTGTGTGTGTGTGTGTGTGTGTGTGTGTGTGTGTGTAAACCATTTAAATTAGATATAAAAATGGAGCAAATATGCCCATACCTAAATAGAGCAAATGCAAATAAATTGTAAAAATAACGATTTAAACAAACCCTAGAAGAGGGTTACTAATGGAATAAACAATAAAAATGTATATCCATCCTTGAGCTTGAATATCCTTCCATGGCCTCCACTCTCCTTCTTCTCCCAAACCTGCAAAATGAAAATGAGAAAATAAACCAAAAGAAATGAATAAGAGCATTTCTTAAGGATGATTAGGGTTCATTTGAATACCTAAGATATAAGGGCTCTAAATGAATCAATCTTATGGTTGTGATTCATCCCTACAAAATTTAGGTATGTGTAACTTGTGAATGGGGCCACTAAAGGGGTGTTAAGATGTGAGATTCAAATGTGACCTTATTATGTTAGTTCAAAGTGACATTTTTAAAGGCCTTGACCTTTGAATTTATTTAAATTAAATTGTATACCAAGATAAGTAAACAATGTTTATATTAGGGATTAAATTTAATTGTACTTAATTTATGGGACAAGTAAGTTTAGACTTAATCCTAAAGTATTAAATATATAATTTAACAAGGGTATTCTAGCCGGTGGCTTGTAAGGGTTAATTAACGAAATTTAACGAGAACACTTTGGAAGGGATTTAAGCCCGTAATGTTGGATGAAAATAATATTAATTGTTTGTTAATTAAAATGAAGGAATTATTGACCATGAATTAAATTAAATCTAGTTGAAGGTATTCTGTTGCAATGGCTTTTAACCAAAAAAATATATTCCTTAAATTTTCAAATCTAGATATTGGGTTTGTCTTTTTGTTTTATGTGGGAAAATTGTGGGCGTTATATTTTTGTCAACTATTCCATCATTAACCACTTTTTTTTTCTTATTAGGAACTAAGTTTATTTTGTCGTTAGTTTTGGAATTGTTGTGATCTCATGAAAATGGCTTTAAGGTCACTCTATTTAACAATGCTTTTTCGATTTAAGTCCCTTTTTCAATTAACTCTTCAAATGTGTGGCCACAATGGATTTACAAGTGGAACATGATGTCGGGATGGAAGTTAGGAATAAATATACCTATTAACTATTTTTAAGGTATGGAGCAAGGAAAACGGCTAGCTAATCATCTCCATCGTGGTAAAAATGCAACAAAATTTTCGTTATTTCCTTGTTTTGCATTGCAGAGATCTAACATGGTAACATCGTTTTCTATATTAAAAGAGAAGTGTCGATTTAAACTTTATGCTAGTTTCGCCATATTTATATGGATCCCTTAGGGATATGTACAAACCATTCTAACATTGTTGCTCCTAAACTTTGTGGAAACAAGTGAATAAGATAATTGTGGCTATATGTGACCTCTTGATGTGCCATGAAAAATTATTTGATATGATCTCTAGGATCACATTTTCACTTATATTTATCAAATTTTGGAAATCAAAATTTCTTGTGAAACGTACTCAGAAAGCATGTATATGTTGAATGGTTAGGAAATAACTCATCAAACCAATATATTTGTGTATTGTTACCATTTTGGCACTCTTGAGATGCTATACGGGCATTCTTCATATTAGACCATTGTTGGTTGAAGAGTTGGTCTTGTGTGGGTGGTGGTTTAGGCATTTATAAGGAATTAAACCTAGGCGTATTTCGATCTCTATCATATGTAAAAATTATTCATAAGGGTCTTTACGTGCTTCACAATGTGGAGTATTTATCTTGTTGTCATGATATCAAGCCTTAGGTTTGGCTTTTGGTATGTCATATTTACAAATTTTTTGTTGTTCTTTAGTTATATGTGAAACCAAACTTTCCAATTGGTGAGTAACGACTTGCACTTGTTCCTCTAGGGTTACCTCCTTTGTAGGTATCTCCTTATGAATTTCATTACTAGGGGTGTTTCATGATGAACATGTTCTTAATGGTCCTTGCAATGAATTCTAATAGGAGATAGATGATAGTTCCCATCATTTTCAAAGGGTACTTCCTCATTTTTCTCGTTGCTCGAGAGGTAGAGGCATGACCGGGTTTAATATCTCTCGGAACACTATGACGATGATAATCCATTTCTTCTTCTCCATGAACCATGTAAATGATAAGAGAAGGGTCGATTGTAGAGGATAACCTTGTTCCTAATTCCACAACACATCTTAGGACCTCATGTTTATTTTGATGAATGTAGTCATCAAAGTGCGCATAATTAATTTTGATAGGTGCACGAGGAGATTCCCTCCAAAGCACCACTATAATCAACGATGACATTTTCCTCTAAAAGAGGGTTATCATTTCCAAAGAGATCAGCTCCAAACTTCCTAGACCCCATTCTTGTAGTAGGCATTCTTAAAAACAAGGGGTATAACATGAAGATTTCCACTAATGTTTTAGAATTGACCCTAGAAAAATTTGTGCAACATAAAAACACCTAAATTATCTCAAAGCAAATGGTGACTATGAGATATCCATGAATATAAAAACCAACGTGAACCCTATGAAAATGAAAAAAGAATGATCTATCCTACCAAGGTAATGTTTACTAAAAACCACTTAGAATTAAGCACATGATTTCAATCACACTTTCAATAATAGTTTTCTCCCTCTGTTTTTTTTAAGATAGGCTTAAGAAAAATAACGACAATACAATATTACCACATGGGTCAATTTTAAAAATAAACAAGACCTAAATACTAAGAGTGTATTGATGCAATCCTCCAACAAAGTAGATTAAAACTAGTTTAGGACACAAACAATGTCTAATTCTTTGTAAATGGAAATTATATATGTGAGCAACATAACAACACTATTTGGGCACATCAATCAAGATTTGTAAGAAAAGAAATATTCTAGCACCAAAACAATTTCAACCCAATGCTAACAATGTAATTTCAACACCTTAGAAATCTCAAAATAAATTTGGAATAAAAAACTACGCCTAAGTATACTAGGGAATTATTACCTGTGTGAGTAGCGTAACACTACAATATGGAGACTTAAACCAATTTTCACAATGGAAACAAGATGTAAGTATCACAATTGTAAAGCTATAATGCGGGCAATGTAACAAATCTAAGGGAGAAAATGATAAGACAACCTAGCTACATTGATAAGAAGTCTGAATATGGGTTTGAAAAAAGGGGCCTACTAATACATGAGCACGTACCATTCACACTTTCAACACTTGCATTCTGGAATTCCAACCCATTTATGAAAGTAGACTACAAAAGTGGTAGATAAGTTATTCATAGCAAAGATATATATCTCATTTACCCTTTTGTCCAAAAAAAGGGAAACAGGAGAGAAAAAGGTGTAGAATAAATGAGGATGAAACAAACTAATTATAATTTTCTAAAGTTTCGTCTTTCCTGAAGGAAAATAAAAAACTAGAGTAAAGTAACACGTTGTAGGTTTCGTAATGAAATGTAACCCGGTTTCAACTTTAAGAGATTCTATCTCCTATTAAAAAAATAAGAGTTTGAATCCAAACAAGTTGTCACTTTGTGAGAGCTCTCAAGTATACCTATATAAGACAAAATTGGCTCCAAGTTGGAAGGCTTCCTATTGGTTTTCTAATCTATGTTATCACAAGATATCTAAGAGCAATCTCAATTTACCAAGGTTTCCTAAGGATTATCTTGGCTTTACTTTACCCCTTACGTATAATGAGCATTAAAGTGCATTTAGTTATACCATCACTGGGTCATGATATAAATATCTTTGACTCTAAAATTTAAAAGAATACTAGTGAATTGGGTATTTAGAGCACTTTCCTATTTTTTCCATGAGGTTCCCTTAATTTTTGGACTACTTTACAGTTTGTAGGACCACCACCATTATTGTATCTTAAGATTTATTCCAAAGGGCTTATGTCCTAGTTAAGGACACGAGTCGTAGCCCTTAACCCGAACGTCAAAAGACAATGTGTTGAATGTGGTGAATTTTTAATCTTTGAAGCTTAATGTTGTTTTTCTTGTACTCTTTTTATCAACCTACAATCACACGTGAATGTTAGAGTTTGGTTTGAAAATAGAGACCTTCTATCTTTGACAAATGTGAGGTCCTTCACACAAATTATTATGTTAGCATAGTCTACATAGTATTTTATTATTAGGCTAGTTGTTATTATTTATTCCATTATTCTCTCTTGTTGTTAGTAACAACTCCATCCATTCTAGGGACTAACTCCATCCATTTGGGGATTATTGTTTATACACGTCCCTATAACTATGTATCGTGTTTTAGTTATTCATTGAATGAATAAGAGATATCTAATATTTATTTTATCTCCATCATTTCCTCCTCTCAATATGCTATCAGATCATTATATGTCTCTCGGCATGAGGAGAAAAATGTGGGAGTAATTAAATTCTAGTTGGAGTGATCTGTTTGAAGTCTTCTTGGATGTGACACTCTATTCCTGCATTGAAGAGAGATGGATGTTTGGGAAGATAGAACAATCTCTAAAATTTAGTGCGTGGAACTTGGATAGTGGCATGCATGCATTTCTTTGACCATCTTTTAAATCTAGACGTGAGATTGGCTAAAGAAACTATTCCATGAAAACCATTCTTTCCTGCATGAAGACCACTCTTTCCTATGTGAAGACCATTCTTTCTTGCGTGAAGTTCATTCATTGTTGTGTGAAGACCATGCATACCTACGTGGAGATGTTTTCTTGAGCATGTGTGAAGAGTTAGAGTAGCACATACTTCCTGATGAATTGCCCACGTGAAGAAATAAAACAATATTCAATATGTATGGATAAGGGACAAAATTTATCGCAAATTATTGGTTGTATGTGAATACCTTAGATGTGAAGATCATTCTCAAAGTGACCTGCATTGATTTCTTTCCTGGTTGTGGGAGGTTGAATTCACTGTGTGGAAAAGCCCACATGTAGAGACTGCTTCCATGGGAGAAGCACTCTTTGATCAGTATGGGAGAAATTAAAGTGACCAGCATATCTACAAATCGATCTCATTTTCAGAGCATACCTTGATGTGGAGAGGATAATTGGTTACGTGAAACCGAAAGTCACCTACAAAATTTAAAAAAATGTGTCATTAGTTTCTTGGAGATGAATCCTCTATGAAAAGAATATGGAGTCTCTCAAATCCACACCAAATAACAATCGTGAATGACATGATCGAGAGTCCTGAAAGCCACAACATTGACTCAAAATATGAAGAACATCTTCCTGAAGCTCTTGAAAGCTTCGGGTTCTACTTTCAGACCGCTCAAAGAGCTATGGAACACCAATAACCTTATCTTTGACAAACAAGTTTCACAAAGGACTCTTGGAGTATTTTCTTTTTGACATTAGATACCAAGAAAAATGAGTTTAAGAGGAATTAGAAGCCGAATACGATGCCAATTACAAAGATGAAGAAGAATGCCCCATAAAGCATCTTTGTCTCTTAGCACATGAGTATCGAGAGCATCTAAGAACTGGTACTTCTCATCATTGAGTAACATTGTAATATCTCTTGAAATCAATAAATAAATTTTTTTAATTTTTTTACAATGTATGCACCAAAACTTCTTCTCTCGAATGCTCAATTACTTAAAGGGCCAAATTTTGTGGCCTAGAAAACAAATATGTGGATGATCCTTCAATTTGAAGTATTATAGGCCATCGTCACCGGATCTGTGACTATTCCCACAGCCCCTGATCAATTAATGAAGTATGAGATGGCTAGTGCCAAAGCCTTGATGCTGATAATGCTCATGATCGGTGATGTGTGAAACCACATGTTCGAATGTGGAGAAACCCAAGCAGGTGAGACAACTTAGATACCATTTATGAAGCCAAAAACAAACTAAAACCATCCATCTTCATCAAATCTAAAAACCTCTTTATGGGGTCCGATGAGAAAGTTGAAGAGTTCTTACATCACGTGGTGAGATGTGACCGAAGTTATTAGCACTTTGTGAAATGGTGGAAAAAAGTTCTCATGCCGATCACCTTGACAATATTCCCTTCTCAATTTCGAGTGTTCGTTACGAAACTAAATGTATCTAAACAAACAGTGGCATTCAAGGAACTTGTGAACTTTCTTTTTGTAGGAAGAGGCCATCAATTCATCCCAACAAGAGACTTAGCATAAAGCCCTAATCTCTAAGCCATACCATGGCTAAAAGAATAAGAAGGGTCCCCCTAAGAATCCAACTCAAGCGTAACCAAATCAATACTATAAAAATAAAAATTCAAAGAGGTGGTGTCGCATTTGCAGAACCAACACTCATAAAACTAATCATTTCTCGGTACAATAATTTGAAACAAGGGTCTTCGAGCCAAAAAAGCACATCTGGGAGTGATGATTTTCAAAATCCAAATGCCGTCCCCACTGAAGAAAGTATAAGGGACACCTCGCCACTTAACAAGATGATGAATCTTATGAGGAGACATCGAAGGAACCGAATTTGGTAAGAACCTTGTACTTAGTCTCTCGACTTTACAACCACGAAGAGAGTATGACTAATAGACTTAGGTGCAAGCAAGCATATGTCAGGTGACAAGAAGCTATTTGATTGACTAAAAACAACCAACTGGAGTTCAAGTTCACATAGTTGATGAAAAAGAGTAAGTTGCATAAGGAATATGCCAAGTCACCATTCCTTTGGGACCACGAAAATGTACACTTACAAAGGTAAATATGTTCCTGGCTTGACTAACAACCTCTTGTCAGTGACTCAGCTCTTGAATCATCACCTGAAGGAAGAATTTATTGTCCAAAATTTTATTAAATCATGTTTGATCTCGCGACAAGGTAAGATTATTGCTAGACCTTTTCTAAAATATAAGTTACTTGGTTTAGATATTGTTTCATCTTCTCGTAATAGCTTTATCTCGCATGGGTCAGTTCAATCTACCGCACTTTGGAATTTTAGATATGGAAACATGTCAACTAGTTCATTGCATCAGATGATTTCAAAAGTAATGGTCCATGGACTACCCAAATTATCCAGTTTCTTTCCTATTTTCCCTGGTTGTCTTGTAGGAAAACAAAACATGGATCGATTTCAGGTGAGCAACTTCCATGCCAAAAATCATCTGGAGGTAGTTCATACCAATCTGAAGGGTGCACTACCTTCTTCATTTTAAGTATACAAGTACTTCCAACTATTTGTGGATGGCCACTCTTATGAGATGTGGGTGTTTTTCCCTGAAGGAGAAAAGTGAGGCTCCTCAACATTTCCAGAATTTCTATTATCATGTTGTGAAAGAAAATGGACAACCATTTCTTCTACTTCACTCAAATCGAGGGGGAATTCATATCAAATAAGTTCTTCACCTTCTTGAACCAAGAAGGCATAAAGTATAATTTTATTTCTCCCTACATGCTCCAACAAAATGACATTGTTGAGCATCGTAATCGCATAGTGATGGAGATGGTCATTGCATGCTATCAACAACAAAGATGGAGGAACGATTTTGGGTTGAAGCAAAGTATAGACAATCGTATATCTTATCAATAGGGAACCAATAAATATTCTAAAGGCTCTAATGCCAGAAGAGGTATGGAGTGGTAAATATCCATCAATCTCTAATTCAAGTGAGTATTTGGTTGCACAACATACATGCATGTCCCATCTCATAAGAGAAAGAAGGTTGAGAGAAAGAAACTCCCATGCATCCTACTTGGGTACAACACTACCTTAAAGGTATATCATCACATGGATCCTGAGACGAAGAAAATCCATGAGATTCGAGACACGGTTTGTGACAATTCATCCATTGACTCAACAATATCAATAGACGATTCACTACCAACCACCTTTCACCCACTAGACTCCAAATAATATGTTGACCTAGAGGAGACTATTCAAAGAAAATAAATGATGCAAAGAGAGCTATTTGTTGGCCTTGTACAATTGGAGAATGTGAATCCACATAAATCCACATGGAAACGACATAGTTATTCTAAAAATCAGCCAAGTTCTCATCTGAAGTGGGTACAAACCACCATCAAATACTCTCATTTGCAACAACTTCCGAGATACTTCATCCGGAGTCATAATGAGAATTCAAACAATAAATGAGGTAAATTTTTCACTCATGAGTTCATTGATTAAAAACTCTAAGCCTCGATAATGTTCAATAAGCACTCTATAAAACTCAGAGAAAGAAGCAATGGATGTAGAATATGACTCACTCATGCAAAATCAGACATGGGAATTTGTTGATCTGTTTATAGGAAAGAAACCCATAGGTTGTAAATGGGTTTTGAAGACAAAATATAAGGTAGATGGATCCATCTACAAACATAACACATGACTTTTAGAAAAATGCTATGCTCAAAAAGAGGGAATTAACTATGAAGAAACCTTTCCACCCACTGTGAAGATCAAGACTATAAGAGTTGTTTGCACACTAACAACACATAAAGGATGGATACTTTAGCAGATGGACATCAAAAGTGCTTTCCTAAATGGTGATATTAAAGAATAAGTGTACATGACCCAACCTAAAGGATTTGTTGATGAAGAACATCCTAAGAAGATATGTCATCTCATCAAATCATTGTATGGATTGAAACAAGCTCCAAGAGCATGGTATATCAAGATTGATGATCATCTTCTGGAGCATGGGTTCACTCATAGCCCTTTATATTCCAATTTGTATATAAAGAAGGTAGAGAAATAAATTGTCATTCTTGTTGTGTATATGGATGATCTTGTGATCACTGGAAGTTTAGAAGATCAGGATGATATTGAGAATAGTTGTCTCAAAAGAACCTTCGACATGACATATTTGGGGCTACTACATTACTTTCTTGGCTTGGAGATATGGCAAAAGGAGCACCACATTTTTGTCTCCCAAATAAAGTATGGAAAGAAACTCTAGGAAAAATACAATATGTCCAACTTTAAACCTATATCCACTCCCATGGAAAAATTCTTGCAAATTGTCAAGATTTAGGGACTCACCTCAAGTACATGTTACTCTATAGGAAATTTGTTGGAGGGATCATCTAATTCACATATACCACACCAGATTTATGCTATGATGTCACCTATCTTTCCAAATTCATGCAGGAACTGAAGAAATGTCACTGGACTACAACAAATCATGTTTCAAGATATGTCATAGGTACAGTTGATTATGGTATGGAATATAAGAAGAATGATCAATTCTTCTTACAAGGATACATCGACTCAAACCACACCAGATATGTTGATGACATAAAATCAACCATAAGATAATCAAGAAAGATAAATCTTTGATCTAGACCTATCTCATGGATAAGAAAGAAGTATAATGGTGTTTCTATCTCATCCAAAGAGGTAGAATATCATGCGACATGAGGAGCTATGTATAAAGCGATATGGTTATGTTGCATTTTGAATGACATGAGAATTCCAAAAAAACAGTCACCTATTCTCTATTGTGATAATCAAAGTGTGTTGAAGCTCGTATAGAATCCAGGTTTTCATGAATGAACAAATCATATTGAGATTGGTTGTCTTTTCATTTGAGATAATGTCTTGAACCATCACATTCAACTCTAGTACTTTCCTACAGAAGCACAAGTTGCTGATATTTTCACAAAATCTCTTGGAAAAATGAAATTTGAACTTTTTATGGGTCACATTTGCAAGAATAATGTAATAAGGGGGTAATGTTAGCATATTCTACGTAGTATTTTATTATTAGGCTTATTTTTATTATTTATTCCATTATTTGCTCTTATTGTTAGTAACAACTCCATCCATTTTGGGGAGTATTTTTTGTACACGTCACTATAAATATGTATCGTGCTTCTAATATTTAGTGAATGAATAAGAGATATCTAATCTCTATTTTCTCTCCATCATTTCCTCCTCTCAGATTAGTAGTTCAAAAAATCCACAATATCATAGAAAGAGGATTAAATGTTATTTTTTTATTTTCAAGATCATTCAAGGATGTGAGAAAAGAACATACACGACAAGAAACCCAACTAGGTAACAATGAAAAATCTTGTAAATCAAATAACAAGCATAAAAATTAGTAAAACAAGGTTCATTTCCAATTAATCCAAGTGCTTCTTAATGAAAGACTAAAATTGTTTTTGGTTCCCAAGATCACACTAGGTGCAATGGAAGAACATACACAAATTGTAACCTTGATTATTTATGAAGTAAAAATCTCTTAAACTAAAAGATTAAGTACATGTCAAAAATGAAAATTTATTCCATGAAGTATAAAATGAATAATGATTTTTCTTACTTACTCTAAAATATCAAAAATTTGTTTCAAAGTGCTTTTGATTCCCAAGATCACATTGAGTGCAAGGGAAGAGCATACATACCCTATTCCAAACTCATATAAAGCAAGAAAAATCACTTATCAAACCCTAAGTCATTTTTGTTTTCAATATTCATTTAAATCCACATCTAAAAACCCTTTAAAATTAAAAGAATCATAAAAACAAAAATGATTTTTTTGAGTGTATAGGAAAATATATATACAACCACAGATGTACACCCCTCATCAATGTATGCACACCTATTTCAACTCTACATGTCCTTTTGCAAAAATGAGTGTCACTGAAAAAGACAAGCTATGTGTATGCTTCCAAAGGAATTCTGCGCACCTATTTCAATTCTTGTTCCCTTGTTTCAATGCCTGAGTGCCCCTGTGCAAAAATGTCTATAATCTAAAAAATACAAGGTATGTGTATGATTCAGAGGAATGTCTCGCACCCCTATTTCAATACATGTGCCTCTACTTCAACGTCTCGCACTCTTGTTTCAATGCCTATGCACCCCTTTTCCAAAAGTGGTCAAAATGTGATTTTTGACAAGAATTTCTTCAAAAGGATCAAATCTTTGGTATTTTGGAGGAATTTTAACAAGGCTTCGCCTTGTTATATCTTGCAAAGAACATGAAAACACAACTTATACCACTATTCTAGTTGAAACAACCACCTATCTATAATAATAAATATACAAAACTTTAAAAACTATTCTAAATTTTTAAAATTAATATAAAAAGCTTGAGAAACTAATCTTAAAATATTGAAAGTACTCTAGAAAGCTTTAAATTAAACTAGAAAACTTGAATTTAATCTAGGAAACTTGAAACTAACCTAGAAAACATGAAATAAAAAAATATATACAATAAGTTAAAAATATTTAAAAATTGAATGCAATGGGGTTTGAGTCCAACCGATTGTGCCAAATAAAAGCACCCTAAACTCTACAAGGAAAATTGCATGAATAACTAAGGAAGACTTAACACCATTTCCACCTAGTCAAGGATATAAGTCTAGGAATGTAACATTAAGATAGAAGCTTAATGGAATTCTTAACTAACATGAATATAATTCAAAATCTAACTAATCATGCATATTAATATGATCAATTTATAAACTAACAAAGACCTAAATAGATCTAAGAGGGAAATCAAATTGGGTTTTTCTTTACTCCAAGGAAGGTGAAATGGTCTCTCCAACACAAGACTAAAATTTCATGTTGAATACCCATCTACTAACTCCATTGAAGACTTTAGGCCATGATTGAGCTTGGGTATAAATCATATTTCTAATATGAGATGCAAATAAAAGCATGGTGTAAAATTGAAAGGTATTACTTAGTCTTATTTATATCTTTCCATTTGAGAAAAACTTACATCTTGGTGCATGTGGGATTAAAAGTACAAAGAATATTTAGAGTTACTAATCATTATTAATCTTTACTAATCATAATTAGTGAATTATAGAATGATAAAGAGGTGTTGAGCCTTAATAAACCACTTAGGGTCAACTTGAAGGATAGGATAAGATGTTGAATTTTGATGAGACGTTATGGAGAGAAGTATGGTGATTTTGAGTGGTTGGAAGAGGTGTTTTAGCCAATAATAGGGTATATTGACCAAAACAAGAGAAAAATAAGCTTAATTAGTTAATAACGCTAATTTTTTTACCGGAATAGGATATCAACTTATGATTTGAGGTCGATTTGCATCCTAAATGTGGAAAAGGGTGGATAATTAGCAAAGCAGTGTCAATTATCCAGTATAGAGGAAAAGTATTAGTTCATTAGCAAAAATCAGTAATTATAATGTAATTGATAAGAATGAGAGTGATTTGTGTGTGTTTTGGAAATAAGATTGCAAAAGTAGAATATAGGTGTCTACGTTTGCCATTGTTTGAGGTGAATTTAGTGAATTCACTTCAAATATAGTAGACAAGCATAAAAATGTATATTTTTGAAGAAAATTAATAGGGTGAAGATTCCCCCTCCAGTGTTACTAGGGTGATAGAAGAATTCAATTGACGATCAAAAAGATGATCGAAATGCATAGAAGAAATAGGATAGAATGGGCGCAAAACCCTTAGTTAGTTAGAAGAGAAACAAATAGGGATAAACACCGTTGTTTATTTCCCCAAGTGATGTGGAAGAAAAATTAGGAGGGATGATAAATGATAAGGGAAGATAAATGAGAATGGAGAATATAGGACACACCCAATCTATGTATCCATTCATTCGATAAGAAACTTTGTTTGTATCATTTTTACCCTAGGTCTACATCATCGACCTTTATTGAAAATAAAAAAGAGTGTAAGATAACATGAAAAGATAAATTACTAACAATTATTTATTGGTAAAAAAAAACGTGTAACTCCATACAACATACATTGAATGTGATACAATATAAGAAAGTACAACAATGCAACATATAGAATACAATGCAATACGAGAAAGTAAACCAACTAACCTAGTAGAGAAACAAGTATAATCACATATAGTTAAACAAACAATGTTCAAGAAAGTTGTACCAATGTTTTTGTTACAAGTTGTAGTTCCCAAATGTTCGTGTGGTAATGACAAGGGTTAAAAATGGTTCATGAAAACAATAACTCATGCGAGGAAAAATGGAGGACACAAGTAGTCCCATGGAAAGAATTCATGCATTACAACATAGTACTGACAACTCACTATTTCTTAGGAGTACCAACATAATAAGCGAGATATATCTTTGTTAATGGAGGTAGATCACAATGATAAGCAAGTCGGTTAAGACAAGAACAAGCAAGAACGTTAGAAAGATGGTTTTGTAGGAAAAATCTCGATGTTCAAGGATAATGTTAGTGATACAAGCTTCAACTATATGCACTATGTTTCATTGTACTTAAAAATTTTGTTGCTCTATTATTATTATAAGACATAATAACGAACTATAATAATCCAAAAAGTTAGAAAGCACCTTTGGTTTTTGTTAGTTGTAAAATTTTACCTTTGTGTGTACTTTTTAGTTATCAATTAATTCAAATTAGATAGCATTCATGTGTTTGTTAATTATGTTCATCAAATCTTCTTTGGTCCTCGTTGTATTCCCCATCTATTTTGTTTAAAGTTTATATGAATGTCGTATGGAGTGATAGTGAGACTCCTTAGCCCACCTTTTTGTTTTTAGAAGTTAGGTGCACTCATCTCCATTATTCTATTTTTGATATGTCGACTTGGCACGAATGGTGTCATATCTCTAGTTTAATATGTCTATAAATAAGAAATATATGTATTTCATTTAAATCTAAACGATTGTAAATATGTCATGTAAATAATGTTGATAGTGTTCAAAATCATTCTATAAGTATCAAGAAATCATTAAACCACTCATCATTCAATTTTGGCACACAAGCTCATGTTCATAAATAACTATAAAAGGGAAGGCAAGATACAATGTCAAATGTTTTTGAAATTTTATAAAGCAATATTACACCTTGCACTTTTAGACTTAGCTTCCTAAATTATAAACTTCAAAGTGAAAATATACTTTCTTGTGTGGAAAATCTTCATGAGACCAACTAATCCCTTAGTCCTAATTTTTTTGTTTCAACCCTTTAAAGATTTATATGTCCAAAGAAGTGGAAATTTAATTTTTAAATGTCTATGGCCAATCTTGATAGTATTGTATACACATAAGCTATTATATTATTTCCCTTTTCATAACACAATATTATATATTATTTAACCTTTATCATTTCAATAAAATTTTGTAGTAAGCCATTTATGTTATTTAGTAGGGTTTTTGTTGGGTATTTGATATACTTTTAGTTATATGTTCCAGCTAAATGAATATCTTATTCCATGCAACCTATATATTTAGAACACAAGATAACATTGTCTATGCAAAGCTCTATATGTAACATGTATGGAACAATATTTTATTTTAATAAGAAATGAGGAAAAATTATAGAAAGGGAACACCACATTATAATATTATTAGTATTGAAATAAAATCATCAACCAATATCATTAAAAATGCACTTATAGGACTCTAGATCCTAACTATACTTGTAGCCTCACAAGACTCTATTGGACTAAACTCATATACTTCACATGTTTATGATGGTCTACAAAAACGTAGAAGAAATTACAAAGGAAGAGGTTGAGGTCGTTGAAAAAAATTCACTACCACATGTTTTAGTTTGGTGAAGTTGGGAATAAATAACTTGCTTGTTTGCATGTGTATAGCGATTTAAATAAGTGCAATAAATTGATTCCACATATTACACAAGATAATGAAGAAAGTATTAGTGCATTTTACAATTTAACTTGAAACTAAATAAGCATGTATGATGAAGACACGATGTTTAAAGGTAAGGCATTTTCTAATGAATGTCGTTCTTTAAGATTCAAAGTTGTGTTGGAGGCAAGGCATGTATTTAGTGTCAAATGTGTTTGTTTTTCATCTTTTTTATTTTAAAATATGTAATTTTTCCATAAATTTTGAATATTTTAAAATTCAATAAGATTAACATTATTTTTCTTATGGAGTTTGAATATTTCTTTTAATTTGAAAATTGTATACATGTGTCTCAACAACATCACACTTGTACTCCTATCTAGACAACCTCACAACTCATGTTTATATATTTACATGTAAATGTATTCTCTTGAGGATTATGTATTTACATGGGCTTGGAGAGATGGTGGATGAAGGATTTGAGCTTGTGTAAGATTTCAACTTGGATGAATGCATCCCTTGGATTAACCTATTGGAAATCCTTAAAACCCACTCACATAATGTGCTTCTCGTGCTACACAAGAGATACTTGTAATAAATATAGTGGAAATCTCAAATTCTCAATTTTTCACCTATGAATTAGTTATTTCGATGTGTAATGCCCTGCTAAGTTTTCTCTTTTGTACTTTCTACATTTAGAAAATTATGAAAGGACAAAGATGAGTCTTGTGCCCTATTGTGTTATGATGATATAAAAAAGGAAATTCATTAGAAATTCTTGTTATCAAAATTCAAGGCAATGGATATTAGCTTGCAAGACCCTACCTTGGGATTTGAGGGATCACATCGGAATGATAAGTCCATACAATTTCAAAACCCATATCAAAAATAACCTTATATGATTTCAAGTTCCATATTTGAATGAGTACTGTAGATCATGAATAGCCACTATAATGATGATTATATTATTTTCATTGATTGTTGGAAGAATAAATAGGTCAATAGAATTTTCCTTATGCCCTTCACTCTAAATGCAATGTTTGAATTTTTGTATTTCATTGACTTCCTTACAATATTTATGTGAACATGGTCCTCCTTCTTATGTTTTAACTTCTCCCGCATATTGCAAATCCACAAAAGACAAATATTTCAATATAACACACATAATAATATATACATGATAATGTTTCACATTTATTGAATGTTAAGAAGTTGGAATGCATAGGAGGAAAATGCAACTAGATATTTAGAAGGAAAATTATTGTGGTTGTTATCTATTGAATCTTTGGGAAAACAGGAAGGTCATCCTAAGAAATATAATACCGAGAAAAACTATAGAATAGCATCACCAAGTTAAAAATCAACATCAACAAAGCTTGGGATGGCTTTGTTCCAACTACAGTTTCAAACAAGTATCTTATATGATTCTATAACTTTCTAGGACTGACACCTATAAAGATTATGCTTTTATAGACTTATGTGATTAGTTATGTGAGCAAGTTCGAGAAATTTTCATAGATAAAAAATTCATGAAAGGGAGATAAGGATAGGTCACTTGGGAATCCATAATGTGCGCACAAGTCATGATTAAGGTGCAAAGCCATAGTTGTCATTGTTAAATGATAAATTTTCAAATTTAGGTGTCTACAGTAATTGTGAAGAAAATGTAAGGGATTGGAATGAAAAAGACAAGAATTGGTTTATGATAAGGACATTACAAAAACAAATAGTGTCAAAACATGTATTGCAAATAAGAACTACATAACATTTTGGGTTTTTCTTCCCTTCTAGAATACATAAATACATTCATTTGAAAAATGCTAATTTAATAGGTATCAATTTGAAGGCTCTTATCTTGGATTTTACATATACTATATTGATTATAAACCCATTACCTTAACAAAAATTGGGACAATAAAACGGGCTCTAAACTCAACTATACTAGAATGCCCAAAAATGCCAACTACCACCCGTTGCAAGCCTAATCAGATCGGGTGCACGGGGATGGGTACGCTATGGGTACGTACTCAACATTGTACCCACATGTATTTTTAAGTGTAAAAATAAATAAAACTTGAGGGCTTTGACTAAAATTGAACCTAGGAAAGTTTTTGTGAGATTCAATATTGCCAATAAGCTCGAAGGGTCAAGAGAGATGAAAAGTAATTTAGTTGGTTGACTTACTATTCAAGTTCTTTCTTGTTTCTCCTCACGGGTCCTTTATTCTTGAGAAGATTTGGAAGGCATGTGAACTAGTGAAGAACTTGGTGGTTGGGGAGTCTATCTTCTCTTCCTTTGACACTAGATGTTAAGCCTACAAATATATTTTGTCGAATTTGAAAAATAATGAAAAGATCCTTTCTTTGACATGAGATTGCTCGCCCTCCTTTGGTTCAAAAAATAAATTTAAATATTTCGTGACTTGTACAAATTTGGGAATAGGATGGATTGGACAAACCTTAAAGCTTTCTATAAGCTTGGACTCAATCTTAGTTAGGAATGCATATAATGCTCAAAAATACATTCACAGACTCCCTCTATTGGACTAATAATGGAGGATGAGAATGACTTTTGGGATACTATGAGGTGGGTCAAAGGGCCCCTTCTCCAAGAGGCTACCTCCAAACGACTCTATGAAAATATTATCTTTTCTCAAACCTTCATTGGGCCTTAACAATAAATGGAATGTTTGTCAGCCCATTAGTAGATGGACTCCTAGATATAATGTTTTGTGGTCTTCTTGTATTTAGTCAAAAAAATGTTGCTTTAGATGGATTTTGATTCATAATAAGATTGTTGTTGGCTTATAATATTTTATAGGTTCTTTGAGACTATAAGCTTGTTGTTTTCATTAAATATATATATATATATATATTATATATTTTAAAACATATTTTATAAAACATATTTTATGAACGTAGCTAATAGCATACGGTACCAGAAGTTTTTAAAAAAATTTGTATCAACATACAAGATACTCGTACTCATACCAAAACAGTCCAACAACTATATATATTACAATTTTTCATTTAATTTTTAAAGGAAAAATTAAATAATTATTTATATCAAAAGGATGTAGAATTAAAAAAAAATCCAATAACTATCATCAAATTTTATGTAATACTATTTTTGGTATGATAATATGCCAAAAAAGATAAAATGCCAAAAAAGATGCAACGTAAGTTTCTTAATCGGGAAATGCATGCCACGTAAGGAGTGCCCTACACGTTTTCAACGTTGGCACATTGAAACAAATTAGGCATAAACCGTCGTAGCCCTCACCTCTCCCGGTTCCCACTCGCACGCCGCTACATGTGTCTCTTTCCATGTATTTATTGGTGGGGTGTGAGAAAAAACCGAGCATTTGTGATACACTTAATTTTAATCCACTTTGGAGTCCTGGACCATATATAACACGAGATAATAGAAATAACAAAATAACAAAGAGACACTAGAAATGAGATGAGAGGCAGAGGGAATTGTTGACAATTTTTACAATTGTGCAAAAAGGGAAACTCGAAACTTTGTTACGATGGATAGCATAGGTGAAGTATACCTAAGCTTGGGGAGTTTCTTTCAGAGAATATAGTTAAGGGGTAAGTGCACCAAGTTGGTGGACAATTAAGTGGACATAAAAACCCAAAATTTAGGTACCACGAGCACGGTTTATAAACTGCACTCACGGTTTCTAAACCATGCTTGCATAACTTTTTTATAGGCTCGGTGATTTCTGAACCTAAAACCACGCTCGCGCGTTTCAAATTGCTATCGCAGTCCTCTGAGACAAAAAAATAGACCCGTGACTCCTCATTTTCCCTCATTTTTCCTTTCCAACCACGATTTCTCCTAGACCTTTGGCACTCGCACTTTGAATACCCCCTAAAAATTACTCTTCGGACTTGTGGATCACGATAGTTTCAACCATGCCGCTAAGACAAAGAGGTAAGCCCTTGATTTTGATCAATTTGTTTGTATTTTACATTTTTTTTGTGATTTTAATGGGTTTTTCAATTTTTTGTTTATGTATACATTTGTTTTGTTTTGTCATTTTCTCAGCAAGCTCGTAATCCTACAAACTGTCAAAATATTCCTCAAAACCCTCCAAACATTCCGTAAAACCCTCTTCCAAACATAGATCCGCCTCCTATGACTTTTTTCTGTCCCCACAAAACCAACAACAACACAAGCTAATATTATTGGAAGAATCTGACAAAATAAAATTGTCATTAAGAACCTTATTTAGAATATAAGACAAAATCATGCTACAAATCCATCATGCATGACTTTAGCCAACACATTGTAAACATTGATTAGCGAAGTTGACTCTGTAACTAACTAAATACATAGATGGAATACCTTTAGAGGTGATTGTAGGTAGTGGTGTGCAAATAAATTATCCCATGCGGCCGTAAAAGACAAAAAAATGGAAAAGACCACATTTGTACATTATTTCTCGACGCAAGAACCAATGTTCCCCCGCAGTTACTTACAAATGGTTTCCAATCCATTGGTGCCATGATGAGAGAATCAAGAACAATTTTTGGGATCGATGGTGGATGGTTTTTGATTATCCACCATGCAACAACAATGAGGTTCTCCTCTATTTTTTTAAAGAAATTATATTGTGAGTTCATGCTTAATGAGGTTCCAAATTATTTTGACTTTTCTACTTTTTACGGGTGAGGTGGTGGCTCTACACTGAGTAGACCTGGTGCACGTGTAGGTCAACCAAGGATTCCCCATGCCCCAAAACCCCCACTACCTTCAGTTATCCCTCCTACAGTGAAGGAGGTTGTGGAGATTGACACACTACATGCATTAAGGGAGGTCACTGACACTCTGACCCAACATAGTGTGCAGATTGTATCTGGTGATGTTGGCGGAGGCATCAGTTCTAGCGCACCACACCACTATGGATCATGTGGTTCTCGTATGCACTTCGGGCGAGACATTATTTTCTGGGTCACATGATTTATTTTCTCTAGATGAGATGATGGCAGATGTTTTTAGAACTGGTGCAAATGATCTTGGTCTTTCATAGGTAAATGTCAAATAAATATTTAATATATATATAATAGTTTAATTCATGTTTGAGATTTTAATATATATGTATTTGATTGTACATTATGTACATACATGTAAAAACTATTATTTTATTTTATTTTAAATAACAAGAGCTAGTGAAGGAAACATCCGGTGTCAACATGCTAGCTACTACAATTGGGCATGTTACAAATGTAAGTTTCAAGTTGTACTTAAATTTCAAATTTCATTTGATTGTGCACTTTTATTATTATAATGTTTCACATGTACATGTACATATTAATATATGTTTGTCTTTTATACGCAGGAGCTTGGTGGGTCATCATCTACTCTGGGAATTGAGGCTACTAGCATGCCTCACATGACTTTTACGTAGGTTAGTTTCTCTTTACACTTTGTTTCTAATTGTGGAAGTTCACGTGGATTATGCTTTGGCTCTGTTATGTGGCAGTCATGTAGATTAATATTGATTTGTACATGTTTTTTGTATAGCATATGATTGCCAGAGAGATTCCTCCATATATGCATACTATGGAGGTTGCTATAGATAATGTCATAGCATCTGCAGATCCACTAACCGAGGTGTAATTTTTTAAATTTGTTAAACTTATTTAGGAATGATTTCTTATTACTTAAATCTATAATATCAAATTTTGTACATGAAATATTTAATTTGAAATTTAATTATTTGTATGTAGCTTACCTCTCATGAGTCTACTATTGTCCTTGCCATGCATCAATGACAAATTGATAGGGATCATGACATTGCGGTAAGATTTCACATGAATTTTAACTAAATTAGAAGTTTCTAAATTTTGAATGTATTTTAAAAATATGGGTGTTAAAAACTTGTTGTTTATGAATGTACAAGTTAGGTTGCGGGCACCCGCTTATAGACACCTAGGACCACACGGATAAAATCCTTAGTGGCATCTCCCTCCACTACATTCCCAAGTCGTGGACATGCTACTTAGCAGGGCAAAGAGAGGGAAGGCATGATTAGAAAGAGACGTGGGAAGATGTTTCATGATTAGATTCATAGGACGTATATATATATATATATATATATATATATATATATGGGCCAGCTAGTCCTAGCTCATGATTCTTCATAGGACATTGTATATATAACCTTATGTGACCAGATGTGGTCCTATATGTATGACACACTTGGTTCGAGCTGTACACATGTTATACAAACTTATATTTTCAGAGAGACGTACGTTCAACACACTTAGTTTGATACATTATATATCCATGTGTTGGTTTTCATAACAATATTACTTCTATGTTTGATTTGAATTCATTGCACATGATATCCTTAGATATGTATGTATATTCTATGTATATTAATTCTATATGTATGTTTGATTTAAAATTAAAAAACTATGGTGCAACATATATGAATATAACATTACTATGGTGCAACATTACATGGTACAATTGTTAAGAAATTAAGGGAAGCATGTGTGATCCTCCATCAACATCCAGGAAAATTTTCATTTTCCTCTTAAGACGTGAAAAAATATTTCATACCTTGAATCTTGAATTAAGAGATCTTCCCTTAGGTCATTTAGTTTTTGAACTGTGTATTTAATTTTATTTATCAGAAGGATATTATTCATTTTACCATTGATGAGTATGGTGGTGTATGAGCAATCCATCTCTATATCCCCACCAATACCGTGATAGAAACTTTGGCTCAACAATATACCATATATGGCTAGCATGTCTTCCATAAGTATTTCCATCTTGATTTTCTTGTCAGAGAAGTCTACAAATTCTGGCTTGAGAATCTTTCACCTGGCCAAAAAGAGGTAATTTTTTTTTCATGTAGTAACAATGGCCAATAGCAAGGCTGAGAGTAATACCAATAGAGTTAGAAAATTTTATAAGCATGACATTGTCAGAGGCGCTGGAGTCAATAATGCAATTATTCAATTTATAGGTCCATTGACCAACAAGGAAAGATAGAAAGGTTCTTATTTCCTAGAAGAGGAGGATTTTAAGGAAAGAAGGTTCTAGGAATGAGTGGTTCTAGGAGTGGGAAGTGATTCTTTAGTGTTGGTAGGATTCTTGGAACATGTATTTTTACTACTTCCTTTGATAAACTAGATGAGGATTAAAGTGTTTTGCTTGGGAAGTAGAAGAAGAGGCTTATTTATTTTTTTATGAGTGGGTGAACACTAAACAAGAGTAACTATTCATATCATCTATCCAGATTATTCAGGATCTTTGTTGGGTGAGTATTCACAATAACCAATAATTGCATAACCATCTTCTTCTTCTCTTTCAATTTCTGATTCAACAATTTCTTGAAAAAGTTGTAATTGTTGAAAAATGTAAAATTTTTTTTGAAAACAGAATGAGTTTGTTGAAGAGGAACCTATTGCAAAGGAGAAGAATCTACAACTTTCTTCTTTTTCTTGTTCTTGTTATTTTTCTTCTTTTTCTGTTTCTGAGAAGAATCTGTGACTTTTTCAACAATTACAATTTTTTCAACAATTATGACTCCATGGCACCTAAGGACATCTTGTTTGATCCTACACCTTGGCATAGGGACCCTATACAATATCATGTATCAGTTTTTTCCTTCTCCAATCGGTGCTCTCGCTGCCCTATTATTTGCAAACACACCAAATAGTGTAGTTTGAGATAGTGTAACACTGTCAAACAATATATTTTATAAATAATGGGTCGTGGCACTGAACCGACTATGCCAACACATCTAGGTGACAAGGTGAAAACTATAGGAGGTGTCATTTTGGTGCACGTGAAACGTCTTTGCTTATGTCGGTCTACCTTGTTCGGGCAAAGACCTTAAGAGCCCTGAGACCAAAAAATCATTCAACTTCGATGGGTTACTACATGCACGTTGTGGCACCTAAGGATGTCTCATTTAATCCTACACCTCAGCATAGGGACCTTCTACAATAGCCTATCTCATTTTTTTCCTTCTCCAATCGGTGCTCTCACTGCCCTATTGTTTGCAAACATGTTGAATAGTGTAGTTTGAGACAATGTAAGGATGTCAAACGGTATATTTTGTAAACGGTGGGTCGTGGTACCAAACCGACTACGCAGACATGTCTGAGTGGCCATTTTAATGCTAGAGGAGGCATCGTTTTGGTGTGTGACAACGTCGTTGCTTCTGTGCTACTCTGTTGGGCGCAGTCCCTTCGTGAGCCTTGAGACCAAAAAATCATTCAACTTTGACAAGTGACTACGTGCACTCTGTGGAACCTAAGGATATCTCATTTGATCCTACACCTCTATGTAGGGATCCTCTACAATATCCTATCTCAGTTTTTTCCTTCTCTAATCGGTGCTCTCGCTGCCCTATTATTTGTAAATGCGCTAAATAGTGTAGTTTGAGACAGTGTAAGGATGTCAAACAATATATTTTGTAAACGGTGGGTCATGGAACTAAACCTAATACGTAGAGACCTCCGAGTGGCCAAGTGAACACTAGAGGAGGTGTCATTTTGGTGCACGACAACGTCGTTGCTTATGGGCTACCTTGTTTGGGCGCAGTCCCTTAAGAGCCCTAAGACCAAAAAAATTGTTCAACTTTGATGGGTGACTACGCACACTCTGAAGCACCTAAGGATTTCTTGTGTAATCCTACATCTCAAAGTAGGGTCCCTCCACAATAGCCTGTCTCAGCTTTTTTCTTTCTCCAATCGGTTGTCTCGCTGCCCTATTGTTTGCAAATGCCCCGAATAGTGTAGTTTGAGACAATGTAAGGCTATCAAGTGGTATATTTTGTAAACGGTGGGTTGTGGCACTGAACCAACTACACTAACATGTTCAAGTGACTAGGTGAACACTAGCAGAGGTGTCGTTTTGGTGCGCAACAACGTCATTGCTTCCGGGATACCTCGTTCGGGCGTAGTCCCTTAAGAGCCCTTAGACCAAAAAAATGTTCAACTTCGACGAGTGACTACGTGCACTCCGTGGCACCTAGAGATGTATCATTTAATCCTACACCTCAGTGTAGGGACCCTCTATAATAGCCTGTCTGTCTCGGTTTTTATTTCTCCAATCAATGCTCTCACCGCCCTATTGCTTGTAAACACGTTGAATAGTGTAGTTTAAGACACTGTAAGGTGTGAAATGGTATATTTTCAAACGGTGGGTCATGGCATGGGTGAACCGACTATGTGGACACATCCGGGTGATCAGGTGAATGCTATAGGAGGTGTCGGTTTGGTACGCTACAACATCATTTGCTTCTAGGCTACCTCATTCGGTCTCAATCCCTTAAAACCCTAAGACCAAAAAAAAAAATCATTCAACTTCGACGAGTGAGTACGTGCACTCCATGGAACCTAAAGATGTATCATTTGATCCTTCACATTGGTATAGGGACCCTCTATAATATATTGTCTCATTTTTTTCTTCTCCAATCGGTGCTCTTGCTTCCCTATTGTTTGCAAACGCACCGAATAGTGTAGTTTGAGACAGTGTAAGGTTATCAAATGATATATTTTACAAATGGTGGGTCATGGCACTTAATCGATTATGCCGACATGTCGGGTGACTAGGTGAATGCTAGACAAGGTGTCATTTTGGTGTGTAACAACGTCATGCATTTCCAGGCTACCTCATTCAGGAGCAAGTCTCTTAAGAGCCGCGAGACCAAAAATTGTTCAACTCTAAGGGTGACTACATGCACTCCATGGCACCTAAGGCTATCTCGTTTAATCCTAAACCTTGGCATAAGGACTCTCTACAATAACTTGTCTTGTTTTTTTCTTCTCCAATCGGTGCTCTCACCGCTCTATTGTTATAAACATCTTTGAATAGTGTAGTTTAAGACAATGTAAGGATGTCAAACGATATATTTTTTAAACGGTGGGTCGTGGCACCGAACCGACTACGCAGACATGTCTAAGTGGCTGGTTGAACACTACAGAAGTGTCATTTTGGTGCGCGACAACGTCGTTTCTTAAGGCTACCACATACGGGCGTAGTCCCTTAAGATCCCTGAGACCAAAAATAATTCAACTTCAATGAGTGACTACACACACTCCATGGAACCTAAGTACGTCTCATTTGATTCTACACCTTAGCGTAAGGACCCTATACAATAGCCTATCTCAATTTTTTTCCTTCTCCAATGGTGCCCTTGCCGCTATTGTTTGTAAACACGTCGAATAGTGTAGGTTGAGACAGTGTAAGGCTGTCAAATGATATATTTTGTAAAGGGTGGGTCTTGGCACAAAACGACCATGCAGACATGTCCAGGTGGGGAGGTGAACACTAGAGGAGGTGTGGTTTTAGTGTGCGACAACGTTGTTTCTTCCAGGCTACCTTGTTGTGCACGGTCCCTTAAGAGTTCTTAGACCAAAAAAATTATTCAACTTTGACGGGTGACTACACATACTCTATGGAACCTAAGGGCATCTCTTTTAATCCTACCCCTCAACATAGGAACCTCTATAATAGTCTGTCTTAGTTTTTTCATTCTCCAATTGGTGCTCTCACTGCCCTATTGTTTGCGAACACGCCAAATAATGTAGTTTGAAACAATGTAAGGCTATCAAATGGTATATTTTGCAAACAGTGGGTCATGACATGGAAAATACTATGCGAGACACATCCAGTGACTAGGTGAACACTAGAGGATGTGTTGTTTTGGTGCGTGAAAACGTCATTACTTTGGGCTACCTCGTTCGGGCTCGGTCCCTTAAGAGCCCTTTGACAAAAAAATTGTTCAACTTTGACGGGTGACTACGTGGACTCCATGGCACCTAAGGACGTATCATTTGATCCTACACCTCAATGTAGGGACCCTCTACAATATCCTATCTTGGTTTTTTCCTTCTCCAATCGGTGCTCTCGCTGCCCTATTGTTTGCAAACATGCAGAATAGTGTAGTTTGAGACAGTGTAAGGTTGTCAAACAATATATTTTGCAAACGGTGGGTCCGGCATCAAACCGACCGCACCGAAATGTCCGGGTGACTAGGTGAATGCTATAAAAGAAATCGTTTTGGTGTGTGACAACGACGTTGCTCCGAGCTACCTCATTCGGGCGAGTCCCTTAAGAGCCCTGAGACTGAAAAATCATTCAACTTCGACAGGTGACTATGCACACTCGATGGCACCTAAGGATGTATCATTTAATCCTACATCTTAGTTTGGGGACCCTCTACAATATCATGTCTCAGCTTTTTTCCTTCTCCAATCGGTGCTCACCGCCCGTTGTTTGCAAACGTGTTGAATAGTGTAGTTTGAGACAATGTAAGGTTGTCAAATGATATATTTTGCAAACAAAGTGGGTCATGGAACCAAACCGACTATGCCGACACATCTAGGTGACTAGGTGAACAATAGACATCACATAATTTTGGTGTGTGACAACGTCGTTGCTTCTAGGCTACCTCGTTCACACGTAGTCCCTTAAGAGCCTTGAGACCAAAACATCATTCACTTCTAAGGGTGACTACATGCACTCCATGACACCTAAGTATGTCTTGTTTGATCCTACACCACATTGTAGGGACCCTCTACAATATCCTGTCTCGGTTTTTTCCTTCTCCAATCGGTGCTCTCGCTGCCCTATTTTTTGCAAACGCGTCGAATAGTGTAGTTTTAGAGAGTGTAAGGATGTCAAACAGTATATTTTGTAAATGGTAGGTCATGGCACCCAACCAACTATGCCGATATGTCTGGGTGTCTAGGTGAACACTAGAGGAGGAGATGTTTTTGTGTGTCACAACGTCGTTGGTTATGGGTTACCTCATGTTGGCGTAGTCCCTTAAGAGCCCTGAGACCAAAAATCATTCAACTTTGATGGGTGACTACGCACACTCCGTAGCACCTAAGGATGTATCATTTGATCCTACACCTCAATGTAGGGACCCTCTATAATATCTTGTCTTAGTTTTTTCCTTCTCCAATCGGTGCTCTTGCTGCCCTATTGTTTGCAAACACGTCAAATAGTGTAGTTTGAGACAGTGTAAGGCTGTCAAATGATATATTTTCTAAATGGTGGGTTGTGGAACCAAACCAATTACACAGACACATCTAGGTGGCTAGGATAATGATAGAGGATGCATCATTTTGGTGTGTGAAAATGTCGTTGATTCCGGGCTACCTCGTGACGGGCGCAATCCATTAAGAGCCCCGAGACGAAAAAATCATTCAACTTTGACGGGTGACTATGAACACTCCATAGTACCTAAGGATGTGTCGTTTAATCCTACACCTTGGTATAGGGACCCTCTATAATATTCTCGTCTCGCTTTTTTCCTTCTCCAATCAATGCTCTCTCTCGCCTTATTGTTTGCAAATGCATCGAATAATGTAGTTTTAGACACAGTGTAAGGCTATCAAACAATATATTTTACAAATAGTGGGTCCGTGCACCAAACCGAATGCACCGACACATCCGAGTGACCAGGTAAATGCTATAGGAGGTGTCTTTTTGGTGTGCGACAACATCATTGCTTCTAGGTTACCTTGTTCGGGTGCAATCAGTTAAGAGCCCTGAGACCAAAAAATTGTTCAACTTCGACAGGTGACTATGCGCACTCCGTGGCACCTAGAGATATCTTTCTCGATCCTACACCTTAGTGTAGGAACCCTCTACAATATCTAGTCTTGGTTTTTTCCTTCTCTAGTTGGTGATCTATCTCGCCCTATTGTTTGCAAACGCACGAAATAATGTAGTTTGAGCCAATGTAAGGCTTTCAAACGGTATATTTTAAAACGGTGGGTCGTGGCACTAAACTTACTATGCCAAAACATCCAAGTGGCTAGGTGAATGCTAGAGGAGGCATCATTTCAGTGTGTGAAAATTTCGTTGCTTCCAGGATACCTCATTCGGTTGTAATCCCCGAAGAGCCCTAAGACCAAAAAATTGTTCAACTACGACGGGTGGCTACGCGCACTCCATGGCACCTAGAGATGTCTCATATGATCCTACACCTTAGCGTAGGGACCCTCTACAATAGCCTATCTCAGTTTTTCCTTCTCTAATCGGTGCTCTCGCTATCCTATTGTTTACAAATGCGCTAAATAGTGTAGTTTGAGCCAGTGTGAGGATGTAAAACAATCTATTTTGCAAACGGTGGGTCAAGGCACTGAACCAACTACGTTGACACATCTAGGTGGCTAGGTGAAGACTAGAGGAGGCATCATTTTGGTGTGTGACAATGTCGTTGCTTCCGGGATACCTCGTTCGGGTGTAGTCCCTTAAAATCCCCGAGACAAAAATCATTCAACTTCAACGAGTGGCTATGCGCACTCGTAGCCCCTAGAGATGTCTCATCTAATCCTACACCTCAAAGTGTAGGGACCCTCTACAATAGCTTGTCTCAGTTTTTTCCTTCTCCAATTAGTGCTCTCGCTGCCCTATTGTTTGCAAACGCGTGCGGAATAGTGTAGTTTGAGCCAATGTAAGGTTGTCATTAAATGGTATAGTTTACAAACGGTTAGTCATGGCTCCAAACCGATGTGCACATGCATAGGGATGGTCTTGTAAACACTTGGGGATGTGTTTTTCAATTCTCTAAGCTCCAGTGCTTTTGGGTTGCTTCCTCCGAGACAAGAACCCCATCCACAGTACATAAATCATTGTTAATTACTTCTCTTTTGTTGTAAAACAATGAAAGCTTCTCTTAGCTTCGAGAATTTATAATTCTCTACTAATGATGCTAAACACATGAAGGTGGAAGTGTTTTGGCACCACTAACCTTTGCACATAAAAGTGTTAATAAAAGAAATTTAAGTTTCAAATCAAAACCATACTAGATATATACAAAATACACAAATTTAATAAAATATATGAATTTAAATTTATCTAACTGAAAAATTTATATATACCAAAGAAATTATATATATCGACATGAGCATTGTAAATTTATTCCAATGAACCATCAGTGGATTGGATCTACTCGAATAATAGACAAGATTGCTTTATGATCTCGACTCTTGAACCTTCCCAAGAATCTTGTTATTAGGCCTTCCTCAATATCTATACAACTGAATATTTGTCGCTAGAACTAGATGCAAATATAAGAATATTTTCCTGTGTGTCTCAAAGTCTTCAAACACCCAAACAGAGGATTTTTTTAATGGATATTATTGAAGCCAAGTTCCAATAACTACCATTGAATTTCGTAGGCTACTAAATATCTTTGCCATCTATAACAGGAGAAGTCAACTTCTTTCTTTCCTTGATGCAATGACATAAGAAATAGTCTGTTCCTTCTTCATTGTCTTCTGTCACAATAATTGCAAACACATGTCCTACAAAAAAAAGGTTTCAACTCAAATTTAAATTATACATATTAAAATTTCAATGGACATAACTCAATACAAAAATTGTAAATAACCATAAATACCTTGTCACACCAAAATCAAAATTTCTTCAAAGTCCTTGGATGTTGCAAATTCATTTGCAGAAACAAGTCGTAATGCTTGTGGAGGTTGATAACTAGGAAGTGGAGTTAGAGGCCTACAAATCCATCCATCCACCCATTCTTGTGAATCACACTCAATAGTGACAAATTTGATACAAGATGCATAAAAACATGTCAAATTTCTTGTCCATGTGGCCCATGAAGTAGCGTCTAAGCTACAAAATGAGTGCATATCACTGGACCCTGTGAGTGTCATATATCCTCATAGTTAGAAATTTTTTGTTCCTCTATCAACTAAAAATATCTCGTGAAATGTGGAAATTTCTATAGAACCTCGGGCCATATTGTCAATACACCATTCCACTATGGTCTTTGCATCTTTCAATTTAGCAACATATTTGTACTTCAACTCTTCTCTTACAAGAGCTCTTTTCACACATGCCCTCGCACTGTCATGATTTCATTTTTCATGTCTAGCCTCAATGAAACTCTAAATATGTTACACACCCATCTTGACATGCATCCTTCTCATCCAATAAAACATTTGTGCATTCTTAAACTGAGACGTGTAATTATCTGACCATATATAATGTTGTTTGAAGTGGATGTCCCTATTAGACAAGTTTCCATAAAATAAATATACCAAAGAAATTACGATCATAATAACGATATAAAAGTGGCAATCTCTTTAAAAAATTGATCATTCTTTGTACTATCAGGAGAATTTATAAATGTTATATGCACAAAAATGGTAACTTGTACTGAGTTGTAATATTGTGATTGAACCTCCATTTGTGGTTGCAATGTGTAATTCTCTGTAAAATCGACCACTGAAACAATAGTACCAATAGGAAATGTGTCTTTACATATCTTGAACTATTCATCCAACCATTGAGCTTCGTGTGTATGCCTAGCATACTCATAAAAATTTCATCCTTCAATTTTCTCATAAATTGAAAAACATGCATATGTTCTATAACTAGCTCACATCGTTTAAAATATTTTCCATCTTTCAAGTGGTATGAAATTGATTTATATTTATCAAACTCAACTAAATTATTTCCTATTGCACCTTCAGTTTTCTCATGGATGCAAATTTCTAATTTAGGTAATCCGCCACATGTACCACAACTTCTATCTAAACAATCCTGACTATAAAAAATTGTCCAACTTATTTTTCACAAAATATCGTAGGAATGAAATCCCTAGAAGATATTGGTGGAACTTGAACACCACATTCCGATAACATAGTTTCAAAATGAAAAATAAAATAAATACATAAAAATTTAGCATAATGCATAGCAAATTCAACATGTTGCCTACAACAACAAGTGGTGCGAGCATGGTTGATTTTCACATAGAATGGTTTTAACATTTCAAAAAAATGTTGACTAATTTTAATTTCCAGATGCTCTTGTTCAAACTTATGAAAAAATTGAGTTTGAGTCATATCTAAGAAATGCTTTGGATGTGGTTCGCGATTAATAGAACCAACTCTCCGTTTTACAACATCTCTTGTATTAGGTGAAACTCTAGTGTTATCATGCCAAAATTGAATAACAACTTCTCTTATAGCATTAGTATTATATTTGTCCTTATGCGGTGCTCTAGCAGAAAATGCCCAAAAATCAATGTTATTGAGTGATTGAAGGATATTACGTCTTTTAATTGCTTTCATTAGATTTTTTGATTAACTTGAAACATTCGACTTATCTGCGTAATCAAATGTTATTTTTTTATTGATTCACTTACAACACTAGTAGCAAGTACACGACGCACAATATTACTATCCCTAGTGCATCTATTGACACCAACAAAGTGTGATATGCATCATGAAGGTTTTCAACAATTGTAGAGTTTTGACCACGTATGTTAGATGTTGTCAATCCTAAGGTGTTTAATGTAGGTCTCATTTTATCCAATTTCATCAAACTAACCAACAAGTGACATCTTTGGGAATCATTTAAAATTTCAAAATGATTATCCCAAATTTCAAAGTGGTTTTTCTTCCGATTTACCGTTCGAAAGTTTGGCACACATTGGTTTCAAAATATTTTCATCAATTTCAATAAAATAATTAGGTTTCTTATGGAAAATCCTAGGAGGTTTTTGTCAATTTTTTCATCTATAGTTTCAACCTAAATTTCTTTATTCACATTTTCATTGTCTCCTTCAATTTCAACATTTACTACATCATGAGTATTTAATTCTTCTTCAACATTGACAGTAAAAACATCTTCATCATGAGTATTTAATTCAACTTCAACATTGATAGTAGAAAAATTACCTGGTTCCTCATTGCTTACAATAGTAGGGGTTGAAGATGAACCTCTTCTTGATTCACGAAGATTCCACATTCGCTTAGCATTTTGAAATCTATTTTCCTCTAATTTGTTTGGTGTTTTTTACTTAATGACTTCCTTTTTTGACTTCATTTCTTGTCTCCCATGATGTTTTACTTCTGGTGATAAGAAAAATGTGCAGAAAATGACATAATTTTACAGTAATTCATACGGTAAAGTCAAACAAGTAAAAATCACATGTTAATTAGAACATTGGGATGCGTATAAATATGATTTAAGAACTGTGATCACACTTTATATACCGTGCTCACGGTTTATAAAGTGCGATCATGGTTCTTATTTAAAAATCTACAATCTCGGTTTGTAAACCACAATCACGGTTCTATCTGTATCATAAAATCTTACCCAAAGACTTGGGAAATCTTTGTTTTGCCCTAACTAAAGCTATGGAAGGTCATTATGAAGTGTAAAGGGTCCAAAAAAATTCAAATTTGCTCTTCCTGAGACTTGAACCATGCTTTGAAAACCGAAAACATTTCACAAAAATGGTGTCATTGCATAGGGAGACTATTAGCTTCATAGAAATATTAATTTTAAAGTGAATAGAATAAGATAAATATCATTTTATAATTTTTACTAACAATAGGTCTTTAAGACATTTTTTCCCGTGAATGTTCATGTCTACGTTTAAGATTGCAACTTTTTTTTGCTTATCAAAATGTGATAAAACTTATACCATCCCAAGCGTGGATAAATTCTATACATGTTAAAAAAAAAAATTTGATTTTGATATTTTTGATATAGTTATGGTGGGAAAACAGAAAGCGCTCCATTTTCTAAATCTTTTCAGACCACTTTCACGGAAAAAATCATAAAAAAATATTGCTCGAAAAAATACAAAATAAAATCCATCCCAAGATAGACAACTACATCTAAATTTTCACCAAAGGAAAATAAAAATAACAAGATTTGGTCATCCAAATCGCGGGCAAACGGACTACAATCTTATAGGTTTTTTCAAAAAAAAAAACCAAGTCATATAATTTTAAGTGTTTAAACTTATCTATTTTTATAAAAAAATTAGTGTTTTAGAAACTAGATTCTGGATATTATGATTGATATTTATATAAATTTTTCTAATTTTGAGTGCATGTATTGCTAATAATCCCTACAAGTTGATATTTCACTATTTTTTGCAATATGACGTCCACTTATAACCCCTTTTTTGCCCACCAACTTGGTGCACTTACCCTAATATTGAATTAATTCATGATTACATGAAATTTGTAGCTATGTGTGTTGTTACAAAATATAACAGATCACATAGTCTATAATTTCATGACTATCTTCAGCAAAAGAACACAAGGCCCCAAAGAATAGCTATGTTGTCTTGATGAAGACATCCAATTGCAGAATAGATGAAATGCTAGGTTTTGGAACAACAAACATAAATGTAGATTACATAAATCAGAGTTCATTACTGGATGTTACATGTATTCTTTAATTTTATTTCCTTCATGATTAAGACATTTAATTATATTACTGAGTTGTTTAGTTCATCATACAATCCATACAGAAAGCTGAAATGCAGAAAGAAATACACAACTCATTTTCAGAATTCAATGTTTTATTCATAAGGAATTTCAAATGTTCCCACACAAGCCATGGGATGTAACTAAAAATTAAAGTACAACTATTGAAATAAGAGGTACACATGCATGAAAGAGAAAATAAAGGAGTATGAGTGAACCCATCATTGCCTTGGGGTTTCTTCTTTGGTTGAGACATCTCCATTTCCAGCTTTGTTCCTTCTTCATCTTCGTTGTTGAAATCAAGTGTACACGAAAAAAAAAAAAAAAGAGAAATATCGATTCACGAGCTTAGGGATCAATCCATATTCCTATATTGTCCTAATTCATGCATATGAATCTCTTAACAATAGGAGATATAGTTTACTTGAAGATCAAATTGCATACATGTTTTACTCACTCAGAAAGAAAAGATAAAAGAAAAGAAAAACCATGGACATAAGAGAGGCCAAAAAGCCTAAGTATTTTCTAACTATTTTCTTAAGTGTGTAGGTACATGTTGTAGCCAAGAAGAAATAGATAAGTCATAAGTACATGCTGGAATGAAGGAAAAATGTAACTCATGTTTCAGTAATTGTCCTACAAATGGAAGAAGTTACAGTATAGAAGAGAGACTAAAAATAGAAGTACATGTTTTAGTTTGCAACTAAAGAAGAAGAATCAGATTTCAAGAAGCTGAAGTTAACTAGAAAGAAAGGATTACAGCTGAAACAAAATAAAAAGAATATTTTGGGAAAATTTTTGACAGGCTTCGCCATGTAAAATGGACATTTACGACTTTTCATCATGTTGTTTTCAACTAATACATGCTTTAAAAGAATTATGTAAATCAAGTAAGTGATACAAAAAAATAGAAAAGCATGCCATGATCAAGATAACAGTTATTATGTTTCAGTTTCCAACTACCAAATCAACTTCAACAAAAAAGTGTTACATTTTGTATTCTGAATCAGAAAATACAACTACTATAGCTGAAAAGGGAAGGAAGAGAGAATTCTGGAAAAAAATTCACTAGGGCTTCGCCATGAAAAATCAACATTTCAAATTTTCTAGCATGCCAGAAATACTACTATCAAGGAAATAAAGCATCTAAGTAAAAGAAACAAGATTACAGTATTCCAACAAAGCGACAGAATCATCTTTAGAATCAAAGTATGCAACTACAGGTTATAAGGGATCATTTCAGAAGGTAAACTGAAGAGATACAAAAGAATGCAAAGTTTCAGACATTTCATTTTACAGATTTTATCAAACTCAGAACATTGAGACAGGTTCAAGAATACTAAAGACTTACATCTCAAAGTACAGTTTTAAAATAAAAAGATCATGAAACAATACAGAGATACATAAATGAATCAAATTGATCCTGAATAATGAATTATAACAATGGAAGCCATAAAGAACTCAAATACAGAGTACAGTTTTGGGAGAAGCTCAATACTTGAACAGATTCATCTACATCAATGACTCATCATAGTCATGAAAGGTAGCAAAATATAGGACAACCTAAGCTACATAACAAGTAAAGCAGCAATCCCAGAAACCAAAGTTCCAGTTTTGTAGTATAAGAGTCAACAATGTTCATATTCTCCATAAGCAGAGAAGGAAATACCTTCTTGTATACAGACTCAAAAGGACCACTACATTTCAAGGAACATGGTAGAAGCAAAATAACAAGGTACATATTCTTCAGATCCTTGGAAGAGAAATTAAATGCAAACGAGCTTCGTTATTATAGTAAGTCTGAAAGAAAGAAAACTTTCAGCTTGCAAAGAATGTTTTCCAAATAGAGGTACAGAAGAAATGTGCACACGAATGGTATTCAACTGTCAAGTTTTAAAGAATACGGTTTTCCAGTGGGTACAGTTAGAGAATGTTATCATCACAAAAATTAAGAAATAATAATGCAGACCTAGTATCTCCATAAGATCCAGAGATATCGAAGTGAGATAAGAATACCCAAGTCAGAACAAATGCACATATCATATTTCTAGGTTGTTAAAACGAAGCTTTCAATCAAAATACGAGTTCACAACACAACAGTCGATCAACTATACAACTCAAAGTTTTTAGAACAGAACCAGAGTTCGAAAACTTCAAGGAAATTCTTCTCGAAGTTCAGAGACAAAACCCAACAGACGGTCGGAACCTCAAAAAATTATTCACAGATGAAGTTAATGGCTACAAATAGAAGATTTGCAGAATCTTATCGAAGCAAATGGAACTTGAGGTTACTAGATCTACAAATAATGGAGACCCAAATAAATTTCGAGCTCAAAAATGCAAAGCTTCTAGAAAGCTAGAGAGGTTCAGACATCATTAATGGTGGCAGAGGTCAAATGGCAACACAGAGTTGAAGAATTTCTCAAAACTCAGATCTACGAGTACCCACATCTCAGAAAGCACATTTCCCAGCTTAATCATAAAACCCATTAATGGGTATCAAAAATCGAGTAAGAACAAGTACTTACTGGTATTGAAGCTAAGTAAACCCTCAAGAGGTCATTGAATTTAGAGAAAGAAGATCAAGCTCAGAACGAGGTTCAACTTGAAATGACCAAGGTCGAGCCACAAAAACATAGAAAATGCAAAGGAAGAACAAATCATCAATCTTTTTGAAAATCAAAATGGCAACAACGAAGCAACAGTAATACCCAAGGAGGTCAAGACTTACCTTCCCTCATCAAACAGTGTGATAGCTACATAGTCTTGAGCTTCAAGTTACCAGCAATGGCGGCCAAGAAACAACACAAATATTTTGAGAACCAAGAAACCTCACATAGCTCCGCAAAAGGTAGAAAATAGAAAACGAGCTCAAATATTACTCAGAAAGAATGAACCAAGCTCGGTAGTTCACGAAAATGGAGGGAAAAACCCATAACCACCTCACTCATAAGCTTCAAAAGAGTAAAAGCAACATGAAATATAGATGCAAGAGAAGCCTCAAAGAACCAATCTGTAATGGGAGTCGAGCTTCAAGTTACCAATAATGGCGTCCATGAAAATTTTTCCAGGGCTTCACCCACACACTAAAAATCCAAATGAAATGATTATTAGGGTCGAGCTTCCCTTTACCGCCTGAACCCAAGCATTGGGTTAGTTCAAACTCAACCATGGTCAAAGATCAACGGCCACAAAACTAAAGGACATCATATCAACGCTCAAGGATTGATCCCCAAAATCAAAGCAAACCATTATGGTTAGTTCCGGCACCGGCCACATTCAATGCAGGGTTAGAAACCCTAACTACAGTTTTAGATCGACGACATTGAATGCATCAAGGACAGAGATCAACGTTCAAGAATTAATCACTATTATCAAAGCAACTCAACCTGAGTTATACAAGCCACCGACAAAACATGCCAAGGGTTGAGTCATCATCGCGAGGGGGCCGGCCATATTATTTGAAAATTATTTGCAATTTTGACTTACTCACTATAGTCCAAACTTCAAATAATGTGAAGCCGACCATACATGCCAACTATGATCACTGAAAAGGTGAAATTTAAACCAAGTGTTATCCAAATTGCAAAAGCCGAAAAAATATACCATGCAATATAATCAAAGGTGACAGACCATATAGTGGGCTATGTGTATTTAAAGGTGGCCGAATGTAATGTTTTGCCCCTTTTTCAAAGTTCCTTATATTATTTCAAAACCATGGTAATTTGCTAAGTCCACAAGAGTGGTCAAACTAGTGAAGAAGAATGGTGAGGAACAAGGGTGGCCCCACATACTGCAGAGAGAAAATGAAGCATGTGCACATGGACAAGTTGTCCCTACAATAGATGATTTACTTTGCAAATATTACAATTATTGTAATTATTTTTCTCTTACACATGGAGTTATTTTTGCATGCTTTCACTAGGGACAGAACAGACAAGAAGATGAATTCACATACACAAGGAAAGAGACTTGTCCAATAAGCAAGCTTATTATTAGCAAATTATTCACCTTTATTTTCTTAAAAATAGAACAGTCAACTTCAGTTTGACTGTAATGTAATCAAGGCTATTAATGCCTATTTGTAATTGCATGTTCTATTTTTATTCCTTTATCTATTATTAAATAAAGGATAAAAATAGGATGCATGGGCAAGTACAAGCCTTAGTCTATTTTTAGGAAGGGTGGGTAAATTATTTTTGCTATATATTGTGTGCCTTAGCAAAGCATAGAAGAGGAATTTTTGGATATAGGAGTACTGAAGCAATTTTGCCAGTTTTTCCCTCTGAATGTGAAGTTTTTTTGTCTTTCCAATTATTTGTAGTCTTTTGTATGTTTCTATTAGTATTGTGAATGCAAATTCCCGGTCAATTATCTTACCCGCTGTAAATTCAGTAATTTTTGCATGATGTTAATGTGTATGTTTAGCTTACAAGAGTATTGCTATGATACTTTCCCTTAATACATCTAAGTGTTTACCCTTAATATTTTGCAGAAAACAGTTGGTTCGTGCATCAATAATCCTTTCACATATTAGTTTTACATATACTTAGTCAAATTCCTCATACAAATTTTGTGTATCACATTAGTTTTAATTATTTGATAGTCATTTTTTCCCCTTAACCCCGGAAAATTAATTTAGGATACATCAATAAGGAATTGGCCTTGATACTAGAGACTCACTCAAAATAGGTATACCCATAGAATTGAGGTGTTTACATTGTATCTACAAAAGAGAGAGATCAATTTTGCAAGCTTAGAAAACCTACAACCATCTCTCTACAGTGGTGCACTTTCAAGAGATAACATGAATCTAATCTAATCCAATTTGGACAACATATTTTGGATTAAAGCATTTCTCATTCTTTATATAAGGCGGCGCAAATTCATCCTCTACTTCAACGTGAGACAAAAAAAATGGTGGAGTTTGATAAATTCGTATGTAACTTTCTTGCATTTGAAAGGAATGATAAGAAGATTGTTCCAAGCCGCAATCTTAGATGATAATAACACACCACATTAGATTTGCAAGACAAAAGAGCTAAAATACCATATATGGAAATCCATCATAATCCATAATGCTCAATACATTATAATAGAATGACTTGAATTATTCAATAAGAAAGATGTACATATAGGAGGAGGGAAGTGCAACTACTACCTAAATCAATGGTGAAGAACTCCCACTAACTGATATTGGTAGTTAAGTTAACTCCAAAAGACTAGTAAGCTAACTCAACATAACTAAGAAGCTAACTCCACACAACTAAGAAGCTAACTTCACACAACTAGTACACCTAAGCAAGCTAACCCAACAAGTGTAGGGCTAACACAAGTGTAAGAATTATCCTAATAAATAAATAAAAGGATAAATAATAACCTACACTAACAACATTCTTATGTTCTATCTTATCTCTATTTTTTTTATTGTTCCAGAGCATCGTCTCTGTTCACTAATTATGTGTATCTGTTCGTGTCTCGTGTCTCACATGTCTCTCTCCATGTCTCTATCTCTATGGGTGTACCACCTATAACTATAATAAAATCGACACTACTTAATGTTTATGTTTATATGGGTCGTATTACCTATTTTTATCAACTATTCCATCTACGTTACAATCTTTCACGTTACTCTATTCAAAAGATTGATATTGGAAACAAAAATCTATGTTTACTATTATTTTATTAATAAGATTCCCAAATCAACCAATACTGACTAGTCCCTCTTAATTGTTTATTGTTTTAAAGCAAATACAATTAAATTGATTAAAAATAAGTATGTTATAAAGAACTTTATATGGATTGTATAAATATAAAATGATTATTGATTGTTGAATTGTTCTAAAAGCATTATTATTACTAATTTTATCACAGTGATTCTTGCGAAGTACATATTATATGTTTTCACTCCCTAATCAGCTTACAAACAAGATTTTACTGACCTCTTCGTGTGTACTTTAGAAACCAAGGCATCACTAGACCTATGATTTCATACTCTACGCTGAAATTGTTATTCACATAACTCCAAATATCATCCTACACTTTGTTTTCAAATTGGGTGTTTCGGTGAGTGGTAATTATCATTGTTTTAACCAACGTAAACATGATCTACCTCTTGCTTGGGTATCTCTAATTTACTGGAGTATACAAGAGGTATTGAAATTGTTGGTCTGCTACTTTATTTAAAGACTAGTGGCCTTTGCTTAGTCTAGTTGGTCCAAGCTACTTTACAATATGCCTTGAATGGTGGTGGTATGAGATAATTATCTTATTTCCAGGTTATCTTCATGATCCATAAGATGCTTTTGAAACTACTACAATCCCATTGGCACTAAGCTCCTTTGTTCCCACCCAAGTTGGGAGTGAGCTTGAGGCTTGCCAAGGCCATGCTTGCCACCCTTGTAGCCCTTGGATTTGTAGTGATCATATCTCTATTCAATGATACAAATGGGGAAAGTTCTTCATATATGATGATCAATTTTTGGCCATGATCTGTAAAGTAGGTAACTTTCCTCAAATAAATAGTTTTGGTATCCTTAGAGGTAGTACCGGGCATGGAATTGGGGCGAGAATCAATCTTTGGTCATTCTACTATTTGGGAAACCTTCTAGCTCTTAAACTTGCCTTCTAGTTTATTCTCAACACTAATTGTGATGTTGAGGCAAAGAAGGCCAAGAAACTCTTTGAAATCCTGACAAAGGCCAGTCCAAATGGCCTCTCGTGAAGAATGTCCTCTGTCAAATTAAAAATCTAGTATGCACCCTCCTACCCCGAAAAAAAATTAGAGACACCAAATGTAGTGCATGACACTTTTGACCAAAGTTTTTTTTTTTTAAAAATAGGGGGTGTAGTTAATAGACATGACATGACAATTGGGTGCGCCTGTAAGTGGAGTAAGTGGGGTTGGTGGAGCATGTGGGAATCTCAATGTCCCATTCATACCTGTCATTATCCTTGACAATAATGCAACCACTTTATTTTTATCCACGCCCCTCAATCCCGTAGAAACCCAAATTAACATAAAACTTTAGCGAAGAATACTGGTAGTTGCGGTGAATACGAGTTCATTGTGGGTTAAATCAAACCTATGCGTGGAGGATTCCATACCCAAAATATCTCCACATTTTTCTATTTATAACTTGTTTGATCTGGATATGTATCATTATAAAGTGATTATTTGGGTTTTAAAGAGGGAAGCAAAGTGCTACCTACAGCTGATGTTTTACTTGTTTTATTGATTAAGGTTTTCAAGGTGCCTTTTGCTATTGCATCCTCCCAAGTCATGGAAAAATGTGAGATTTGATACGGGGTAAGTAAATCCACCAAAACATAGTCAAAATTAAATTTTATTAGACTTTGTAGTTGCAAGTTCTCTGGTAGATATGTATGCAAGTGTGGCAACATGCACTTGGCATTTAATTGTTTAACTAAATGCCTAAAAGGAATGTGTCCTTGTGGAATGCAACGGGTGCATGAAATGCACATAATGGGTCAATATAAAAGGATTTAGAAACTTCCAAGAAAATTCAATCACATGTGTAAAGCCAAATTTCTCAACCGTAGCCATCTTTCTCCCATTCGTGTCAAAATAAGACCTTTGGAACAAGGAATGGACATCCAACAAGCATAAAACATAGAAGAGTTTTGTTAGGTGTTGTACTTACAAGTGTTATAGTAGACTTGGTATATGTTGTAAAGGATCTAGATCTATTCATTTTCACTAAATAATGATAAAGGTTGTCATGCAGAGTAGTCTTCAACAAAATTACCCATAATATTAAGAATTGTGGGAGGTATAATCTTGGTGTTAGTTATTTGGCTGATTGGAATGAGAAAAAGAGTAAAGGCTTACATTTTTGGGAGCCTAGAAAATCTAGTTCTCACCACAAGTTAAATATGGCTTTTCCCTTGAATTAGGGCTACTTATCCAGGAGCAATTTTTAATATTAATCTTAGAGGAACTAGTAGAAACAATAGATAATTTCCATGAAAACAACAACCTTGGGGTTTTACCCGTGTTATTCATTTCCCGATCTTTGTTTTCTAGTGCTCACTTGGCATGAATTCTGGTTGGGTTCAATTTTTTTAAAGAGCATGAGATGAGGATTTACCTATTGGCGCATGATTTGTATTTTATTTTTGTGCTCGTTTATAACTCACCCATCGTAGATATGAGCTCTTTTTGGATTATTAAGTTTCCAAGTTATGTTTTAGCTTGACCCACATTTTTGTAGTACTTAGGGTATTGAGGAGAGCGTGTCATGTGTTTACCTTACTTCATCTTAGTTGATCATATCTCAGCTCAGTGAGTTGTCTAGCCAGCTAACTATATTGTTAATCAACTAGGTTGTTCTCCTATCAAAAATTTGTGTAGAAGTGAGCATGTGAGTTGCCATGTAAAATCTAGAAAATATCCTAATGTTTTCATACCGACAAGAACATTTCCCCTTTTGAAGTGATGGAATTATGTGCATCTCTCAAAAAAATGTCTTACAACAATTTGGGAGATATACTTGGTTCCAGTGGGGATTCAACTTGTACTCAAAGGTTCTTAATGACTCTACTAGTCTATCAAGAAGAGTATACACAACACTAAACTATTCAATCAAATTCCTTAAATAAATATAGCCTTTTGGAATGCTTCTTCTTTTGGATATGCAAAAATGGTTTTTTTGAAGCGGCTCTAGAGAATTTCAAGCAAAGGACATTGACGAGGTCATAATATGCCCGTTAAATTTACCATAAATGATCTCATATTACTCTCCTTTTGATTAAGTTTGATTGCATTTTGTGACTTTTATTTGATTTGATATGAGTTAGGATGTAATTGTCCATCTTTTGATTGATTGTGATTCTAACGTTTAAAATATCTAAAATTCCTGACGAAGTGTGTTGGAAATTTAGTTTTGTAATAAAGCAGGTCTAATCGGTTAAAGAAATGAAGTATGTAGCATTCAACATGTTTTTGGTAGCATCTATTCCAATACAACTTAGTTATGGAACTTCCAAGCTAGTTCCGGAACTCCATTACACATTCACAGGCTTCATCACCCAGTTCTAAAAATTTCAGACTTAGTTCGGAACTCTAGTATTTAGTTATGGAATTTTCAGAATTAGTTTCGTAACTCCTGGGTATACTTTCACAACTCTCATGGTTTTGATCTTTAACAATTTCTTATGGTTCTATAACTTCTTTGAAGTTCTGGAATAGATGGAAGTTTATCTATTCTAACCACATCTAGTGATTTAGCATCAACGAACCTTTCAATCAGAAAGGATGAGAAGATTTCCGATCGCAGATCCAGGATAATTATCTTACAATTGTCCGATCAGCCACAATTGAAGTCAAGCATCTATTCTGGGCACGATTCGATTTCATCATAATTGTAGAGACAACTATGATTATAAATGTATATATAAGTAGACCTGTAGTAGATAAATACAACAGAGAAGATAGATATACATATAGAATAAGTAATATAGATAAAAGTACATAGATCTAGTATGTTTTGTAATACCAAATGTTTTATCAATAAATATCCATTCCTGTTTGAGAGAATTCTAAGTTGTTAAATCCTAATTCAAGGAGGAGCAAGGGCCCACTCCCCCAAGGACTAGGATATTTGTCTATTTGGTATTTATATTTCTTAAGCAAATAGTTTAGATATGTTAATTCTATATCGCTTTTAATTCTTCTAGTTAAACTCTATTGTATACTCATTCCTACAGGTGTCTAGATAGATTCTTATTCTTCTTGCAACCATTTTTAAGCATTCTAAGTTGTGTGTTTATTTCCAAAAGTAAGTGTGTTTATTTCCCAAAAGCAAGTGTGTTTATTTCCATTCTGCAAAGTGTGTTTCCTTTTAGAAAATATTTTAGTGTGTTTCCTTTCAGAAAAGTTTTCATAGTATGATTTAAATAAGGTTTTTACCAAGAAGTCCTTAAGATATTGAAAAGATCCCCCAGAAGATACAAAAATAACTACAATCAACTACTAGATCAATAGGATTATTCTTGTTGCATATAGCTTTAGACACATCCCTAGTTTGAATATGACATCAATAAGAAGTTGATTAAATGAATGGAATAATGACACCCATCATTTTTGGTGTCATTTCTGGGAACACACTAGTTGGAATCTTCTAATTAGGTGTTAACAAGAGCAATAATCATACATCTAGTAGTTGAAGGATCTTCCCTACTATATCATAAAATTTATGAGTAGACCAAGAGACTCAAAGGGTAGATTCCTCCCAAAAACATCTTCACAAGAATTCATAAAATACTCTAGTCAAAATAAGGAATTTGATCAAGAATTGGAGGCACCATCATCCCCTGTTATACGAGAAATAGAATTTCCACCTTTGGAATTCTTAGATTAGTCACCTGAAGGAAGTAGAACTTTTAGGAGAAGGATTATTTCTCAAGATCCATTTAGGGAAAGTTTTGATTCTCAATTGAGTAGTCAACCTCCTACTCCTGATTTTTCACCTTCCCCAAGGCATACCACATACCACATTGATTGGGAGAAAAATTTGGAAAATATTTTTAAAATGGCACGAGAAGTTGAAAGAGAACTTGATAGGACCTTTACTTATCCAATCCAATTGGATGATGATGATACACCAATGAAAAATATCTCACCTACACATTTACCCACATTTAGAGGGATGTCATCTGAAGACCCTGACCAATTTCTATTTGAGTTCAAGGTACTATGTCAGACCTATGACTACAAAATGGATAATCAAAAACTCAAGTTGTTTCCATCCACTCTGAAGGATGCAGAATGAGGTGGTTCATGGGATTAGCATCCAACTCTATTACCACTTGGGCACAAATGGAAACTGCCTTCCTAGAAAAATACTAGGATTATTGTAGAGGGAGAAATAGGAAGGAAGAATTCTTCAAAATCAAGCAAGAGGAGGATGAAAATATAGAAGACTATTTAGATAGATTCCTCTTTGTGAGAAAAAGGTGTGGATTTGTACTTCAAGAGGAGTTAAGTAAAACCATTTTTCTTAAGGGTTTGGATGACAAATCTAGGGAAGCCCTTAACTTGATAGGAGGTGGAGACATTGATCAATTAAGGATGAATGAAATTAAGGAGATTTGTAGAAGCTATTCCAGAACAAGGGGTGGACCTAGAAAAGGAAAATCGGTGAAAAGTCTGAATCCAAATATGAACAAACTAATGGATGAGTTAGCAAACTTTAAAACAGACATTTTAGTTCAATTAACCTCTACTATAGATGGATTACAAGCTAAAGAAAATGCCAAAACTAAACCATTGGCTATGTATTGTCCTAGATGCAAGAAGAAGCATGCAATAAGAGATTTGCCCTTTAGATAAAATGGAAGTATGTCTTATCTATGAATCTAAATACCATGATATCTTGATGATTTTCCTCTACTCCCAATCAAAAATAATCATCTTAAACAAACCAATACATCATCCACAACAGAAGAATTGAATTTTGTTCAGAGATAACCTCACTAAGGGAAGTTTATGCTAAGATCAGTTCCTAATCCTTGGATGATGCCATGGGCTTCTTAGACAGTACCAAAAATTTAGGACACCCACCTTAGGTACCTCAACCAAAATGGAACCCTCGGGATTAGGAAATTCAAGCTTGGTATGCTCGGGGGCATCAACAACCATGGGCTACTCAAGGAAGTCCTTATGCTTGGTCACAACCTAGATGAAACCCTAGTAATTATACTCAAGGAAAAACATATCCAAATCAGAATCAACAAGCCATTATGGGATCCCCTGCACAAATCCACAAACTGAGAATATAGTTTAAACGCAAATACCAGCACAACCAGTAGAAAACCCAATAAACAAAAAAACAACTCTTGTTTACATAACAGAACCAAAAAAATTAGTTGATCTAAATGCCATGGATTGTAAGGATATTCAAACTAGATCTGGAAAAATAATTAGTAGTCCACCTGTTATAATCACTAAAATGATAGAAGAAAATGAAACCCCTAGTACTATTGTTCCAAAAGAGGATATAAAAAGAAAATAAAAGGAGCCAGATAGTGACACTATTGAGACTCCATTTCCTAGAGAGATTTAAAGAAGCTATAGAAACCAAGGAGTTTGAATTGGTACATGAACTAAGGAAATTGAATATTGAAATACCATTTTACAAGCAATTAAGGACATTCCAGAATTGAACAAATTAATCAAAATTTCATGTTTGAAAATTATGGAAGGAAGAAAAGTACCCCAAGACTCAAAGTAGATGGGAAACTTGTTGATTTATTAGAGGTAAAATTTTACTTCCCAAATATGGAGATCCCTGGAAGTCTTGTTATTTCTGTCTCTATAGGGAATAAGGATATACATAACATTTTTATATATTTGGGAGTGGCTATAAATTTAATGATAGTGGACAATTTGAAAACATTACCATTAACGGGTATACAACCTACTAATACCATATTACGATATGGCGCATCACCAACAAAGCAAAACCAAGTGATTATTGAAGACGTGGCGTTATGGTGGAGTCATGGGAATATCTAGTTGACTTCCTTATACTGCTGACCAAAAGGTAAAACATTGGGTTATCCCATTATTTTGGGTAGACCATGGTTAGCTACAATTTTTTGCCTTAATTGATTATAGGTCAGGTGATATGACTATCTCAAATGGTAAGAACTCTAAGCAAATTTCCTTATATCCTTTTGCATGACCTTTTATTGACAATCAATAACAATTGTGGGTTGATTCTCCTTATACTAATAAACAAAATTTGTCTTCTTTGGCTATGATCACATTGCAAGATCATGTAAGAGAAGTAGAAGAGATGATTAATCCACCATTGAATGAGCACCAACTATCCTCGAAGTAATCAAAAATAGTTCGGAACCTGTGACCATAGTTTCAAAACCTGCGAACTTTGTTTCGGAACCACCACATTTAGTTCTGCAATCACGACAACAACAGTTTTCTGTGATTGAAAATAATTTCACCGTAGAGGAACGATATTTCTCATGGGGAGAGGAAGAATCAGTAGCTTCAATTTCAAATACATCAAGGAATGGTGAAGAATTTCGCAAACTAAAGGATGACGAAGAGTTAGACCTACAAAGAGATAAGTATCATAATTCTCCTTACTATCCTTTTCTAGTATTCTGTCTCAAGGAACTTTTGAAATGTTACATATCATATGTTGTTACCACATGCATGTACACTAAATACTTTAATGTAAACCTTTCAACAAATCAGTTCATCACATATCGAGAACCAAGCATGTTGAGATTTAACCGAGGTAAAATTTTGAACATTAACAATTGGTTGAAGGATGATGAAGAAGTTAATTGTTTAGTGTTCTAAAAAATCATACTAAAGATTTTCTTGGGATTACAAAGACATAAAGGGAATTCACCCATGTATCTCGCACTCATCACATCTATACTCGAAAATGTTAAACCAGTTAGACATCCTCAGAGAAGGATTAACCCAAACCTTAAGGGATATAGTCAAACAAGAAATTGAAAAATATTGCAAGTAGGTTTTATCTACCCTATCTCGGATAATCAAGTGGATATCTCCTCTTGTAATTTTTCCTAAGAATAATGGAATATGTAGAATATGTGTTGACTATAGGGAACCGAACAAAGCCACACCGAGAGATTATTTTCCCTTACCATTCATAGATTAAGTCCTAGACAAACTTTCAGTAAAAATGCTTTTGCTTCTTGGATGGCTTTAGTGGATACAATCAAATCATATTTTTGCTAAAGATTGGGACAAAACTATATTTACATGTCCATGGGGTAACTTTGCCTATAGGGTGTTACCATTTGGATTATGCAATGCTCTTGTAACTTTCCAGAGAGTTGTACTTGCAATCTTTGTTGATCTAACAAATGATTGTGTTGAGGTATATATGAATGACTTCACTGTACACGGATATACATTTGATGATGCTTTAAGAAATCTGGATAGAGTGTTAACAAGATGTGAACAACACAATCTATCTCTTAGTCATGAAAAGTGTTTAATGATGGTTGATGAGGGGATTGTATTAGGACACCATATTTCAAAAAGAGGAATTTAGGTTGATCAAAACAAAATTAGGATCATTTCAGACTTACCTATTCCTCAGACCCCCATAGATATCAAGTCATTTTTAGGACATGTTGGGTACTATAGGTGCTTTATCAAATATTTCAGTAAAATTTTTGCCCCCATGTTTAATTTGCTAACCAAGGACTGTGAATTTCTTTGGGATGAAAGGTGTCAAGCATGCTTTTGAAGAAATTAAAGAAAAATTAATCACTGCCCCAATATTGAGAGGACCTAATTGGGAAAATCCATTTCATATCCAAACATATGCCTCAAATAATTCCATTGGTGTAGTTTTGGGACAGAAAGATGAAGAAGGAAAAATGTATGTTATTTATTATCTTAGTAAAAATCTTACTCCCACTGAAAAGAATTACACCACCACTGAAAAAGAACTTCTTGATGTGATTTATGCAATCAATAAATTCAGACATTACATTACAGGATACAAAATATTTGTACACGAGATCATTCAATATTTAAATATTTAATGAACAAACCAAATGGTTGGAGGAAGAATAATTAGATGGTTATTACTTTTATAAGAATTTTATATTACTATTGTGGAAAATCAAGGTAAATATAATGTGGTAACTAATTTTTTGTTAAGACTAACCACTACAGGGGAGAAAGATCAAGTCAAGGATAACTTTCCGGATGAACAACCTGTTTTCTATTTCAGCAATTACACCATGGTTTCTCGGGTATGGAAAATTATCTTGTAACAGGAAATTTTCCTCCTTCTTTCACTAAGAAACAAATAAAGAAGTTAATCAAAACCAAGTGCACAATTCAAATGGTTAAATGGAATGCTATATAAATGTAATCTTGATTTGGTTTTACAGTGTGTAAGAGAAGATGAAATCTTTGACATCCTCTGACCATGTCATGATGAACCAAGTGGAGGACACTATTCAGTGAAAAGAACAACTCATACGATACTTGGCACTAGTTATTATTGGTCATCTCTGTACAAGGATGTGAAGAGATACATCACGCGGCATGATCCTTGTCAAAGGATGGGACAACCAACTTTCACCAGTGAAATGCCTCTTCAACCTCAAGTAGTGATTGAACCATTTGAGAAATGGGGATTAGATTTTGTTGGTCCCTTTAATCCTCCTTCACAAGGAAAGGAATATATTATTGTGTGTACTAACTATGTGACAAAATGGGAAGAAGTGCAGGCATTGACAAATGCCACTGAAGAAGTAGTTGTTGATTTCCTTTGGCACAAAATTATGGTAAAGTTTGGAGCACCAAGGAGCATAGTTTCAGATTAGGGACCACAATTTATGTCTAATATGATCCAATATTTCACAATGTATTACCAAATCAATCATAGGAAGTCATATCCTTATCACCCACAATCAAATGGACAAGCTGAAGTAACAAACAGAGAATTAGAAAACATCCTTACCAAAATAGTTGAAGCTAGGAGAAAAGATTGGGTAAAGAGACTACTTGAAGCTATCTGGGCTTATAATACAACTTGGAAAACTACAATAGGGTTTTCACCATATGAGTTAGTCTATGGGAAAATCCCTTGTTGCCCATTGAGTTTGAACTACAAACATTGAGGACAACAGTTAAGGTGGGTATTGAGTTGGATGTAGCTCAAAAGGAAAGAATCCTTCAACTCAATGAATTGGATGAATTGAGGATGGAAGCACTTCAGTAGACAGAGATAATCCAAGATCAAAGGAAGCAATGGTATGACACACATATCAAGAAAATGAAATTCAAAGTAGGAGACTGGGCATTGTTGTTTGATTCTAAGTACCAACAATTCAAGGGAAAATTGAGAACCAGATGGTTGGGACCCTATCAAATTGAGTAGATATTTGACAATGGTTCTATTCAATTACTTCCCATTGATGGCAATAGAATAACACTCTTGGTCAATGGACATAGGCTAAAACTCTATAGGAAGCCTCCTACTCTATAGGAAGCCTCCTACTAAGGATGAATTCTTGAGTAATATTGAAGCAGACAAAAAATTTGATCATATGGAAGAACCCAGTTCTTCCAAAACGATCAAATAACTAGATGATAGATCTAGAATAAAGGGAAGGAAATGAAAACTAGTAAATGGCATTCTCTTCCCAAAACAAAAAACAAAACAAAAATATAAATAAAAACAATTCTCTCAGAGGTCAATTGAAAACCAGCAATGGCGGTTGATCTCCTCAAATGGATAATTCAAATAAAATGGAATTCTTTGGAATTGTAGTTGTCTTTTCTAACCATTTTTTGTTCCACTTGTAGGAATGATGAGTCATCATAATGAAAGGATTACACCATCAATGACAGTAATGATATATTTTAACTCATTTAGGGTTAGATTAAAAGTTTGCATGTGTGATTAGACTTGATTTAAAAGTAGGTCCGATGAGTCATCTATTTATACATTATGATTAAAAGTGAATAATCATGAAGATGATTTGGATGAAATAAGTGGCAGCATAGTTATCATGAGTAATCATTAGTGTAAAATCATGAAATAGTTGCAGAGAAATTTTGAGGGAGAAGCAACAAATTAGGTTTGTGTTCCACAACTAAGAATAGAGGTTCCACAGCTAAGAACAGAGGTTCCGCAGACTAAAATTGTCGGTTCCATAAACCTAAGCAAGAATCCCTGCAGCCGATTTGTAAAGAATCAAAGGAAATTGAATTTGAGTCGATATGGGGATTAAAAAGAAATTGGAACCAGAGGATGATTCCCAACTGCTCGTGGACGAAGAAGTGGCATCTATCTTTGAGCAGGTAGGATGGCTAGAGTTCCTGAAAAAGTTTTCAAAGTATAACGATGAATTAGTAAGAGAATTTGTCATAAACCTAGAGAAATTCATGACAAAGGTTAGAAATAATTTTATTCCTTTTCGTGAATACAATAAGTAATGTGTCCAGGGGTGCCAATTGTGCATGTCCCACATCCTGCCAAAGGGACCTTGAAAGAACTAGTTGAAACCCTGCTACAAGAAGGGGAAACTAAACCCCAATACATTTACAACACAAAGAAAATCATAAAAGGGGTCAGAAGGGCCAGTTTTCCCAAACCCTTTGATAGGGTAGCATTTTGGATAGTGAAGTATTTAACCTATGATGGTCAATTTGGGTCCGTAGGAAAAGAAGTCCTGAAGATGCTCATATATCTGAGATATGGAGCCACAAAACTAGAATACATAGTAAACCTTCCAGGGTTTCTTTTTTATTCTATCTAGACCATGGCCCAGAGGTATTCTTGGGGTGTTGGGACAATCAGGCATCATGGGTTAGTTCATTTGGTATGCCAACACCATTTTCTGTCAAAGAAAAATGGAGAAGAAATTTGGGAAAAGTTTCTTGGCAAGTTTAAGAAAAACCTTGATATTATCAAGAGGACAATACCAGCTCCATTTTCTCCTTCAACTAATTTAGAAATTTATGCCCCTACAAAAGAACAAAAGGAAGTGGGAAGAGAGAATATACCAAAAAGAAGAAGATCTGTGAGAAAGATCAAAACAACAAAACCTTCTGTGCCTTTGAAGGAAATTCCTTCTTCTGCAGTAGCTATAGGGGAGCTAATATCTATCTTTGATGGTGATAGTTCACCGTGCAAGAGAAAGAATCAAAAGTAAGAAGAAGCTCTAAGAGAAAATCCACCATTAAACATGTTGAAATTTCCCAAAGAAGGAAAATTTATAAGAGGTCAAGGGAAATCCCAGAGGGAAGGAGTGAATAGGAAAAGATGGAAAAAGAAGCTACTGATATTTTGGGCAGGGTGGCCATGACTCCTCCTAAACCAAGCCTAGCTGAGATGGACAAAGAAGATGAGAGATTTGAGGAGCAGGATTTTCAAGAATTGGTCGAACCATCAGTATTATCACATGAAGAAGAAGAGTTGGCATCATGGAGATGAAAAGGTAAATTTCCTTTGATATAAGAAGAATGCTCAACTCCCCAAGAAATTTTAGAGGAAGAATAAAAACATCAGGTTAAACAGGCTCTGTACTTGTCTAGAGCAGAGCTCATTATCAGGGAAAATGATGAGGAATTGGATTTCCTCAAAATCAAATTAGAATATAGGAAAATGATTATTGGAGAGCTAACAAAGCCTGTAGTTATGATTGAGGATTTATCATTAATTAAAAAAAAGCTAATAGAGAAAGAGGAAGAATGTCAAACTTCCAAAAAATAGAATGTTGTGTCCACAGTCTCTACACAGACTGAGTTAACTTATTTACCACTCAAAAAACTATGGAATGACACCTGTAGGGAACTCAAATAAGGTAAACCATCCAATGAATATCTTAATACCAAGATGGAAGAAGAAAAGGCAAGAAAAGAGTGGGGAGAAAAGTTTTACAAGGAAGAAGGAGACAAATATAAATGTCTTGCAAAAATATAGATGGTCTGCATTATGAGTGAAAAATTTCTTGCCTATAGGAGGCCCTCTCCTACATATAGTGTGTTTTTGGAAGAACAATTCATTCACTGGTAGCTGTCAAGGATTGCATGTGGACTTCCACATGAACTAAAATATGAAGCTGAATTTTATGACACTTATTCTTTTGATCTTGAGCAGAATTTTTTTATGTGAATTCTATCTTTGTAATCTGATGCTAGAAAAAAATAGGATTTATGATCAATTTGTATGTGGGGGAAAGTTAGCTCAATGCATTTGTCTCTGTTCTACAAAATCAGATTGCATGGAAGGAAAGGGATTTTGATTTTTTATTGAAAGCTAGCTCAACTGGTCTCTGCATGAGGGCTCACTATGGTAAATCTTTTGCCTTCTTCATACATTTTAGAACTCATGCCTTTGATGAATGATTCAAGATACATTATTTTGTCAACTTACAAAAAAGTATTGATACTTTTACCTCCTATAAGGAGGAGAAGTTTGAAGATATTTATGAGGGATGCTTGAAAAGGTGGGAACTTCTTATGGTTTCCTTGAGAAGAAGAGAAGTGATATCCCCTACAAATCTGATCTGGAGTTTAGAATGAGCAAAAGTTTTATGCACAATAATTCCTTAGATCAATGAGACCTACGGGAACATATGAATGGGAATGAAAAAAAGGCCCCCTCTACTTCTCACCCCCATGTCTCCTTGGTAAAACAAATAACATCAAGATCCTACTCAATTTTAAGAGTGGAAGAGGAAAATAGAAGTAGGAGTAGGGTATAGTACCTCTAAGTTTAAGCATTGGGATATCTAGTTTCAGCCATTTGATCTGAGCAATCAAATGGAATGTAGAATACATAACCCCAATTTTGAAGAATAAAGTTTGTAAAGAGACTTACAAACAAGTGTGGGAGAAATGATGAGGCCAGAATATGCCCATTAAATGTACAATAAATGATCTCATCTTACTCTCCTTTTTATTAATTTTGATTACATTTTGTGACTTTTATTTGATCTGATATGAGTTAGGATGTAATTGTCTATATTTTGATTGATTATGATTCTAATGTTTAAAATCTCTAAAATTCTTGACGAAGTGTGTTGGAAATTCAATTTTGTAATAAAGCAGGTACAATCGGTCGAAGAAATGAAGTATGTAGTGTTCAACATGTTTTTGTAGCATCTATTCCAATATAGTTTAGTTCCAAAACTTCCAAGCTAGTTCCGAAACTCCATTACACATTCACAAGCTTCATCACCTAGTTCCGGAACTTTTAGACTTAGTTCCAAAACTCCAGTATTTAGTTCCAAAATTTTTGGACTTAGTTCCGGAACTCCTGGGTATAGCTCCGGAACTCTCACGGTTTTGATCTTTAACCATTTCCTATGCTTCTAGAACTTCTCTGAAGTTGAAATTGATGGAAGTTTATCTATTCTAACCACATCCGGTGATTTAGCATCAACGACCCTTTTAATAAGGAAAGGATGAGAAGATTTCTGATCACAGATCCAAGGATAGTTATCTTATCCGCTTTGTCCGATCAGCCACAATCCGAGTCGGCATCTATTCGGGCTTGATTCAATTTCATCGAGAATCGTAGAGACAACTATGATTATAAATGTATATATAAGAAAACCTATAGTAAATAAATACAATGAGAGAAAATAGATATACATATAGCATAAGTAATACAAAGCAAAGTACACAGATCCAATATGTTTTATAATACCGAATGTTTTATTAATAAATAGCCATTCCTTTTTTAGAGAATTGAAGTTGTTAAATCTTGATTAAGGAGGAGAAAAGGGCCTACTCCCCAAGGACCAGGTTATTCATCTATTTGGTATTTATATTTCCTAAGCAAATAGTTTAGATTTGTTAATTTTGTATCACTTTTAATTCTTCTATTTAAACTCTATGGTATACTTATTCCTACAGAGTCTACATAGAATATTATTCTTCTTGCAACCATTTTTAAGCACCTTTGTAAGTTGTGTGTTTATTTCCATTCTAAAAAGTGTGTTTCCTTTCAGCAAAGTTTTCATAGTATGATTTAAATAAGGTTTTTACTAAGAATTCCTTAAGACATTGAAAATATCCCCCAGAAAATAAAAAAATAACTACAGTCAACTACTAGATCAATAGGATTAATCTTGTTGCATATAGCTTTAGACACACCCCTGGTTTGAATATGACATCAATAGGAAGTTCATTAAATGAAGGGAATAACGAATCCCATCATAAATTGGGGGAGTGTTCCTTATGCTCGCTATTGTAATGTCAAATCCTCTTCAACACTTATTATATTTTCATTTCGATTCTTTGTTGATTATAGACATGGATATTATCATATCATTTTGGTTTAGCATGATGTTAGATGATAGAGATATTCTGACTATTGATGGATTGTAATTCATAGTATGATTTGTGTGGATTCTTAGAGATGTAGAGAGACAATTTATATTTATGATGAGGATGTGTTGTTAGCATATATATTTCTGAAATTTGGAACTTGCATCATGTCTACTATGATTTAGCATTTGAACTAATCTCGTGACCTTGTTGATATCGATGAAATGATAAAATTGAGATGTTATTTAAATTATAAACAAATGATATCATTGTTTAGTTGAGATGACGATTTATCTATACAAGGATGTTTATTGATTGATGTGTGTATATTTTATCTTTGATGTTTTGATACATTACGAGGCCGAAGGAGGTATTGTGTAATTGTGCATGTAATTATATCACAACAATCAAAAGGGAGTTAGCAAAACAACAACAAGTGGAATACTAGATGGATACAACAATGGTCACCATGACAACTTGTGTAATTTGTTATGTTTTGTTATTCGTTTATTTGGGGTTCCCCATGGGGGAGGACCTCCAAATGTGATCATGGGCTATGTGTGTAATTATTTCCCTTTTCTTTCATTTATTGTGGAGTATGTGATTTAATTTGTGATGTAATTCATTTAATCATTGTTGATTAATATGCCTTACCTAAGTGGATTAATCATGTCTTTAAATTTATTTAGGGATGTGACAAAAGGGTACATTTATTAGATTAGTTGGTCCTTTAGATCTTGTGATTTAAGTTGAATATATTTGAATTTTAGTGTTGTACACACTACCATACTTGAGAAATTCGGATTTGGGCTTTAGGGCCATTTTTGTGGCTTGTGGGACAAGTTAAGCCTGTCCCACACCTCTTAATTTATTCTACCAACTATACCTATGGGTTGGGGGGTCAAAATAATACCCCATTATGTGTTTTGTAAGGCAAAAAGTGACATTTATTACAATTTTCTTACATCAATTTTAAATTATGTGCTTAGGGGGTGTGGGCTTGTGTTGACTATGTAAGAGGCTTGTCATTTCTCCCAACCACCAATTTATTGTGCCTTGGGGTTGAGGTTTTACTTGTGAGGTGGAGTTGAGGATAAGTGATGTGGAATCCTACATGGAGCCACCTCACCCTCCTCTTCTCTTATTATATTTATGCAAGTTTATTTGTTTGTTTGGGGTTACTTAATTTGATTGTGCTCTTGTGTTTTTGGGAGTTAGAGAATTTTTCGAGTTCTTGTTGAAGTCTTGGATATTTTTGGAGTTGGATTGAGCTTGAAGGAGCTTGGAGTGTGATTATTTGATCAAGTTATTACTATGGAAAGGTAGGAACTACAACCTTCTTGTTATCCAAAATTCACCCCTCAAGGTAATTTTGATAACATGCATCAAATTCTTCAGTCCCAAGCAAGTAGATTGATTCAAGGCCGAAATCATGTTTTTGGGGCCCCCTCGGCTTCTCTCTAACTCTCCCATCCAAGAAAAAATCCCAACGAGTTGGAAAAATGGAAAAAATGCAAAAAATAAGGTTGCAGGATTGTTTTAAAGCATTTCGGGTTTGAAGGGTGCGGATCGTACCAAGGTTCGTCGTACCAAGTTCGTGGCTGAAATACAAAGAAAATCAGCTAAGTCGGACATTTTTGTCCCAGGCGGTCCGCGGGACAGTTGGGACGTCGGGACGCGAGGGACGCGAAAAGGTGAAACAGCCACAGGCAATAAAAATCATCAAGTTTTTTTGTTTCACGTGGTTTGGGACAGCCGGGACAAAAGTACACATGGGACGTGAATCGCCAAAAAGCCGCAAGAAGCAGTCGATTTCAAAGTGCGGAGATTTTCGTTTGGGATATCCAGGACAAAAAGTACGCGTGGGATGTGAAAACGCTGCAAAAGGGGACAAGGAAGCCCGAATCGGCCGATGCGGGAGAATTCGTCCAGGACAGCTGGGACAAAAGTACGCGTAGGGCGCGATTTTTCCGAAATAGCTGCAGCAAAGAAGGAAAGTCAACGTTTGACCCATGAACTTCAAACGGCCATAACTTTTGACTCCGAGCTCTGATTTTCACAAAATTAGAATTTCTGGAACGAGCACGATTTTAATGAGGGTAGATATATTTAAATAAAAGAAACATATTTGGCTCCAATCAGTTAATGCTCATTCCGTCAAATGACGAAAATGCCTGCGGACCCAAAATAGCCGCGCTCACTCGAAGGTCATAACTTTTACATTTCTCAAAAAAAGCACACAAAATTGGTACCGTTGGAATCGTGGCTTTGAGCCCGATGCACAAAAATCAATAAACTCTATATTTTATGAGAAATAGGTGGAGATTATTTATAAAATGTGTCCGGGTTCATAACAGTGTTTTATTTGGCAGTTGGGAGTGCAATTAAGAGGCATGGTCACCATTCTTTCTCTACTGCAGCACCTGGGATAGTATGGGGAGCCTTTTGCAAGTAATATACAATCATTTTACTCCATTTAATGCCTCTTACAAGTGGTTGAAGGATAGATTTCAGGATTTCCTTTTTCCCTTCTCTCTCTCTTCTCATTTTTCTATAAATTGGAGTGTTGGGCTCATTGTAAAGGGAGGTAGTTTTGTAGCAAAGCTCTACCAAAATTGCTTTGTGAAGCTGATGTGTTGTAGGCCCTTGTTTTAGACTCCTTACATGGTGATCCAGGCCCTTTTCTTGTAACTGATTGAACTGTGCATATCAGGAAGCAATAAAATATAAGTTTGTGGATGCATCTTCCCCTGCCGTGTTTTCTTGCATTCTTCTTGCCCTTCAACCTTGATTACAAGAATATTGTGTCTATTATTATGTTCTTGTAGGGATCCATTATCATTGTGTATGTTTGAGATATTGTTGTAAAATGCATTTTGCTAGATTATGGAGAACTGTCATCACCCCTTCTAGTGTGCACTTTGCTTCTGTATCTCACGCATTTGAAGACTACTCTCACACCCTCCTTTTCTGGTGTATCACCGCTTTAGTGTAGGCTTTCATTTTATGCATTCTCTCTCCCTGGTCCCTTGGAAATTTAAATTAGAATAGTTACTTTCCCCTGCATTAGAGTAGATTGTGGCAGGTGGTTTAGGAGCAAGAACCAACTTTCTCTGGAGGTCTATCTCAAGTAGCAAGTCCCACAACTTGGAGATAGTACCCATGTTATCCAATCACACCATGAGTTCAATTATATGCACTTGTATGAACAATAGGGGCTTTGTGATTTAATGATAATAGTTCTTTTACTTGTTTCTTTTATATTTGTGTATTCCATGCAAGTGATGGTTTGTGTGCTTGTTAGGATCAAGGGTAGAAATCCTAAGTATGGTGTAGGATAAGGATATGGGGATTTTCTATTGTAAGGAGAGATAATAGTTTTTTTCATGTTTTTGGGGGTAGTTGGGTTGGGCGCCCGCCTCGATAGTAAAAATACTTTCTTTTCTTACTTGGTTCTTTTGAGGGAGACATACAATATTGTAGGCAGACATAAGATAGTGTGGGAGGCATAAAAGTGTTTTGAGGTAGGAATAAGAGTTGTGTAGGGGTTTTGAGTTGTGGTTTAGAGGGTTTTAGGGTGGGAACCTAATCCCATGGGGAGGCATAAGTGATCTCCCCATAGTTCCTTTCTCCAAAACTGATCTCCCCATTTTTATCTTATGTTTGAAAGTGTGTTAAATAATTGTGAAAGTGTTTATTGTGATGTGGAAGAATTGTGTTAGTTGCCATGAGTTGTATCCATTTCTTATTGCATTTTAGTTGGGGCTCGGGGCCAATGACGAAGATAGTTTCTTCTCCTCATTTGATTATTGGTTGGGTGGAGAGTGTTGCTTCTCCCCATTTTTTGTTTTGATTGAAGTGAAGAAATTGTGGAGCTCTTGTTGAATATTTGGGTCTTGGTTCGTTTGTAAAAGTCAAAGGAAATTCTTCATTGTAAAAACCTTTCATGTAATTCCCACTTAAGGTGGAAGGCTAGTAGTCTTGCATTTAAAAGAAAATTTGTATTGTATATTTTATTTATCAAGTTGTAATGTATTATTAGACAAAAAGGTTTTGAATTGTAATAAAATGATTTATGCTCAAAGAAAAAGAAATTTTATTGTTGCGTGTAGGAGTTTTCATTTTTGTAAGAAGGAAGAAAGATCTTAGAAGTTATAAATCATTAAGAATGTATTCTTAGAAAATTTGAAATGTAATAGATTTGCTTGTGATTCCATTGAATAAGTGATTGTAGTTGTAATGGAAAAATGAAATAAATTATAGTGAATTAACTTGTTGAAGGAATTACATTTTTGTAGTGGAAAAGAAAATAATGATACTTAGAAATAGATGGAATCTTATTTCTTCATTTGAGCTTGAAAGTAACTTTATTGGAAAATTGTTCTTGTAGTTGTTTCCTTATATCCTATTGAAATAGAAATTTTATGTAATTAGTGATTTAAGTATTAAAATGAATAAATGTGGTTCACCTATCAACTAGTGTCTTTAGGAAAATAAATCTAAGCTAAGCTTAAAACCGTAATTCACCATAGTAAAAATTATTTTTGGAAAAATTGATGGAATGATGATTGTTTTCAAAGAACTTAACCACCGCCATGTGCAGAGCGGCGGTATATGAACTACCACCCGGGTAGAGTAGAAAGTTATGAATTGTCACCCGGTAGGGAGGCGGTTTCATCACTTTCGGTGGAAAAGGAAAATCCGCGATTGTGCAATTTTGAGCTTGATTTAATTAAAATCTGATCCTATAAAATGTTAAAAGGAAAGTACCAGCAAACCATAAGGGAATAAACTCATTGCTTAAGCATGCAAATCCTTGAATGGGAATTTAAATGTATTAAATCTCATAGATTAAATGAAATAGGGTTTTCCCAAATAGAAAACTCAAAAATGGAAATAACTAAATAACTACTCTAAATTTAGGGTAGAATCTCTACAATCAACAAATGGAAGACATTGCTATAATAAATCCATAAAATAAACTAAAAAAGCTAGATCCAAATGAATCCCTCCATGGCCTTCCTCCTTACTTCCATGGCTTCCACTCCTCCAACTTGCAAATCAAAGAAAAGAAAAGAGACCAAATGAGGAGGCTAGGGCAAAGAGAAAGGTTTTATAAAATTTCATAAGGATAGTTAGGGCTAGTTTGGAACCCTAGGATCTAGTTGCCACAATTGATTTAATCGAAGGGTTAGGCATCAATCCTACAATTGTTAGGTGAGAATATATATCATGGTATTTTAAATAATTTTAGTGTATGTGAAAATGGGTGAATGGGGACAATTTGTGCCCTAGTGTGTTAAGTTAAAAACATAACCCTCCTAGTATGTTTTTGTAAATAATTCAATGAAGATTAAGGATAATAATTTAAGGGAACTAAAGATAAGGGTTTAATAAATGTGGGTTTGAATGTTATCTTAAGAAGGGGAAAACTATTTAATCAAGTAAAAGAATTAATGGACACTTTTCTAGTGGATTGTAATTAAATTGACATTAGAAATGGATTAAGAATATTTAATTATTAATCTAGACCTGATCCATCCATTGTAATGTAGCAAATTGTTGGTAGGAATTAATTAAACGTATTATAGGGTTTGACACCCTTGCAATCTTAAAAAAATTGTTCACAACTTTCTAGATGATTATTTAAGGTTTAATGTGGTTTTCAAACATCAAAAATTGTGGGTGTTACAGCTACCATTCGACGAAATGGATTGTGGAGATGTGGAATCGGACTCACATATTTTCCCAAATCATGCTTCTAGGCATGGTCTCCTTACCTTCATCTTCCATAATTTTTTTATTCGGTTATTCGTTTGCATTTGAATGGAATATTAAACCACTTGGATAATTATACAATTGGAGATTCAATAAAACTTAAACAATGTATAACAATGAAACTACACCTTGTGGTTTTCATAATCTGACTCATTATTTGACTATCAACGATGATTGCTACCACAAGCTAATATGATGTTAACCTATAGTATTATAAATCTGGTGCTCATGCCCATTGCTATTGGGGAGGGATATATGATTCGTCAAATATAACAACCTTCTGTCTACCTTGTAAGTTAGAAAAACACAATTTACAGAGACTTGTAAAACAACACTCTGAACCCCGTACATGAGATATCGAGTATCGTATGTGTTTGTTGATATCTAGAGAGTCATGTTAAGCTTTAGCTTAACCTTGTTTGATAATTTGCACTCTCTTATCCACTTCTCTTGGATTCTGTCACTCTATTATGCACTTTTAGGAAGATGTTAAAACTGAAAAGTTAGATTTCATTTTGAACCACCATTCGAACCACTGAACAAGGAAATGCCTATCCACCTTCTAAAACTCTAGTATTTTTACCATACAATTTCTTGGAACCTTTAGTTCCTTAGAATCACATTTCTCATTAGTTTAGAAAAGTTTTTTTACAGTACTCTAGTCGTAGATTGAGTAGATCAAATTGGACCCGATTCACTGAGTGGTGCCTCACAAAAATCATGCGATTTGAAACTCATTTGCAGTTCTCGGTTTCGTCAAATCTCATGAATTCTCCATATATATGGTAACTTGTAAGAAATTTATCATTGCACATTCTTCCATGAAATGTTAGTTTATGATGTGGTTTTTTGAGCCCTCGGGGTAACTTTTGATCATTTGCAACTAGGCCAATTATGACCGATGGCCTCGGAAAACTAGCAACCAATCGTAAACCCTTCATCTATTCTTAATTTCGTTAGTTCTTGTGAATTATGGTATATATAAGGGTACGTATAAATTTACCCGTTGTGTGTTTTCTCATCGGAAGACAATGTTTGAAAGTGATTTCTTCACCTCCGAGCCTAAATTAAACATTTTTGCAACTAGCAGGAGAACGTAAAAAGAAATTTGTAGGACCCTTGTCAAGTTTCCAAACCACTATAGAAACTTGTAAATAAATATTTAAAACCCTATCATGTGACTTGTGTTGTGAAATTAAACTTTTACCAAAATAGTGTTTCTCTCTCTTCCCTATTTCTTTCTCTCTCCTTGGTTAAGAAATGAAGTGAACTGAAATTAAATGAATATGTGTATATAACCCTCTCCTATTGAATGCAAATTATTAATATTATTATGTAAATGGTAAACTAAGAAGGTTAATTATGGTATATTAGGGTGGATTCCATGCCAATGATTTATTGTTGATTTCATGCTCACATGGTTTTGTAGGATGGAAGTGAGATGGCGAAAAGGCATGGTGTAATTCATTGTTATTATTGTAATTTATATATGTTATTAAAAATGTTTATATGTACAATATATTTCCATGTTACTAGAAAAGTTATATTTAAATTTGGTAATATGTATGAGATGCTAGTTTTAGGGATGCCTTGGGAAATGTGCATTTAATCATAGGTGTAATTGTGATTCAAATTTATGTAGGGTAAAAAGGTTGGATATTTATATGTTAAATGAATTTGAATTTAATATCTAGTAGTGCATTTTCAAAGTGTGTATTTGATGATTAAATAATTGGTGTGTTGTATTCCTTACCTTCAAAATGTAATAAAAAAATCTAACCACATCAAGAAACCTTATTTTAAACTAGTGCATATCTACCCTTCTTGCATGATCTTTCTTATACGGAAGAAATGGAAACTATAGATTGAACTTAAAATTTGCACTCGATGACACCTCTTAGTTTAGGTAAATAAAAGCCCAAGATTGAGTTTATCATCATAGTCAAGTATTTTCTCGACACCGTCATAAACCCGATGGGTAGGAACAAAAGGGTAAAACTTTATTTGTAATAAGTAGAGCTAACACTTCCTTAGTATCCTAGTGGTCTACCAGGTCTTGCGAAATTAGATCTATAAATTAACTTCATGATCGAATGAACTCTTAGTGGGATCTACATGACAAAAATGGAGCTAGTGAAATAGTTTTACTATGACTTAAACTCTTTTCAATGATCTCTTTAGTTCCTCTCAGTTAAATGTGTTACCTTGGCTAGTGACAATATACCACCTAGGTCCTTTTTGGGGGCTTTATAGGGTATACATTTTTCACACCTAAATCTAATCTAGAATAGGGCGTAGAGCCCCAAGTGCATATTGGAATCAAACAAAACCTCTATTGATTAGGAGGTTAACTTGTGGGTAGAAAATTGTAAGTAACTCCTTGCAAATGAAATTGATTTGAAAGATGTTGACTTAAGAAAAACAAAAAAACTAAAAATATTGTTCCTATAATCCCTTTTTATACCCTTTTATAACATTAAGAATAAAATAAATTTCACATGAGGAATTGTGAAATGCGGAAACATGGGATCTTACCTTGAAAAAAATTCACTTGTGGTTCGTGTGTAGTTATAATGCTTCCAATCATGTACTTCTTAAAAGTGTTAGACAAGTACTTTTGTAAATATTTTTGTTAAAGTGACGCCAATAAGAGACCTAAGAAACAATATAAATGAGATGAAAAAAAGATTATATGTGATAATGGTTTAAGAAATAAATTTCACTTCACGTCCTTATGGTTGAATTAAGCATTGAATTTTGCTAAGAATGGATATAAATTGTTCTTGGTGGGACTAGGTATTTGAATCAATATATAGTCCACTAAAAATAAATATTATGACGTGTAAATGCAAAATTGACTCAAAATAAAATTTTGACTTAAACAACCATAATATGAGAACAAACCTTTAATGTAATAACGAGTTATTGGGGAACTCATAGTTGCTTAAATTTGACTTTAATTAAAAAATGATCTATGGATAATTAATGGGATTTGATATAGGAATCAATCTGCACTCTCCTTTAATGGGCTTTTCCTTGCAAAGTAAATTAATTGAAGATTGTAAAGTAGGAAATTTTAAACCATATGTGTTTAATTATCTTGAAAACTATAAGATCATATGATGGAAACCTAAATTTAATGAATATTTAAACCATAATAAGGACATGTCGTGGAGTATGCCTACCCGACATTTCCTAATGTACTTGGGTCATTATCTTGTTATATGTTGTTTGAGTATGATATTGATGGGTAACCTATGTTATCCTATTGTATGATTGGTGTTAGGAAATTATATTGTTAGTGCTCCATTAGTAAATTATAATTACGTGAAGTAATTATAATGTTATGTTAGTAATTTGTTATATAGTTGTTAAATAAAACAACTTATAACAAATATGAGTGTGTGAGTTTGGACAACTCACGTAGATTGGTTGGAGAGTTGTTATAGCTACTTCCTATTATTTAGGAAGTCTATTTCCTATATATATGGATGTATCTATATCAAAATATATGGAATATCAAGAAGAAATCTGAGAATTATTATTGTGTAAATCTGATACTGTGCTATTATTTGGTATCAGAGCAAAAACCAGATGAGAGTCTTGTGAGAGGGACGAGAATGTAAAATAATTTGCATAGTAATCAGTATTTGGAAGAATTTTTTTAACAGAGCAGCGTTGATCTTGGAGAAGTCGCAGTTTGGAATGTTTAGCAGTCACGTTTTTTTTTGCATGTGCAGTCGCTGGAGACCAAATTTAGATGATCAAACACATGAGTGCCACATTTTTATCTGAGCAATCCCATTTTTTCTCAGCAGTGAATGTTTGAAAGAAAACGCAGGTTGTCCACAGTCACAGTGCAAGCCGTAATTAGAGAATGAAGTGCATTGCTGGAGCTGGTTCGATCTACATCTGAAGCATGTGGTGAATGACCTGGCATCAACCACTTTATGTCAATAAAAAAGATCTTTGTGCGTGTATAATATCTGATAAGCCTATCTTCTTCAAATTTCTCCAACGTGGATCTGATCTATAACTTGCGGCTTGATCAATTTTAGAGTGCAGATCTACATATATTGGAAATTGGGCAATACCATGTATGTACGCAGCCATGCACATTCACCACGCCATTGAGAAGTCAAACACACTATACTTTGTCCTACGTCCCTATCTTCTTGGATCATTTTCTGAGAAATCAGTTTCATAGATCTCAGACACCATTCATTCACATATTCAACTAATCGCATATATGACTGCGCTGCTTTGTGGCTCGTCGAGATGAAGAGACTTGTGTGTCATCCCTACAACCAAGAGGTACATGCCCAGCTGTTCAACGTGATCTCCTGCGATGTTCTTGTAAAATATTTGTTTTTCTCCATACCTGGATTCACTGTGTGGTGAAAATATCCATTTATTACTCCTTGCCATCCAATTGCCCGCAGTTTTAGATGCAAAGGTTTGAGTTTGATTTCAAACTTTCATAAATATTGGTGATATTAGGATCTGTTCACCATAGTTATAATATTATTTTTTGTGTGTCACTCAATGTTTGTTTCGAGTCGAGTCTATGAGTGTCTACTCAGTCAAGTAAATTTTTATGTTCTATAGTTCTAGAGTTATGTTTTAAAAACAAAAAAATTGTGTCATCAATAATGTCAAAATGTTGATTATGTTTCAAGTCGTTATATTGTCACTACTTGGTCGTCAAATTTTTGCCAAATTCAATTTGTGAGTGGTTTGTCCATCAAGTTTGTTTAATTGTTAAATAAGTCAATAGTGTCATTAAGTAGATTATTTCATTATTATTTTTTATGTGTTAGTTGTCATTTCATCAAAAATTAATGTTGTAAAAGTCATGTCACTGTCAAAATTTACAGTTCATGTCATCATAGTGTTATGTTGTGTGAAAATTGAGTCATTGTAAAAATTGTAAAAAAAATAAAATAAAATTACCTTACGGACGCATTTTCGGTGTTACCCGACGTCCTGGTAACCATTGATCCACAAAAGCTAAATTTGCTTGAGCTAGCAGTATGACACCGGAGGCAGGAGGCATCGGAGGTTGGAGGTCATTCAGCGACCTCTCGTCAGTTGCCAATGATGGGGCCGCATATCAGCTTTGGTGACAGGTGTGTGTGTAGTTTGATTTTAGTGCTTCCAGTGTGGTGTGCCTCAGTTTGTAGTAATCTTGTTTTCAATAAGTGGAAATTTCACATTGAGGGGGGGAACATCATTCCAATGTTCCATTTCCAGTATGTCAGCTTTTTCTATGTATGTATGAGCAACAGATGTCAGCAGAATTTCCTATGTTATTCCCTACAGTGAAATGTGATGAGGGTCGATGATAGTACTTGGCACATCATGATGTGGTTGTAGGTAAACCACTTGAAAACCTTCATTTGTGGTTTGTGGTAAACCAATAGCAAAACCACCATTCTTGGTTGTTGGTAATCCATTTGCAAAACCATCACTTTGTGGTTTGTGGTAAACCAATTGCAAAACCACCATTCTCGGTTTGTGGTCAACCATTTGCAAAACCATCCTTGAGGTTTGTGATCATCCTGTGAAAATCACCAGATCATGAGCAGGTGCAAGTACAAAGGCAGGTTTTCCCCATGTTCGCACTAAGGGGGGGAATGTTAGGAAATTATATTATTAGTGCTCCATTAGTAAATTATAATTACGTGAAGTAATTATAATGTTATGTTAGTAAATATGTTAGTAATTTGTTATATAGTTGTTAAATAAAACAACTTATAACAAATATGAGTGTGTGAGTTTGGACAACTCACGTAGATTGGTTGGAGAGTTGTTATAGCTACTTCCTATTATTTAGGAAGTCTATTTCCTATATATACGGATGTATCTGTATCAAAATATATGGAATATCAAGAAGAAATCTGAGAATTATTATTGTGTAAATCGATCATGTGTTATTAATTGGGTTTATGTTTATGTAAGCTGTCTTAAGCATTTTTGAATTTCTCTACTTGGAGATCTTGTGGTGTTATGTAGTGAGTAATGTAATTCATAAAAAATAAAAAAATATTTTGGTATTTTTATTGTTGTATTTTTGTGTGTAAAATGTGGGCGTTATACCAAAGTTATATAATATAAACCACGGTTTCGTATTTTTCATAAAAAGATAGGATTAAGGTGCTAAGTGGGATGAGAGCATCACACTATTCATTTCACTATGAATTTTAACGATGAGTAGTTTTTAAGATAAAGGTATATTTCTCATTCATCATGACGGTATTTCCCTGACAAGATTTCCCATCGAGATAGAATGCCTACTACTAAAGTTGAATGAATTCCCATAATGGTGTTTAAAATCTCCATATCTCTCAATCTTATGGACGCTCAAATCAAAATTCACTTTAATTTTGAAAAATAAAATTCAAGACCACAATCAGCAAAGTGGGAGTTGTATTTCAAGTTGTTAATTTAAATCCAAAAAGAAATTATATTTCTCTCCAATTAAAAAAATAAGTTTGGGAAGTATTTCATGAAAATAGGGAAATGATCATGAAAATAGAATGAATTATGACATCATTTTTTTGTATGGGAATAAGGAGAATAAGGAGAAAAATATATCAACCAATCACATACATGAAAATTAGTATTTGTAAATGAATAAAAAATTATATATTGTTTAAAACTATTGCATAGACCATATGAAATAAAAATAGTTGATTGTGATTAGTTGAAAAAAAGACTAAGTAATTAAAAACTCGATTTATATAGCTACCCTCCATGGATGGGACTAATAAATTATAATTCTACTAAAAGGGTTCAATGAAATTTGATACTTAAAAAGGATGATAAACTATAATTTTACTATTAAACCAAAGATACACCATTCGAAATGGTTATTTACCAAACAACACCTAATGCGACTCTCTTAATAACAAGTCCTCCAAAGTAGTAGTTTAACCAAATTACTTTTGTTGATTTATTTCTTATATTCTTTTACAAGATTCCATACGTCATACTTGAGAAATTTTGATAAATTTTTCCATTTGAATTATCTTATCCAATGTAAATTTGTTTATCCTATTAAAAAGAAAGTGTGTTAGGTTAAGATATTGGAGACTATGACCCTCTATTTTGTTTTTAATTATCACCCAATTCATCAAAAAATATTCTATTAATAGTTACCTTTTGGACTACACATATAGCTCCATCTTTCACTAGTATTGGTGATACATGGGAAAATAGTAGCTATACAACTTCATTTATTTCTTTATTTCATATAACCGTGTACATTAAAAACAACCTTATATTTCTTATAAATTATTAGTTCATGAATTTATATGACCTTGTTCTCTTATTTTTCATAGTGTATTTGGACAAAGACATTTATATTATTCATTTTATCCATTACTTATATCACATGAGTTATCCCAATCTAACTATTCTTCAATATTAGTATTTCTTTTAAGCTAATTTCAATGGCTCTAAAATTAGTACTATTATATAGTTACTCAATATAATTATGAGATGTCAAATATTATTATTCACTTTCCATACACAAATCCGACACATTTTGGAGAGCCTCTTATAGTCACTACAAATAAATTCAAAACACTACTATAATCCCATTAATATGGGTAACAAAAATGATGTTATTCTTCTTTTCTTTTCCTCTCCCTCGAATGATAGAAAAATAGATATTTTTATGTTTTCAATAACTTTTCCCTCTACCTTGTGGTTACTAAATCCAAATCAAATAACTTAACACTACACATGCATATCTAATAAACAAATTAAAGGGTTTATGATTAACAAAAATGCACTATCTATCACCTTCGAATTGAAATATAAACATCAAACCAAGTGCTTCAAGTTCTTGAAATAAAATAAATTCTTTCAATTAAAAATAGATAAGAAAGGTATCAAATTATGCTCTCAAATGGAGACATTGTAGATCAATATTTCCTTCTAATCAAATATAATTATATTATTTCAACAAAAATACTTTAAAAAGGATCCGTTATTCACATAGATAATTACTTTTGTGGGTGGAGACAACGAGAAAAAGTAAGCTTTCTTCTCTTAACCATAACATATGTTTTAAAATACTTTAAACATTTTTTCTTCTAATATTATCATGATTTACTCTACATTTACCAATACAGATGATTTATCATCCTTAATTTGCAAGTTCTTTCTCGCAAAACACTCATATTAGAGAACTAAAACCTAATAATCTATTTGGAAATCAAGATATATAAATTGGCTAAAAATGATCAAGATACATTGAAATATAATACCACACCAATTACCCAGTTATGACTAGAAAAATGGAAATGTGCATATAAAGGTCATGTTATAAATAAATGTGTCCAAACATTCAATAACTCAAAGGGACATGGTAAAGTATTCATATTCAATATTGTCGATTAACACACATAAGAAATTGATCAATGGAAAATCAAAATGTTTCTTTTTGCATGTAGAGGGTTTAGGCGGGGAGGCCCCTTATCACCATTTTTGTATATTATAGTTTGCAGAAACCTTAAGAAGACTTTATCTTGTAAATTGAAGGAAACTTTTAAATGGGCTAATCATTTCTAATGGGTTGGATCTAATTTCGTTGTAGCAATTTGTAGATGATATTTTTCTTTTGGGAAAGGATATTGTCTCATAGGTAGAAGTATTCAGAGATATCCTCCAAGATTATGAGGATGTTACAAGTCATCTTATTAACTACAATAAAATCTCTATTTTCTTTATGAATGTTGATGTTTAAATTCAAAATACAATATTTGATGTTTTGGATTGTCCAATTAAATCTCTTCCCAAGTACCTACTTGGGTATGCCCCTCTTTAAAGGGAGGATGGTTCTTGATAATTGGAATAATTTAGTCATTCGATTTTAAACAAGTTATCTTCCTTGAAGGGAGCTTTCTTTGTCTCGAGCTCGAAAATTAAAGTTGCTCCAAAGCTCCTTGTAGATTCTAGTAGTTTACCTTATGTTAACCTTCAAAATGACGGCTAAAATCAAAGCTGTTATTACTCATATCCATAGAAGGTTTCTATGGTTAGGAATAGAAGATAAGGATAGGATTCCTCTACGATGGCTTGGGATAAAGTCACTCTCCCAAAGAGTGTAGGAGATATTGGTTTAAAATAGATCAAAAGCATGAATCAAACCCTAATAGTGAAATTTGGTTGGAGGTTTATGAGTAAGGAGGGAATATGGGAAAAAATTCTTAAGGCCAAATACTTGTACAACGATTAGGGTGATTTTCTTTCCAATATTTTTCTTCCCAAAGGCTCATGTTTGTGGAATGGGATATGAAAATGTAGAAGCTTAATTTTGAAAGGTAGTAAATGGGATTTTGGGGATGGTACTAAGATTAGATTCTAGGATGATTGGTGGTTTAAAGAAGCTCATCTAATTAATCAGATTAAGTGGATTGTATTAGCCCCTCATTTTAAATATTCAATGGGAAACCTTATGAGAGATTATTAGGTGAAAAGCATTGGGTTGGACTAGGAAATATTTCGAATGGAAAGGTCAAGATGAGGAATCCAAGGAGGATATTAGGATTTTGAATTGCAATTTAGGAGGAATCCATACACCTGAATTTCTAAAAGATGATACTTTGGTTTGGGCTTTGACTATGGATGGAGATTATTCTGTTAGGACTAGTTATGGGTTGGCTCTTAATACCCCTCCTCTCGATCCCTTTTTGGAAAAATTTATGGGACAAATTTTGTTATTCCAAAGGTATACTTGTTTTTATAGCACTGTGGTTCAAAATAAAAATTTAACTATTGACAATTGTAAGGCCAAGGGTATGATGATTTTGAATAGATGCATATTGTATAAAATCGACAATGAATCAGTTCAACATCTTTTCCAACAATGCTCTTTATCACAAAGAGTTTTGAGTAAAATACTGAGATATTTTCAAGTAGCATGGGATTTTCCATAATCTTTTGCTAACTTGTACTTGCAACGAGCATCTCATTTTTATTACCTTTTTCTTTATAAATATTGGAGGCTTTTCCTACCTCATTTGTTATGGGAAATTTTTTTGGAAAGGAATCATAGAATCTTCAAGGAAAAATAAATAAGCTCTTATAGATTAGGAGATTTCATTATATAGGCTATGGCTAATAACCTATCCATTATTAAGTACAAGTAGCTAAAAGGTTTCCCAAATCATGATATAAAGATAATTCAATCACCGGGAATAAGTTAGAGCTTCTAGACAACTTCCAATTAGAAGAAATATCTTTGGAAAATGGTAAAATTGGAAAAACCTTAGGAGGGATGGATAAAACTCAACTTTAATGGAGCATCGAAAGGGAATCATGGTTTTGTTGGAATTGGAGGCATAACCAAGAATAATGAGGTTTCCCTTATTTTATCATATGTAGCGCCTTTGTAGGAAATAAAACAAATACCTATGTAGAAGCATATGTTTTCCTTAGAGGAATTAAATGGGATATTTCTCAAAAAATAAAAAATCTTCATATTGAGGGGGATCATTATATATAATAAAAATTATGAAGGGTGTGGCTAAACATCATGTTAGTATTAGATCTATTATGGATGATATTTTAGGTTTTTACCTAAATTTGAGGAGACTTACATTAGGCATGTGTATCACGAGGCCAATCAATGTGTGGAAATGATGGAAAATATTGGAGTATAGTTCCAGGACAAATCACCATGGCGAGATGAGGGTGAATTAACTATCAATACTAAAGTTATCTTAAATGTAGAAAAGTAAATTTATTGTGAAGTGTGTGTGGTGGATTCATGATCTCCTTCTCATTATTTGGGGTTGTGGGAAGGATTATATCATTCAAATCATAACTAGGATCACTTAGTTGTGGCTTTCATTTCTTAAAATTTGTAGTTCTCGGGGTTGAAATTTAGGAATGTGAGGTAGTAAGGTAAGATTTGAACCATCATCATGCATAGGGCTTGAGTAGGATTCTATCTTATGGGAGATTTTTAGGCAAAAAGCGGAATAAAGAATTTTTAGGTAGGGGGAACCATTCCCATGCTCGGAAGAAGCATACTTTTCATTTGAAGGGTGGACCTCATATAAATAAGTGCCTAGACCTGACTTACTCGCAATGCGATGAGGTATTGGAAGAGATTCCAATGTACCCTATTCTTGATTTGCCACAACCACATATTTTATACCTTATGGTAAGCATTATGTGGTTAGGAATAATATACCTAGATGATTTACATCATAATGTCATTTCATTATCTTGAGGATGAAGAACAATATCAGTAAGTATTTGTTCATCTTCTAGTAAGCCACCTGGAGTGAAATTCTAAAAAGGGAAGTTTTGCCTAGATCTTTAAAACTTATAACATGGTCTACCATGTGCTTGGGCTGATAGAGGAGTATTTTGAACCATGAGGGCTTGTTGTAGATTATACTCTCCACAACCACTTGGTATAACCTTCATCTCCCATGTAGGAAAACAATTTTCTAAGGTAGAAGCACCATTGTCGTTATGAGACAAGGTTTCTAGCTCCACTCGCAAGCAAGGGCCTCATATTGGATAGGAATAGCTATATTTGTATAAGGAGATTCATAGATAATGGGGATGCTGAAAATGCTGTAATGAGAAAAAGGTCTAGGGTATCCCTTAATGGTGAGAGATAGTCCTTCATAGTGCATCTTTAAAAGGCTGACGGTAGGTGAAAGGTACAAACAACATGGCATAAATCCATAGATGGTCGAGAAAGATGTTGTAAGGTAGCTTAAAGTTTAGGACGTGGAACTTGGTATCTTGATTTTTAGGACCTACTTCTAGTGAAAACGTGATCATACCAGTTGATTTTCATTCCTCGTTGTCATACGCCTTGATGGTGATGACCTTTGTCTCTAAATCAGCTTTCCTACATCCTATCGACCTACTAGATTGAGATTAGAAATATTTAGATGTGATCCAACATCCACAAGTAATCGTTTGACATTCTTATGTTTGTTTATTACTTCAATGTGTAGGGGTAGGTTGTGAAAGGGATTTTCTCCTAAGGCTTCGTGGGGCTGAAATTTATGTGTTCAAAGGAGCGATTTGTACTTGCCATATCTTGTAAGGTTTTATATAACATGTCTTTATGAATATTAAAAATATTTAGAAGGTATAAGATAAAAATATTAGCCGTTGTTTTTTATAATTGATCTAAGAGATCGTAATGAATTTATTAAGGAGGAGGGGGAGAAGGTTCGAAATAACAAGACGATCTCGACGTGATGCCATGGTGCACTCTCTTGTATTGATCTTGATCATTTTGACATGTTTAAGCGGCTAATATACGCAACCTATGAAAGCATCAATATAATCCCTATTTGATACATAATTGGCGTTCTTATTTTTGGGACAATTGTCCCCGATCCAAATTTTCCTTTACTTTATCATTAGTCTTGGGTAAAGGTTCCTTAAAATCCCAATTCTTCATTTGGATATTTAGTAGGGGCGAAACACTGTCTCTATATCACCATTGTCAATTAGGTCCCAAATGTAATGATTTAACCTTAAAACTTGTTATTTTTGTGCCCCTTAACATGATGAAATCCGTAAAATTTATTCTCCCTAAACCGTGATGGGTTGGGTGCATCATCCCCGTAGGGTTTTTCTTGTGGTACTAAACCATATTGATGGCCTCTAACTACTTGAAGATTAATGATATCGAGTCGAGAAAGAGGAGTGAATGTATTCCGTTTATACTCCATGGGTGGAGATCCCTTTATAAGATTTAAAGTTGTACGGTTTTGAATGGCTTGTATTGTTTTATTGTAGTACACACTCCTCTTCAACATTGATCTTACTAGGATTTTTCTTACTTTTGATTAGATACCTAGACCTTGGTATCATTAGACATTGGTAGATGGACATTATTTAATTCGATTAGTATCTTGATAGATTGTATGGATGTTTTTAACTTTTGACATGATTGTATGAATTACATGCATGGATTGACATATCAATATTTGATTATCTAGAGTTACTACTATACTGACACATTGGACTTGATATATAGATGTTACTAGATGATTTAGTTAGTTTTTTGATCTTATTGTAAATTGATGAATTAGTAGAATCAAAATGTTGGAAATTTGAACAATTGGTGAATTACTTGGTTTTAGAAATAGTTTAGTTATGATATTTGATTATGTGAACTGATATGTTTATATAGGTGTTTTATTATCTCGATGACGTTAATGTGGCCACGAGGCCAGAAAGGTATAGTTTTGATTTTTGTAGGAATTTTTAGCACAACAAACAAAAGGGGATCAAAGACTGATAGTGAAGGAATTTGGGGTATTGACAACAAGCCAACTTGGCAACTAGTGTAATTGTTTTTGTTTGTTCTTGTCATATTATTACGAGGTCCTCATTAGGGGGTGACCTCAAAAGTGACCTTGGATAATTTTGTTGTTTTCCCTTTTTATTTTATTTATTGGTGAGTATTTGAATTATTTTAGTTTTGTGAGTCACCTTTATTAGTGTTAGTTAAAATTATCCATTTAAGTTGATTAAACTTGATTAATTAGTGTAAATTTAGAAATGACCGATAGCGCGGTTACTAATTTTATTTGGACTCTTGCAATTTTTGGAGAAGCTTCTTTTTGGAGTGTTTGTTTGGAGCTTGGAGTTGGATTGTGTTTTATTTGGACTCAAAAAGGCTTGGAGCTTGCTTGTGGATTGGATACTTTTGCAATGGCAAGGTAGGGACTTCACCCATATAATTCTTTTGCTATTTTGTTGTGTGAATGTTATGAATGGATGATTGTTGCATGTGTGTGATTTGGGAAATAGAATGGCCTTTAGGTTGTGTAGGAGAAAATGGAAATGGGGATATTTTAGAGGGAGGCATAAGAGTATTATTGGGTATTTTAGGAGGGAGTTGGGTTGGGGTGTCCCACCTTGTTGATAAGTGAAATTTTGTGCTTATCTTGTTTATTTTATTGAGGGAGGAATAACAGTTAAATGAGGCATAAGATTTGTTTTCTTGGAGGGAGGCATAAGAGTTTTTGGGTATGTGATTCAGTTCTTGGGGGATTTAAGTTGGGCACCAAAACCCTTGGGAGTCATAAGTAGATCCCCATTTTCCTTTCTCTTTCTTGGCTTGAGTGTAAAGCCATTGTGTTTGGAAACTTGAGTGTTGATGTGATTTTTGCTATTATTATCATTACTTGGAAGTTGTTTGAATAATGTTGTGGAAGCCATGCAAATTTTCCAATTGTTGTCTTATACCCCTTATTGTTTCATTATTGGGGTTTGGGGCCAATGAGGAAGAATGCTTCTCTTCCTCATTGGATTATTGGTTGGGTGGAGAGTGTTGCCTAATCCCTATTTTTATGTTATGTTGGGTATTGCAGAAGATGGATGAGCTCAAGTGATGTGATGGGATTTGTTGCATTTGAAGAAAACAAGGAGAGATAATTCTTTGTAAATATTTGTCACATTGTCTCAACTTAAGAGGAGGGCTTGTAGATTAGATTTTTGTTGGTGAGAAATTTTTCATGTGGACAAACTTGTGGATTTATTTCCAACACTTTGGGAATCTAAGTCCCTCTACTTAACCAGTGCAGCTTCCGTATGTGCATGCACGTGAAAAGGTGGATTTCTATGGTGGCCTTTCGACTGAGGATCTAACAGGGGCACTCCACTGACCCTGCGACAAAGCTAGCAATCTCTTGCTAGGGAATTCTTCATCTATAGAGCGGGAAAGGGGAGTGAGAAAAGAGGTAAGAGAACTAATGTTGTAGGTAGAAAATCATATTCCTTCACGCACTAGTTAGAAACTTCAACACATGCATTCATGAGAAGAAACAACCCTACAAATAGCAACAAGACCAAATAGAATTTGATGAACACAAAGTATCATGAAACCCCTTAGTCAAAGAAAGCTAGAAACTCCTTCTTCTTGTATTGATTGCTTAGACAAAATTTGTACATAGTGGAGAAATGGAAGAAATTGAGAAGGGGGGAATAGAAGAAAATGGCTATCTCCTTTGTTCTCTCAAGGTGCAATATACTCTTGAGTTTACAAGATCAATCACCAACCCTTTGAAATGGGAATGGATTTACAATTTATAGAATAGAATATGACTCTTCATCTTCCTCATGACCTTTTGAATACCTTAATATGACTTAAGACTGTTCATATTCCACTTTAAATATTTAAGTCCCTTTTATAATAACAAGGTGACTTAATTTACATTATGTTTCTAAAGTCACATTTAAGTGACTTAAAGGTATATCAAAAAGTGCAAACCGGAACGAAGAATTAGAAAATTTGAAAGTGAGAGAAAGTTGGGGGAAGAGCAAAGAGAAAGAGAGAGCGAAGAAGAAGAGGATCTCCTAATGAAGTCTGTTGATCCTTGTTGATGGAAAGCTCCAAATGCAATGAAGTTCTGAATGTCCCATTGTGCCAAAACTACCCTTTAAGTGTGACTTACTATTTTTAGTAAATGGTCATTTCCACTATTTTCTGCTCCAGATAATCATTCTATCCTTTTGGAGATCTTCAATGCACACTGCTCTTTCCATAGCCACTTTTGATGAAGACTTGCCAAAAATAGCAAGCATGTATAAGAAAACTTACTATTTTTAGAAAAAATTTCTAGTGCTCGATTTGCGATGGAACATACTTTTTTGGACTCTTATTTTCGTTACGATCACACCCTCCAAATTTCACATAGTTTTACCCACTAGAATGCCTGGAAATAAATTTTGAAATTTTGACTTGGCAGTGACTTTGGGCATAGAGCTGTCATAGCGGCCATTAATGGAGCTCAAAATTTGGAGGTCTAGTTTTTGTCTCCATTTGTGAAGAAAATTATATTTTTGATGTGGTTTTTTTCTTATGGTGCTTCACGTGTAATCTTACTTCGATCCGGCAACCGATTTGACGGGAAATCCCACTTCTTTCTTCATTGAGCCGAAAGGAGATTTCATTGTTGTGGATGCTCTGTCGCACATGGGGAACTTTTAAGGTGTCTTCTTGATGGACTTGGGTAGAGGAATGGGCAGCAAAAAAATATCTTGTTGTTTCATGCATCTGTTTGAGAGATTTATTCAACTTCTCATTTCATGGCTATTAAGAAGGGGATATGGATTCCTTATGAGACCGCACATCGCTGTGGGGAATGTGTTTCAGTTCTTGGGTTAAGTAGGTATGATAATTTTCAATGGCGGAGTGATGGAAGAATGTTGCAGAGGAAGTATGGAGGAATAAAGTGCACATATAATTGTTAGAAGTTAGAAGTGGGAAAAAGAAACACTTGGAAAAATTTCAAAAAGATATGCACAGTAGGGCTTGGGAAAATTTTTCCATGCTTAATTTACTTGACCTCGAGACATGAGGGACATCAATTTCCGCAACGAGCAAGATGGCGACACGTGGCACTAGATCCAACACTGGGAATGAAGAAGGAAAAAGCTTATATAAAGCACTTGGGAGTGAAAGGAGGTCACATCGGTGTCCAAATGAATCCCTATGGGGATGGGCACATTTTTCAAGGTTTGATGTCCCCACCTCAAGTGCATAAGGAACATCAATTTCCACGGTGGTCCCTGGAGCTGAAATGTGGCACCTAATCTAACAAAGCAAGGAAGGCATGCTCCAAATAAGCACATGGGGGCTGAACTACGGTCACATGAGTGTCCAAAAGACTCTCCATAGGGGATGGGCACATTTTTCAAGGTCGATGTCCCCCACCTCGGGTGCATAAGGGACATAAAATTTCACGGTGGTCCCTGGAGCTGACATGTGGTGCCCGATCCAACGGCAGGGGATGAATGCTCCAAGAATGCACCCAGGGGTGAAGCTGCTGATCATGTGGGTGTCTAGAAGACTCCCATAGGGTTTTGTGGATGCTCTGTCCCACATGGGGGGAATTTGAAGGTTTCTTCTTGATGTCCTTAGGTAGAGGAATGAGCAGAAAAACATATCTTGTTGTTTCATGCATCTGTTTGGGAGATTTCTTCAACTTCTCATTTCATGGCTATGGAGTTTTCTCCGTTTTCTCCTTCTGTGCTCTGTGCTTCTCCTTCTGTGTTTGATAAGGATTCCTTATGATACCTACACATCACTGTGGGGAATTTGTTTCAGTTCTTGGGTTGAGTAGGTCTGAGCATTTTCAATGGCGGAGTGATGGAAGAATGTTGCAGAGGAAGTATGGAGGAATGAAGTGCACATATAATTGTTAGAAGTTAGAAGCGGGAAAAAGTGGCACTTGGAAAATTTTTAAAAACATATGCATAGGTAGGGCTTGGGAAAAAAATTTCCATGCTTAATTTCCTTGACCTCGAGACGTGAGGGGCATCAATTTTCACAATGAGCAAGACGGCAACACGTAGCACTAGATCCAACGACAAGGAATGGAGGAAAAGTCGATGTAAAGCCTTTGGGAGCTGAAAGGAGGTCACATCGGTGTCCAAATGAATCCATATGGGGGATGGGAAAAATTTCAAGGTATAATTTCCCCCACCTTAGGTGCATAAGGAACATTAGTTTCCACGGTGGTCCTGGAGTGACACATGGTGCCCGATCTAACGGCAGGGAAGGCATGCTCCAAATAAGCACCGAGGGCTGAAGCGTGGTCGCGTGAGTGTCTACAAGACTCCCCATAGGGGATGGGTACATTTTTCAAGGTTTGATGTCCCCCACCTCAGGTGCATAAGGGACATCAAATTCCACGGTGGTCCTAGAGCTGACACGTGGCACCCGATCCAATGGCAGGGGATGAATGCTCCAAGAATGCACCCTGGGGCTAAACTACGGTCATGTGTGTGTCCAGAAGACTCCCCATAGGGTTTGGGTGCATTTTTCAAGGTCTGATGTCCCCCAAATCAAGTGCATAAGGGACATCAAATTCCATGGTGGTCTTGGAGCTGACACGTGGTGCCCGATCCAACGACAGGGAATGTATGCTCCAAATAAGCACCTAGGGGCTGAACTATCAAGTATGGAGGTCATATGAGGGTCCCAAAGGTCAGATGAGGGCTGGGAACATTTTCCAAGGGCTGATGTACCTGAACTCAGGGACTTTGGGGTTATGAAATCCCGCCAGGATCCTGGTGCTGACATGTGTCCTCTTGAAAAAATGACTAAGTCCCGAGCGCCTTTGAGAGGATAACTTGGAATGAAGATAACTTGAGCTCCGGTGGAATTTCTTGGTGAAATTGTATATGGTCCTGGCTAGAAATTGAATTTTGAATCCAATTATGTGGGTTTTATGTCTTAATTCGACCATATGATCCCTAAAAAATTGGATGTTTGATCTATGACTCCACTTGTTCCTGAGAAAAACTACCTTCCAATCATATGCGCCAAGGTGTTGTGAAAAATATTATTTCATAATCATGTAGGTATTGGAAACCTCTTTTTGACGATGTTTTTTTACTTCCAACTACATCCGGAGTTCCCTGGACTCTTCTTCGAAGCCTAGTGGTTGTTTTAGGCACGTGTCCTGTCTAGGCTTGTGAACCCTATTTTTCACTTAGATTGCTCCAAGTCTTGAAAAACTTATATAAACCTTCCAAAATAATTTCCATGATGTTCTAATGTATTCAATTCATTTCCATTTTTAATTTGGCCCTTATGTTCCACTCCAGGGGGTTGAATCCAGTTCTGGGAAGGCCAACGATAGCCCTTCCCAATACTGGCAGAAGATAACATCTTTTCAAAACTCCCTAAAATCACCTAGGGGGAATGAATAGAATTTCCTAAATCATCTAGGGACCGATTTGACATCAAATAGAGGGTGAATAGACTAACAAATTTGGTTTGGGGTTCCTGGGAATGATAAAACATGAAAAATTTGACATCTGGGTATAGTTGTCGTGCTCGAAAATTGTCAATTTCCCTATTGCACATTTTCACGACAACAATTTTAAAATATTACTCTTCTTGTTAATGTATCTTGTAAAACTAATTTGCATTGGAAATTCAAAAGTGCTCATCCGTGGAAAAAGGAGACATGTGAAGTTGTAATGGATTGATACTAAGTTGCCTTCAATATTGCAAGATTAGCTCAAAGGTGTTGTTATCTATTTTTGCAACCCCTTACAAAATGGATCAACATATTGGTGGGAATTGATAGTTAATGGGAGTAATTTACAAGGTATCTCACGGTGAGCTTTCTTTCCATGGCGAAGGTTTAGAACATGATTTGAATTAATGGTAAAACTAGAAAAATGTATGGATTGTCGCCTCTTTGATGTGCAGAAATGCCCTTGTTGACACACATCAACCATTTCCTCTTCTCGCACGTCAACCACACCTTGGTTATGCATGTCAACCACTTCCTCATGTCACACTTCAACCACACCTTTTAGCGTACATCAAATGTTTCCTTTTGTTGTGCATCAATCACACCTTGTTGACACATGTCAACCACTTCCTCCTATCACGTGTCAACCACACCTTATTGACGCGCGTCAACCACTTCCTCTTGTCATGCGTCAACCACACCTTTTTCACACACATAAACCACTTCCTCTTGTCACGTGTCAACCACACCTTGTTTATTTTCATCAACCACTTCCTCCGTTGAACGTCAACCACACCTTGTTGACATGTGTCAACCACTTCCTCATGTTGTGCATCAATGCTTTTTCTCTGTCGCGCGACAACATACATTCTTTTCATGTGACAAGATCCCCTCCTCACACATACTTCAACATTTCCCCATCATCGTTTCCCTCTCCTCATACATAAACCTCCTTTTGTTTTCATGTGTCAACCTCCTTTTGTTGTCACACGTCAACCTCCTCGATGTCGTGCAACAAAATTTCTTCTTATCATGCGAAAAGTCTTTCCCTCATTAGCAAAGACTCTTCCCTTCTTATCGTGTGTCAGCTATTTTTTTCCATCAGGTGATAACAAGGATTTTTAGATACGACCAGACATTAATGACACCATACATGGTAGTTCAACAACCTGGATTAATGAGGTATGGCACCCCTGTTTGTCATGCAAGAAAAGTACCATTGAAAAGTGAACCATCATGGTTGCCATACCTACGTACATGCATTTAATGAAGGATGTTGGTTGGTAGCTCCTTTTCTCTATATATATGTAAATTCCCCTCATTTGAAAGGGGAGGGATTTTTGAAATTGTAAAGGAAATCTACCAAAAATTGTTCAAGTACTTTTGTGAGCTATAGGCCTCAAAGTTATGCATTTTATGAAGGACTCTTGCCTTGTGCCCATATTGTAATGGATTGTGTGTAATTTTAAGAAATAAAATTAGTGTTTTGTGGCTCTTCCTTCCCTAACTTGATTTATATTCCATTTCTGGCCTTCTATTAGTTTTGCAGGTATATTGTGCATATTGTGTTCCTTTACATGGTTTAAATTTGTTGTGCTCCATGAAATTGGAGGTTTGAATGTGTTTTGGGTCTGTGTCATTTTATCTTCCCTCTTCTTCCCCATTTCCCTCCACTATCACTCACTAGGAATCTCTCTAGTCTTTTTTTGGTGCTATCACCTCCCTTAGTTTAGGATTTACATTTATGTATCTCTCTCTTTGACCCCTTGGAATTGATAGTTTAGGAGTAGGTTAGCATTATAATAGGTCAGAACCAACCTTCTTTGGAGGTTTGTCTCAATTGCAAGGGTCCCACACCTTGAGACAATCCCATGTTCATAAAAAGTAGAATTTTGTAATGTGTAAATCCTAGGGTGCTACTTTCTAACAAAAATGTTGTATTTGATTTGTTTACGGAAACCATCCTTATTAGGAATGGGAAATGTTTATTTCCAAACACAAATATTTGACTCAAGAGTGTAATATAACCTCATTCCAAATATTAGTGTTATTGCAATGGAGATGTATGTTGAAATAAAATAAATATGGAGGGGCAGGAGGAGTGAACCACCACCCCCTAAACTATTGAAATTTTATTAAATCAATGTGGTTGCATACCCATTGACTCGCCCACCGTAAATAATGTAGACTGTGTAGTTTTTTTTTTTAGTTGTGGTCACTTCAAACAACAATACAATATCTATTATATATAATGGGTAAGTGCACCAAGTTGGGGGCCAAAAGGGGGTCTTAAGTGGATGCATTTTTCTAAAAATAAAAACTTCAACTTTTACGATTTTTTTGAGAATAGTTACACTAAAAATTGGAAGATGTTGTAGAAATATGAATCACGGAATTTTGAGTCTAGTTTCTATGCTACTAAATTTTAATGAAAATGGATAACTTTAAGTGGATCAAATAACTAAAATACCAATAGTTTCTCATGTTTTTGTTAAAAAACATAGTACAGTGACTTTCGTATCCCCCCCACCATTTTTTTAGCACCATTTAGTTTTTTTGAAAACCCTTTGGTAGAATGATAACCAAGAGCATCTAATTTGTGTTAGAATTTTTTAGATTTTTTTAGCAAGTATTTTTATTTATAATTTTTCTAGTACAAAAATTTTATGTTTTGAAAAATAACAGAGCTCCAACCGTGCCCCCCCTAACTACCTCAAAAATATCAAAAATTAGATTTTTTTAATATGTATAGAATTAGGCCTAGTTGGTGCTAGTATAATTTTTTTCAATTTTGATGACCCAAAAAAATATACTTGATGAAATATAGAATATTTAAACTTTAAAAATAGCTATAAAAGGCATAATTAGAAAATAAATAATATGGAAACCTTATATTACTCGAAACTTTGAAAAATTATATTTTAGAAAGAAGGAAATTTTCTCTACATCATGGTATAATTTTTTAAAAATGGATCGATTGTTTTATTTTGATTTATCATGGAGGAAGTGGCATTTTTACATTTTCCTACAAAAACACATTGTTTGTTGTGTTTGTGTAGGTCCATGCCTCAAGCTTGGGGATCCAAACTAGATCCCAAGCCTTAAGGTATGGCTTGGAAAAAGAGAAAACACAAAATGTGTACGTGTTTTTTAATTTATTATTATATATATTATAATTTCTTATACTTTATATTTATTTATGTAAATATAAGAAATTAGGCTCACTCGCACCTTATGGAATTAGCCTCACAACTCCATGAGGTTTAAGAGATAGGTTTTTATAATATAATTTGTCAAGACATAGGTATTTTTCAGGATTTCATCATTCAAAACCCTAAACCCTAAACCTTAAACATTCATCCATTACCCGTGAGCCCTAAACACTAAGCCTTAAGCCCTAAACCTTGAGCCACGAGCCCTAAATCCTAACCCTAAACCATGAACCATGAGCCCTAAATACAAAACCATAAGCACATACCCCTAAACCTTAAACCTTAAAATCCAAATCCTCCTAAACCCTAAACCCTAAGCCTTGAACCCTATACCCTTATCCCGAGCCCTAAAATATAAACCCTAAACCCTAGATCATATAACATAAGCCCTAAACCCTAAACCCTAAATCATAAACCCTAAACCTTGAGCCCTAAATCATAAAACCTAAACCTTAAGCCCTAAACGTTAAATCCTAAACCCTAAACCCTAAACCCTAAACCATAAACCATAATCCCTAAACACTAAATCCTTAACCCTAAACCCTAAACCCTAAACCTTAAACCCTAAATCCTTAACCTCGATCCATAAACCCTAACCATAAACACTAAAACCTAAACCCTAAACCCTAAACCTAAACCCTAAATCCTAAACCATAACCATGAACCTTAAACCCTAAAACCTAAATTCTAAAACCTAAAACCTAAACCCTAAACCCTAAACCATGAGCCCTAAACCCTAAACCCTAAACCCTAAACCCTAAACCCCGAACCATATTTCATCAATATTTCCTAGTCTTGTGCCTAGAACCATCATTGAGTTTGCTTATAGAACTACCTTGTTTATGAGAGGTGGGACAAGTAACTAAATGGATATGACATCTACCTTGTGCCTTGTAATGCGTAAATTAGACATCTCTTCCAAACTTGTTTCTCCCCACAAATACTTGTGCTCTTGAATGTAAATTTATTTACACTCTAAAAAAAAGATCACATTTCTCATATTTCGATGTATTGTATTATGTAAGCTAGGATGACCCATTGGAAGATGGAAAAAATAACCATCACAAAACAAAAATTAATATTAAAGGAAACAAAAGAAACATAGTGAATATACCAATACGGAGGTGTAGGATCATAATTGAATTTCCCGCACTATCCTCTCCTTTGGAAAAAGAGAAATTTCAAATGTTCTACTGGAATAGATAATAAATTTGACAGAACTTCCTAAAGTGTTCAAAATAAGCACAGAAACATGGGAATGGCTAATAACATAAAGGGGTTATCAATCACCTAGTAAATCTTTCTTGTTTAGTTCTTAATGGGAGTCACCTAGCCTACAACTTAGTGACCTTCCATTCATTGATAATTTCTTATATGATAAACCCATGGATGTTTTCAAAAGTAATCAAAAAGAAGATAGGGGGAGTCATCAATCCTAGTGAAGGGTGTGATGTGATTTCTAAGGAACTCGAAATTCATATAGATTTGGAGTTAATAACACGAATTTACAAATATTTGTATCATTATAAATGGAAAACAAGTAATGGTGTCTCTCTTGTACATCCAAGGATCAAGGACTACTAGGGTCTGTGGAAGGATTGGAAATTCAGGAATCTAACATTTCCCTCCTTCAAAATATCAAAAGATGAAAGACATCAAATTGTGATGAATCTCTTTGAATGTTCTACCTAAAAAGTCGATGAACCCTTTTCAGTACAATACTCTTTGTCAATTCCTAATGAGAATGGGTAAGACACATAACATTACAATGAGTGAAATATTTCCCATGTGATGGGTAAAAGAATATAGTTGTATCAGGTAATATTTCTTTACCTTGATCCTTAAGCCCTAAACCCTAAACTGTAAAACCGAACCCTAAATAATGAGCCCTACAACCTAAAAATTAAACCCTAAAACCTAAACCCTAAACCTTAAACCTTAAATTATAAACACTAAACCCTAAACACTAAACTATGAAACCTAAACCTTGAACCCTGAGCATGAAACCATAAACCCTAAATCCTAAACCTAAACCCTAAGCACTAAACCCTAAACCCTAAACCTTGATCCCTAAACCTTGAACCCGAACCCTAACACCTAAACCCTTAACCATGATCCATAAAACCTAAACCCTAAACCCTAAACCCTAACCCCTAAACCCTAAATCCATAACCATGAGCTCGAACCCTAAACCCTAAACCCTAAACCCCAAACCCTGAGCTGAAAAACCTAAACCTTAAACCATACACATTAAATCATAATCCCTAAACCCTTAGTCCTAAACCATCAACCCTAAACCCTTAACCCTAAGCCCTAAACCCTAAACCCTAAAACACAAACCCTAAACACTAAGCCCTAAAACCTAAACCTTAAAACCTAAACCCTAAACACATAATTCCTAAACCCTATACCGTAAACCTTAAATTTTAAACACTAAACCCTAAACCCCGAGCCCAATACCCTAAACTCTAAATCCTAAATCCTAAACACTAAACCCTAAATCCCTGAGCCTTAAACCCTCAACCCTAACCCATAAACCCTCAACCTTGAGCCCTAAACCCTAAACCCTAAACCTTGAGCCCCAAACCATAAACCCTAAAACCTAAACCATGAGCTCTGAACCCTTAACTCTAAACCATAAACCCCAAAACAAGAGCCAAAACCATAAACCCTAAACTCTAAACACTAAATCCTAAATCCTAAACCCTTAGCCCTAAACCCTAAACCCTTAACCTTGAGCCCTAAACCCTAAAACCTAAACCCTAAAACCCAAACCCTAAATATTGAGACCGAAACCTAAACCTTAAACCCTAAACCTTGAATTCTAAACACTAAACCCTAAACCCTAAACCATATTTTAGTAAGGATCTCATTTTAGTAAGAAGTAGACAAGCATCATAGAGTTGATTCATGGTCACTAACATGAATTATGGACTAAATTTAAAAATTAGCACCAATTCAAGAAGTCATAGGGCCAAAATCCAATCTAGAGGGTAAAAAAACTACAAAACAACTATATGTTTTCACAAAACAAATACCGAATACAATATATATGGAAAGTTTTAGGTCATTGCTAAAATTAAGAAAATGAGTAAGATCGACCAAATTAGATTTTGAAAAACTATCTTCTAGATTATCACTGTCAGAACTATGGGACCACTTCCATCAGGTGCAGAGTGACCCTAATTTCTTATATTTAGTAAAATAAATTTAAATTATAAGATTTATTTTATTATTTCTTTATACTTTTATTATTTCTTATACTTAACATTTATTTTACTAAATATGGCTCTTTCCAACCCCCGTAAACTTTATATAGAGAAAAAAACATACGTGTTTTGTGTTCATAGAAATGCGTACATGTTATAACGTAAGCATTTTATAATGCGTAAACATTTTAGGTTTGTGAATTCCCGATCCTAGGAAAACATAACATGATCGTGTTATTGTAAAACACAATCGCATTTCATACATTTTCGGTTTTGTCCACTTTTGGCCCCCAACTTCGCATACAGTTACCTAATATTGGATATATAACAATACATCCATATTTTAAATTAAAAATTATTTAAAATTTAAAAATGTATAATATATGTATATAAAATATATATATATATACACCCAATAAGTTGTGTATATACACCATTTAAATTAGATCTAAAAATGGGGTGAAAAAGCCCATACCCAAATAAGGAAAATGCAAATAAATTACACAATAACAAATAACAATTTAAACAAACCCTAGAAGAGGGTTACAAATGGAATAAATAATAAAAATGTGTATCCATCCTTGAGCTTGAATATCCTTTCATGGCCTCCACTCTCCTTCTTCTCCCAAACTTGCAAAATGAAAATGAGAAAATAAGCCAAAAGAAATGAATAAGAGCATTTCATAAGGATGATTAGGGTTAGTTTGACTCCCTAAGATCTAAGGGCTCTAAATGAATCCATCTAATGGTTTTGATTCATCCCTACAAAAGTTAGGTATGGATTTTAGTGGGAATATGTTTTTAAATTAAAGGTATGTGTAACTTGTGAATGGGGCCACTAAAGGGGTGTTAAGATGTAACATTAAAACGTGACCTTATTGTCTAAGTTTAGTGAATTTTTTATAAAGGCCTTAGACTTTGAATTTATTTATATTAAATTGTACACCAAGATAACTAAACAATGTTTATATTAGGGATTAAATTTAATTGTACTTAATTTATTGGGACGGTAAGTTTAGACTTAATCCTAAAGTATTAAATAGATAATTTAACAAGGGTATTCTAGCCAGTGGCTTGTAAGGGTTAATTAACAAAATTTAACAAGAACACTTTGGAATGAGATTTAAGCCCATAATGGTGGATGAAAATAATATTAATTGTTTGTTATTTAAAATGAAGGAATTATTGATCGTGAATTAAATTAAATCTAGTTGAAGGAATTCCCACAGAACAAGTTTTAACAAAAAAATCATTCCATTAATTTTCAAATCTAACTATTGGGTTTGTCTTTGGTTTTGTGTGGTAAAATTGTGGGCATTGCATTTATTGTCAACTATTCCATCATGAACAACATTTTTGTTCTTATTAGGAATGAAATTTGGTTTTTCCTTTGTTTTGGAATCGTTGTGATCTCTTGAAAAGGGTTATAAGGTCACTCTATTTAACAATGCTTTTTTATTTGAGTCCCTTTTTCAATTACCTCTTCAAACGTGTTACCACAATGCATTTGCAAGTGGAACATGATGTCAGGATGGAGGTTGGGAACAAATATACCTATTAACTATTTTTGGGTATGGAGCAAGGAAATCAACTAGCTAATCCTCTCCATCATTGTAAAAACACAACAATTTTTTCGTTATTTCTTTGTTTTGCATCGCATAGATCTAACATGGTAACATTGTTTTGTATATTAAAAGAGAAGTGTTGTATGAAACTTTTTGTTAGTTTGGGCCATGTTTCTATGGATCTCTTATGGATATGTAAAATCCATTCTAACGTTGTTGCTCTTAAAATTTGTGGAAGCAAGTGAATAAGATAATTTTCGTTATATGTGACCTCTTGACAAGCCATGAAAAAGTGTTTGATATGATCTCTAGGATCGCATGTTCCCTTATATTTATCAAATTTTGGAAAATCAAAATGTCTTGGGAAATGTACTTGTAGCATGCCTTTGTCGAATGGGTAGAGACATAAATCATCAAACCAATATTTCTTGTTATTGTTCCAGTTTGGCCCTCTTGTAATGCTCTAAGGTCATTCTTCATAGTAGACCATTCTAGGTTTAAGAGTTGGTATTTTATGGGTGGTGGTGTAGGCATATATGAGGGATTAAACCTAGGAATATTTCCACCTCTATTATGTATAATAAATTCTTAATAAGGGTCTCTACGTGCTTCACAACGTGGAGTATTTGGTTGGTTATTATGATATGAAGCCTTAGGTTTGGCTTTTGGTATGTCTTATTTAAAAAAATTGGTTGTTCCTTAGTTGTGTGTGAAGCCAAAGTTTCCAATTAGCGAGTACGGGCTTGCACTTGTTCCTCTAGGTTACCTCCTTTGTAGGTATCTCTTTACGACTTTCATTAGTAGGGGTGGCTCATGATGAGCATGTTATTCATGGTCCTCGCAATGAATTATAATAGGAGGTAAATGATAGTTCCCATCATTTTTAAAGGGTACTTCCTCATTTTTCTATCACTCAAAGGTAGAGGCATTACCTGGTTTTAATATCTCATAAACACTATAATGAGTATAATCTATTTTTTTCTTCTCCCCAAACCATTATGGTGATAAGAGAAGGGTCAATTATAGAGGGTGACCTTGATCCTAATTCCACAACACATATTAAGACCTCATGTTTATTTTGATAGATGTAGTCATCAAAGTGGGTAGAATTAATTTCCATATGTGCACGAGGAGATTCCTCCTCACCACCATGTAATCAACCATGAAATTTTCCTCTAAAAGAGGGTTATCATTTCAAAAGATATCAGATCCTAAATTCCTAGACCACATTCTCATAGTAGGCATTCTTAAAACAAGGGGTATAATGTGAATATTTTCCACTAAGGTTTTAAAATGTACCCTAGACAAATTTGTGCAACGTAACACCACATAAATTGTCTCAACAAATGGTGACTATGAGATAACCATGAATCTAAGAAACCAACGTGAACCCTAGGATAATGAACAAAGAACAATCTATCATACCATGGTAATGTTTACTAATAAGAACTTAGTATTAAGCACACGATTTCAATCACACTTTCAACAATAGTTTTATCCCTATGTTTTTTAAGATAGGATCAAGAACAAATAATGACAATACAAATATTACCACATAGGTCAAGTTTAAAGACAAACAAGACCTAAATACTAAGAGTGTATTGACACAATGCTCCAACAAAGTATATTAAAACTATTTTAGGACAAACAATGTCTATGTATTTGAAAATGGAAATTACCAATGCGAGTAGTGAAACAAAACTATTTAAGAACATCAATCAATATTTGTAAGAAAAATAAGATTATAGCACCAAAACGATGTCACCCCAATGCTAACAACATAACTTCAACACCCTATAAATCTCAAAACATATTTGGAATACAAAACTAATCGTAAGTATACTAGGGAATTATTACCCGTGTGAGTAGTGTAACACTATAATATGGAGACTTAATCAAAGTTCCACAATTGAAACAAGATGTAAGTATCACATTTGTAAATATAAGATGCGGGCAACATAATAAATCTAAGGGAGAAAATGATAAGACAACCTAGCTATAATGACAATAAGTCTCAATATGGGTTTCAAACAAGGGGCCTACTAAGACATGAGCATGTACCATTGACACTTTCAACACTTACATTCCGACATTGTAACCTAGTCATGAAAGTAAACTAAAAATTGGTTGACACGTTATTCCTAGTTGTATCCGTATATGTTGTTTACTCTTTGTCCCAAAATTGGGCTACAAGAGAACAAAGGTGTAGACTAAACAAGGATGAAACAAACTAAGTATACTTTGCTAAAGTTTCACCTTGCCTTAAGGAAAATGAAAAACTAGAGTAAAGTAAAATGTCATACGTTTCATGATGAAATGTCACGTAGTTTCAACTTTAAGAGATTCTTTCTCTTTTCAAAAATAAGAGTTTGAATCCAAAAAAATTCACTTTGTGAGATCACATGATTATACCTATATTAGATGAAATTGGCTCCAATACGGTAATCTTATTATTGGTTCTCTCACCCGAGTTGTCACAATATATCTAAGAGCAAGCTCAATTTACCAATGTTTCTCAAGGAGTATCTTGGCTTTACTATACCCCCTTTAGTATAATGAGCACTAAAGTGCGTTCAATTATATCATCACTTGGGTCACAATACAGATATCTTTGACTCTAAAATTTAAAGGAATACTAGTCAATTGGGTATTTGGAGCACTTTCATGTTTCATCCATGAGGTTCCCTCAATGTTTGGACCACTTTAGGGTTCCTAGGACTACCCCCATTGTCTTATCTTAAGGATTATTCCAAAGGGGTTATGTCCTACTTAAGAAGACTAGCCATAGCTCTTAACCAAAACCTACAAAGATAGTGTGTTGAATGTGGTATATATTTTTATCTTTGAAGCTTAATGTGGTTTTCGTTGTACTCCTTTTGGCAACCTACAATCACACGTGAATGTTATAATTTGGTTTGAAAAGAGAGCCCTTATTTCTTTGAAAAGTGTTAGGTCATTCACACAAATGATTAGTAGTTCAAAAAGATCCACAATATCATAGAAAGAGGATTAAATGTTGTTTTTAATTTTCAAGATCATCCAAGGACGTGAGAAAAGAGCATACACAACAAGAAACCCAACTAGATAATAGTGAAAAATCTTGCAAATCAAATAACCACCATAAAAATTTGTACTTATTACCAATTAATCCAAGTGTTTCTTAATGAAAGACTAAAATTTCTTTTGGTTCCCAAGATCACACTAGGTGTAAGGGAAGAACACACACAAATTATAGCCTTGATTATTTATGAAGTAAAAATCTCTTAAACTACAAGATTAAGTAAATGTCAATAATGAAATTTATTCCATGTAGTATAAAATGAATAATTATTGTTCTTACTTACTCTAAAATAGCAAAAATTGGTCTAGAAGTGCTTTTGATTCCCAATATCACACTAAGAGCAAGAGAAGAGCATACACACCCTATTGTAAACTCATATAAAGTAAGAAAAATCACTTATCAAACCCTAAGTCATTTTTGTTTGGAATATTGATTTAAAATTAATAAATTGACAAAAAAAAACATATTAAAACCCTTTAAAAATGACAAGAATCATAAAAATAAAAAATGGAAAATTTAGAGTTTGCAGGAAAATTTACACAGACCACACTTGCGCACTCCGTCGATGTATGTGTGCATGTTTCAACTCTTGTGTGCCTCTTTCCAGAAAATGAATGTCAACTTAAAAAGACAAGCTACTTGTGTGCTTCCAAAGTAATTCCTACGCGCTTGTTTCAACGCCTACGCCCTTGTTTCAACACATATGTGCCCCTATGCAAAAATGATCTGTAAGATAAAAAAGACAGCTACTTTTCTTTTTAAGAGGAACGCCTACACCCCTATTTCAATGCATGTGCCTCTATTCAATACATGCACTCTTGTTTCAACACATGCATGCCCCTTTGCTAGAAGTGGTCAAAATGTGAGACTTGAAAATAAAATTTTCAAAAAGATAAATCTTTGGTATTTTAGAGAAATTTTGAAAGGGCTTCACCTCCTTATATCTTGGAAAGAATATGAAAACAAAACTTCCACCACTATTCTTGTTGAAACAACTATCTAGTAATAAAAATAAATCTACAAAACTTTGAAAACTACTCTAAAAATTTGAAATTAATATAAAAATATTGAGAAACTAATCTAAAAAGCTTGAAATTACTCTAAAAGCTTGAAATTAAACTAGAAAACCTGAATTTAATCTAGGAAACTTGAAACTAAGCTAGAAAACTTGAAATGAAAACTAAGTTAAAAATATTTTAAAATTAAATGCATTGGGGTTTGAGTCCCACTAGGAGTGCCAAAGAAAAGAACCCTAAACTCTACAAGGCAAATTGCATGACTAACTAAGGAAGGCTAACACCATTTCCACCTCTAGTCAAGGATCTAAGTCTAGGAATGTAACATTAAGATAGAATTTTAATGGAATGCTTAACTAACATGAATATAATTCAAAATCTAACTAATCATGCCTACTAATATGATTATTTCATTAATTTTTCCCACCATTAATTAATCCCAAAATAAATTTTATTTAATTAATCAATTAATCCTTGATTAAGTTTGTTCTTTTAAGTTTATAATAATTTTAATTAATGTTAACTAAGGTACTCATGCAAGCCTTAACTAGATACAATTTACCCCTTTAAGGTTCACCCTATGATATTAATATTATAAGCTAGATAACATTAAATATTTTTCTAGCATACCTTAATACCATGTCACTCCCTTTAATTATTTACCCACAACATTTAACCCTTAGTCCTATAATTTACCATTTAAAGACATAAACATCACATGCACATATTTTAATTAAAAGGCTTGAATAAAAAGTTTCCCACCTATTTAATTTTCTACACACCCGACACAAAACATCCTAGGGATTAGCAGTTTTATTTCTTACAATATTTATTAAAATTTAACAACCCATCACTTAAAGGGGTGAGGATTAAATCATATCTCGTAGGATGGATTTAATCCTCACCCTTAGATTTTAGGTTTCCTTATTTTTCCCTAACTATCCTTATGAGCTCTTTATCTTACCTTGAAACCTATTGTTCCTCCATTTGCACATGTCAAGCTACAAGGAAGGCAAGAATGGAGGCAAGAGAATTTGGACCTGAAAGTATGTTGGCTATCGTAGAATCGGGATAACATTGGGAGGGTTTTCTCTCCCATTTTCCATGTTCTCTCCTTTTTTTAATATTTCCCCAAGTTTATAAATCTGAAAGTTTATTTTTACGAGGGTTTTATATATATTTAAAAATCTTGGGTGGGCATGGCCACCCACCCCCTATTTGTAAGAGTGGGGTGAGTCACCATGCCACCGACCTATATATATATATATATATATATATATATATATATATATATATATATATATATATATATATATATATACAAGTTTATAGTGTAACTTATATTAAATAATTACTATTGAATATATATATACCATATATATTTAAAATATATATATATACAATAGTGAATTGGTTTTGAACTAAGTTACACTAGAAACTTGTATAGATATATATATATATATATATATATATATATATATATATATATATATATATATATATATATATATATATATATATATATATATAAGTATAGGTTATTCATATTTCTATAGTGTTTTACATTTGATCAATATAACTATATTAGCATGTATTCTTGTGTGTGTGTGTGTGTGTGCGTGTGTGTGTGTGTGTGTGTGTGTATATATATATATTAGATAAAAATATATATATTATTCCTTTAAATGATTTACAAAATTTTAATTGAATTACAAATTGTAATTCCTCATAATTTTACAAAGTTTCAAATAATTTCAACTTTCCTAACAATCATATTTTTCAACAATTTCCTAAATAATTTGATACTACAATTTTTTTCTAATGTCTTACAAAGTTTCTAAATAATTCTAGAATTGCCTTATGGGCAGATTTTACAATAAATTTAAAAATATATAGTCCTTTCAATTTTCAACGTCATGTACATACATATTTTTCAATAATTAAAAAGAATACAATCTCATATCAAATTCTTTTACACGACACATTGGATGAATTTAAAATACAATTCTAATACAATCCCCCACCCAAATGGTGGAGGCATCATGTCCAATCTTCCAAAATAATCCCCTACAATCCATTTGATTTTTAGAACCAACAACTTCTTCACTTCATCTCCACCACACCAAAAGGGAGGGAGCTAGGCAACATTATCCTCCCACCCAAATCCCAATGAAGAGGTTAAGCCAACCCCTCGCAAGCCCCCGAGCTCAAACTATGAGACAATATGACACATTCACAACCATGACAGTTAAAACAAGGGCTTCAACATTGACAACATTCAAACACAAATAATTTGATGCAACACATGAACAACAAATAAAAACCTGCAACTTTAATTCATCAAAAAGACTCAATCTAGAGCCAAAGGAGAATGATATTGGTGGCCACCTCCTTATACCTCATGTTGACATTTTTTGCACACTGTGCAAAAAATTCAACTCGAAACTTTTATGTTTCTCATATTTGATGGATCAGAGGTTATACTATGTTCTAAACAACCATTTCAAAAGGGGACACAATTTCTATCGTTTGTCTTTGGATAGTCTTGCAAGTCACACATGGATCAAAACTGCAACTCCGGAGTGGTAAAAAAATGTTATGCCTCATAGATGTAGCAATTCCATTTGAAACCTTCGTCGAACTATGCACATGGCCATAAAAGACCATTTCAAGGTCCTAAGGAAGACATGAAGAGAACCATGTATTAGACATAATGCTCTAAAGACGAGAATCAAGTTGCGGGTTTGAAGCACAAAAAGGTATTTTGCAAGCATTTAGTCATCCAATGAGCATCAACAAGGTATATTTGATTTTAATTTATTTCCATAATTAAGTGAATTATTTAAGTGTATTGATTTGTACAAGTTCATTTATTATACATTCAAATGAAGAAATTACTAGAAAAAAAGACATACATCTCATTACATGAAAATAGTTCATTTATTCATAAGGAATAAAAGTACAGTGAACCCACACAAGCCATGGGATGTAACTTATATGTACTAAAAATAAAAGAAGCATATACTTAAAACTATAAGAAAATGGAGAGAGAAGAAACCCATCATTTCCTGATTGGGTTGGTTCTCTCGTGCTTCTTGTATTACTTCATCTTCAGCTACTACATCCTCATCTCAATTTCTCTGTCCATGTGTTTACATTTTTAAGTAACTGAATCTTTTAAGGAAGGTACATACAAGATACATAAAGGAAAAAATTAGAAAGAACATCTCTTAGTACATTTGAATCAGAGACAAGTATAGTAAAATGTATAGCAGAATTCCATTTTCAAAAAGTATGGCAGAGAGGATAAAATAGATTATCAAAGTACAAATTAATCACATAGTGCATAACAATGAATCCAATCATGAAAATCAATGCATCGAGTACTAAAAGGAGAGAATCATGTTGCAGTAATAGAAATAATCTATATGTTATGAAGTAATCATCCAAGTGTTCAAACATTATGAGCTTACAAAAATGGTCAAGGAAGAAATACAACTTTCTATGCATAACATGTAGAAGACAATTTTCATTTTAAAATCAACAAAGAAAAATATGAAGTAACGAAGCTCAAATCCAGCAAGTACATGCCTTATGAAATTGCATAAAATACAAAAATTCAGACAATTAATCTTCCAATGATGCATCATACGATTGCAATCTAAATAATTACAAATCCAAAACTGGTTTGAGCATGAAAAATAGGTATCAAGACTATATGTTTTGAAATAAGTATCAGTGAGAAAAAGGATTTCTACAATCAAGTTACACAGTTTGTTTCATACCAGAAATTAACACAATTATGAAGTTACAGTTATTTCCTAACAAATGATCAATTCTTGGGAGCTATAATTTAATATTGAAGACTATAAACAAAGCCTTCATAATGAAGGTTTCTGACTCAGCATGATGCACATAGTACAATAGGATATAGAGTGAAATTCAGAAATGACAAGTATAGCTCACTTTCCATCAACACAATACAAATGAATAGGGTACATAGTTTCAAGATGAAAATATGGCCATACATAGCTCAGTTCATAAGTGGTGGCCATTAAATGACAACCCAACAAGCATTTCAAACTAAATCCTAAAACTAACATCTTAGACACATGAGATAGATAAAATGGAGCCCAAATTTAGTGTTTAACGTCAAAATATTGATAACAATGTATAGGTCTCACAAATATGCAAAATGGTGAACCCACGAAATTTGTAGACTTGGTGATACAAAATACACCAAATGGTACAGGAGTTGCAAGAATGTTTTCACATCGAAAATTAAAGAAATTTAGTTATTTGAAAGCAAAAGGAAACTATAATCATATTTGGCCATACATGGGATAGTATAGATGTCATATCAACATAGGTACAGTAAAAGGTTTTGAGTTCTTGATGCAAAAAGAGGAGAGTGCATTTTGAATTTCTATAACTTCATCATGTTTTCACATTTCAAATGGATTTCATTAAGTAATGCAAATCCCAGTGACTAGAAAAATATGTGAATCATAGTTATTCAAGAAAGCATAGAGCATGTATTGTGTAAAATCAATAAATGCAAAAATGATTATTTACGTCATACTCAATGCAAAACTACAAGTTACAATTTTGCATCATTATCAACTTCTAGTCACAAAGATCAAAATGGGCCATTATGAAGAATTTATCAAAAGAATTACGTGAGGTGAAATACAACCGATCTATGCTTATCAAAAGCGATTAATCAAATGCATGGAACTTTCACAATATAATGTTAAGCAAGATGCAACACTACCTTTCTTGCTTTCAATAAAGATTGAGCTCTGAGAATGTAATTTAGGCTTAAGGAATTATTTTATGACAAAGAAAGTTTGAGTAAAAAGTCAAATAGAATGAGCTCAAATTTTAACAGATTATGTGCAATTTTAAAGAAGTTCATTTCCTCTAACGATAAATTTTTAAAGTGAATTTTGCAATGGTGTAATTTTATAAAACAAAAGAAAAATTCTAAGGTACCTTTTAAAAAGGAAACTCGAGAAACCCTTGACCTAGTTTTCTAAGACTTGGTACTCATCCATAAAATAATGAGTTTGAACGTACAAGGTTGGCTTAGAAATCATCAATGGAGGCCATGTAAACAGAACCCTTGAGCTATAATAGAACAAAATCATTGAGCCCAAGCCAATGATAAATAATCATTCCAGAGTAGATCAGTGGTCGAGTATAAATCCTTGATGTAAGGTAAACCTATGGCTCACTGATGTAATAAAGTAAACACAAGAATATCTACAAGGAAAACATTGCTAAAAAAACAGCTTTTCCAGACTTTCAATACAAAACACGAGCTCCAAAAAACCATGAGCTAATAAAGATCTCAAAATTGTAGAATGTGCCCACAAAAATTCAAGAGCAAAGTAAACTAGGTTTCCTAAATCACACCAGAGAAATATGATAGTACCAAAAATGACAAAAGCCCACTAGCATAAGAAAAAAGTGTGGCTCAAGAATAATCCATAATAGCCCGAGTCGTGGCCAAAATGAAACTGAAACCAAGACACAAAGGTAGATTTACCATTAGAACATGCAAATCAGCTGTTTAAAAATGAAAACCAAGAAGGGTTTTCCCAGATTTGTAGTTTTAAAAAAAAAAAAAAGTAAAGCCCAAAATGTGGCCATATTGTATATAATAATATCAAGATTTCCATGGTAAGACCATAATCTACTAACTAGAGAATGACATCCATTACAAGTGATACAAAGGAACAATTTTTACCTTCTTTCCATGAAAATATCAAGTCCAACGTAAAGGAAAATACAGAGCTCAAACCCCGACTCGATCACAGGAGAATAAAACATTGGTGGACACATTAGTCTAGAAAGCTCGTTAATCCACAAAAATTGCACCATCTTGAAAGATAAGGAAAACAAATTCAAAAACACCATTTACCTTCATTTTTTGAACCTCTTTGAGTGATTTAAAATGGGAGAAGTCACTCAAAGAAAACCCATCATGGAGAATCTAAAACCATGAGTTCAGAGCTTTAATGGAAAAATAATGGAAGCCTGCACATCGAATAATTTTGCAAAACTTATTCCACACAATCCTCACAAGAAAACTCGAGAGATCTAATCAAAAGAACAATGATGATAGGACAAAAATTTTACAGAGCTCACAAATGAGGAAATAAATTAGGGTTCCATGGTTGAGGTTTCCCAACTTGATAACCGATTAACTTACTCAACCTGGATTAGGAAATGACATACGTGGCAAGAAATTGCAAAATCCTAACCAGTGGTTAGATGAAACAATCACCGAAAAAACAAATAATGGGGTGAGTCATCATCATGAAGGGGACCAACCCCAGTTTAATGTTATCATTGCATTGACCTTATATAAGGTCTAACAATAATGTATACACCATCAACTATGCAAAAAGGTCATGTGACCTTATTTTCAAAAGTGCAATGAATATTCAAAGGGAGACCAAGTATGTGCCAAGGTGAATAATCAACATGATTATTATTTGAAATTATAACAATGGTTATTATGCCCATGTCCAAGTCAAATAAAGACCATATCATATGACATCAAACAAATGTCTAATGGAGGGTAAATTTAAATACAGATCATGATCACTTTAACCTTTTCAAAAGAGACCTTATTGTCTCAAAAAAGGAGATATTATTTTTCATGCACATGCTCACAAGTGGTCCTCACAAGTTTCTTTTGCATGTGTTCACAAGAAGACAAAAAAAGCATATTCAAAGATGTCAACATCAAAGATTATGAAGACCACATTTTTCTACTTACCTTATTTTTCACAAATTAAAGGGTATTATTTTCTTGCACATGCCTACACGTGGTCCCCACATATTGGGTGAATATTTTGCTAAAGTATTGAAAACAAAATAATTATTTTTCTCACACGGGAGAATAATTTTGCATGTGCATCCAAAGGGGTACAATTAAAGATTTTAAATTTATCATTTCATAAAGATCAAATTATAAGTGTCACATCAAGCACTAGAAGACAAAAACTGCATACACCTTGGAGAAGACTTACACAGCAAGCAAGGGCTATTATTAGCCAAATTATTCATCTTACTTTACTAAAAATAGATCATTCAACCATAATTTGACTGAATGTATTTTTGGAATGAAGGATGTTAATGCCTCATTGTATTATCATGTCCATTTTTATTCCTCTATTTATTCATGATAAAGGAGTTAAAATAGGATGCATGGGTGAGTACAAATTTTATCCTATTTTTAGGATGGGATGGGTGGATAATTTTTCTATATATTGTGTGCAATTGTAAGGCACAAAGGAGGAATTTTTGACATAGGAGTATTCAAGTAGATTTTTCCAATTTTTCCCCTTGAATGAGAATTTATTTCTACCTTTCTAGTTATTTGCAGTGATTTTTATATCTCATTAATTCTTGTGAATGTAAAATTACTTGATTAATCATCTTACCTTGCTACAAATTTAGTAATTTTTGCATAATATTAGTGTGCATGTTATCTTATTGTATTGTTGTGACTCATTCCCTCAATACACCAAGTGTTTTGCCTTGATATTTTGTTGAAAAATATTGGTTTTTGCATCCAAAATCCATTCTCAAATTAATTGTGCATGTACTCAATCAAATCCCTCAACAAGTTTGGTGTATCACCCTAGTTTTCAATTCAGTTACAATCATCTTTTACCCTCAAAATCCCTAAAAATTAGTTTAGGATACATCAAAAAGGAACTGGCCTTGATACCAAAGACTCACCTCAACAATAGGTATACCCACAGACCGAAGGTGTTTTCATTGTATATATGAAAGAGAGAGATCCAGAGAAATCTTAGAACATTTACAGTCATCTCTCTATAGGGTGCACTTTCAAGAGATAACACCTTCCAAGTGGGTTAAGGGTCCACCCAAGAACCTCTAAAGTGTACATCACAAACACACTCAAAAATCACTTATTTCTCCATAATTCAAATGCATATAATGTGGAAAAATTTTAACCTTTTCTCTCCCCATAGGTGGATCACCTTACCCACACTCCCTCCTCAATAATAACCTCACAAAACTCCCTTTTATCTCCCCAATGGCCCCATATCCCATTCTCCCTACACCTTCCTTAAGGGAAAAACTACCCAAACCCCACAAACATACACATACATACATTCATTAAATTTTCACTAACATAAAAACCAAGAACAAAGAATAACATGATTTAAGCTACTACCTTTCCATTTGTGGCACTATCTTCCTTCAAGCAAGCACTCCAAGCAATTCTTTACAATCCAAGGCCAAAATCAAAGAAAGCATTCTTCTCCCAAACCTCAATCCCATTTAGTAAAATTAAGATGATCAAAGTAATGAAAGGAATGATAACTAGATCGTACCAAGCCAAGAACATAGATGCTAATTAAACATCACGATCAATAAAATGAAAATAATTTACCAGAATAACTTTACATAAACCTTTGCAAGCAAATGAGAAGCAATATCATATATTATTATGGAACCCAATGCAATACATTGAGAATGGGCCTTGCTTAAATATGCAAGGAATAACAATCTAATAACTAGTCAAGGTCGTAGATCAAGCCATAAATCAAGGAAATAACTATTCATCAAAGAACTAGTCAAGACCATAGATTTAGGAGAGAACTAGACATCAAGGATCTAGTCAATACCATAGATCAAGGAAAGAACTATACCTAACAACTAGATAATATCTTCTAATATCTAAATAAGATAAAAGAAATATCCACACACATAAGTGGGTGAGGATAAATACAATAAAGGTAAATAAAGTACCTAGGTGAACGTGAGCTAAGGTAAATACCTACTCTAACACCCCCCCTCAAGTGAAGCTAGGGGCTAAAATAGAAGTGGCATGTCCACAGTATGAGTCCCGAAACTAGGCTTGATGAGGTACTCATGTACAATAACTAGGAAAAAGGGACACCGTAAGGTACCCAAAACCAATAACAACAAAATAAAGACAATAAAAACCCACTCCAAGGCATCCCAAGAAGCTCGGCTCAAAAAACTCATACAATGATGAATAAGTTTGGCATGCACTATGGTCTGAATCCACTACTCGATCACAAAACTCAAAAACAACTGACACTGGGTTTCACTAGAATAGCTCCATATAAGGAGACTATCAACGGAGTGATGTCAAAAGTGCAAAAAAAAACACCAAACATAATTTGATCAATGCTACAAATAGGTGTGCCACGATTGAAGAATAAAAACCAAAGTAACAAGGCTAGGACACAAAATCCAGAGTGTCACAATCTAAGAAAAGCCCACGGTAACAAGGCAAGGACAAAAACCCAAAGAATCGGGATCAACACCACACCCTCCCATACTGTGGAATGGGTGGAGTGACGCTACAAATCTATATGATTTGTCAAAATAACTACTCAAACACTGACAAACTAACACTGGAATGCACAGAATAGATTCCCATAAGAGATATTGTCAACATGCCAAAAATTTTGAAAATACGTGATACAAAATATCTCAATAAACAAGAGAGATACACTAAACTTGTGAAAGAAAAATGCTCAAAATAAGAAGCATCACAATGCATAAGGTATAGAAAGTGGAGCAAGAGGCTGAATGGTGGAGGAGCCATGCCTATAGAGTCCTCTCAATGAATGCCTATGTCGCCGCCACGAGTGATCAGATATCCACCCCAAATCAACACGGATAGATGAAGAAGATGTCTGCATATGAATTAATGTAAAATGCACAATGGGTGCATGTAAAGGAACATCAAAATGTGTGTCAAGTTGATCATGTCTGATAGCTGAAATCTCAGGTTTCTCAAGCCCGAGTGAAGGTGCATAACTCATGTGTTTCTCATGATCCTCAGAAAGATTCGAGCGAACAAAAAAATGAGCTCTTTCAATGTGTGATCCCAATGAATTAGCTGCTTAAAAACCAATGTCACGACAAGAATTCCACTTAACATGTGGAATAGAGGAAACAATACCCTGTGAATGTCTACCAATGACTCTGCTAGTGAGACCCATAAAATGGAGCATGTGAGAACTGAATGCAGTGTTATGCTTCTTAAAAAATCCATGCAACTGAGTAGAAGTAGGATACACAACATGTGGTACTGTAATAGGCACAGATGTGGAAGAGCATGCAAGAATAAGCCTCATAGATTTAGAAGCATCAAAAATAGTTTCTGTGCTCAAAGACCGGCAGATCAATGTCAGTGGGTATAAGAGAAACAACTGCAGTGGACTAGGAGCATGGATATGGTTGTCCACAATATGATGGTGATGTTGAAGGCTAGCAAGTTTGTTCGTAGGGAGTGTATTATTGTATCCTTATCGTGAATGAGTGATTGTAGAAGAGAATTTCACTTCTTGAGCGATCTATTTTCTTCCACAAATTTTACAATATCCTCTTGAAGTCCACATACTTTAGAGAAAAACATATCATTCTCAGAATCCATGATAGGTACAAACTACAACTCCCAAAAATTTAGGACGTTAGGCTCAGCTGAAATTGCATCCACAATTGATTACAACACACCTCCATATTTGGCACTTTATAATTATAATGCAAGTCTCAAAATAAATATTTCCAATGGAAATATCACAAAAAACAAGAACTTTTACAAAAAATGGCACTCAAAACTGAATTACCGATCAAAATTTACAAGCTTTTTAATATTTTTCTCTGTTATTTATTTTAGGTGCCACTAAATCAAAATAAAATGTTGTTGCCTTCACCACACAAATAAAATTAAAGGGGGCTGAAGTTAAGCACCTACTAGTAGGAATCACAAGCTTTAAGCCCTCATATGACCATACCATATGACCAAGGGCTAAGGTTCAGAAAAAAAATCAATCTCATATATTATTATGGAACTCAATGCAATACATTGAGAATGGGCCTTACTTAAATACGCAAGGAATAACAATCTAATAACTAGTCAAGGTCGTAGATCAAGCCATAAATCAAGGAAATAACTAGTCATCAAAGAACTAGTCAAGACCATAGATTTAGGAGAGAACTAGACATCAAGGATCTAGTCAATACCATAGATCAAGGAAAGAACTATACCTAACAACTAGATAATATCTTCTAATATCTAAATAAGATAAAGAAATATCCACACACATATGTGGGTGAGGATAAATACAATAAAGGTAAATAAAGTACCTAGGTGAACGTGGAGCTAAGGTAAATACCTACTCTAACAATTAAGTAATCCCATCTCATAGATTTGATGGTGATTCATGGTCCTTAGGAAGCAAGAAGGTGAAGACAAGGTAGGTAGACACGGGTAAGTCATTGTGGCTAGAGAGTTTCATGACTATTTGGGAAAAATTGGTGACTTTGGAAAATTAGAGGATGTTTTCATGATGCTTCATGACAATTTTTAAGTTAGTTTGAAGAATATTTTGTAAGATACATCAATTTTTGGTAAAATTTGGTTTGCAAAAGTAAAGATTTAAGGGAAAATTTGACCTTCAAATGCTTGTTACGGATTGTGTGCTTCGCATGGGAACTTAGGGATTTAGGGGTTGATTTTACATTGAGTTAAGACTATTTTAAAATAATAATGAGTAAATTTCATCGTCATAATTTTGTGAACGAATTTTAAGAAGATAATTTGGCTTTAAACCCTCCTAAAACCCTAGTAATGAGATACTTAGAATATTTGATTCATATGGAATCAATCCAAATGACTTGGAAATGTAAATGTGATGATTGGGTCTTGTATACAATTACTCAAAGCTCATATTAGTGGTGGGTTGGAATTCCGGTTGTTTCAAGAAGAGAGAGAAAAACTCTAGTTTTATCGGTTTTACAATTTCAGGGCTGAGATGAAGGTCCAAGATGAAAAGAAAATTGTTCCAGAATCCTTTTCAGGTGATATACATGGAAATGAAAATTTTCAGGTGGGTACAGTGGATAAAATGAAAGATACAGGTGCTCAAAGTGACCCTACCAATTTTTTCCTTAAGGGTTATAATGCTAGTCTTGTGGTTTGACGTGAGTTTGATGAATTTTCTTAATGGATCTAATTTTTTTGTCATGAAAATCATGTATTCACATGATATTATGTTTTTCAACTCTTTTTATATGTGGTGAAGTTGTTTCTAGTTGAAGACATATTGGATTTGAAATCCCTAGTTGGCTTGCTCAAGAAGGTGATAGAAATGTGAGTGTTGGGTAAGAATTCTCCATAAGGCATATGTGTGTCAATCCTTGTACATGATAGTACAATTTTCCTTGATATGTTCTTGGGTGTGGATGTGGTCTGAAGTTTTTTTCAATTTATTTTTTCATGTTTCTCTCAAGACTTGTTCTTCGGACCTTAAAGCCCTGAATGAGCAGATTTCATAAATTGAATTGGTTGAAGGCCTTTCACTATGAGTTAGAAGATAAAATGAATTATTCTAGAAAATTAAATCAGATAAATTTTTTAGTTATATATGATTTTTATATTTATAAGGTTTTTTTATAGGTAAACCAACTAAATTTTAAAGAATTGGATATGGGGTCTTGAAGCCATTTGGAGTAGCTACAGAGATTTCATTATTTGGAGGTCTTCCACTTAGAGTTGGAAGAAAATAAGAGTTGTTATGGAAACTAGAATCATATACCTTTCAAATGGTATACTACTTCATTCATGATGATGACTATTTATATGTTAAGATGGTCATTCTTCAGACCTGGATTTACATGTGTGTAAAGACTATTGGGGTTTGCATGCTTATTGGTGAGTTTCATGATGTAGATGGATGTTTTTGTGCTTAGTGATATTTTTATGATGTTTAGGACCTATGTTTGAAATTTTTAGAGCTTCTTGAGCCATTAAAAAAATATTCCTTTGGAGATCATGATCCATACACTAGAGCTTTGAGAGTGTGTTTTGAGCTTGCTTATGCATCTTGATGCTTGATGATGATGTCTTGACCCATTCCGACCTACTTGGGTCATTTAATACTATTTATATGATTTTATTATTATTTTTTGAGTTTATATGAACAAAATACTTGTTCATGGCCAACCCAAGGGTATTTAGAGCTAGTGACTTGTATATAAACAAGTGTTTTAGTCATTTGTGACTAGTTGAGCAAGGGGTTTTATGAGTGACCCAAAGAGGAAGTAAGGATATTTTTAAATGGCTGAAAATAAAGATAATAATACATATGAATATTTGAGAATTTTTAAGCTTCAGCTATGCAATTAAATTTGATATATTCATCCCATGAGAGGTCCGATTTAATAAAGTTAGAGGAGTTATTGTTTTTATGACGGTTTGAAGAAGTGTGAGTTGAATTTGGATCAGTATCAGTTGTGTGAGAATAATTTCATTTATTATCATCCATTGAATTGGTGCCTCACTGAATTAGGGATTGGTGTTCCTTTTAGGGTTGATGCTCTACTAAACTAGAGGTTTGTGCTCCATGTGGGGTTGGTGCCTCACTAAATCATGGGTTAGTGATTCTTGTGAATTTGGTGCTTCAATAAATTTTTTTTTAGAAATATAAGGAAAGGTTCAATGATTTTTTTCCCCTTGAGGATTTTCCCACTTAAATTTGGTGTTCTTGTGTACTCTCTTGCTCTTGCTCTTGTGTATGGTTGATTCAATGTTTAAGTAAGCACACATATGGTTAATGTTTTCTTGAATGGTTGTATGAATGATAATGAATGATGAATGGAAATGGAATAAAGTTTTAATGGATTGATTCTCCTCCCCATCAATCCCTTGTGTTTCCATCAAATTATTGTGATATTCATTAAAGACAAGAAGTTTGCATTCATATATGTCAAACTACTCTTTTAAGCATGCCTATTAAATAAGATGTTTCTTTCATTCTCTTCTAAGTGAATTTAAATCTTTGAAGCTAATATAAAACTACTCCAATAATTAATCCTTAAAACTTGGGTTCTTCATGTGTGGTTCTTATATTTGCAAAATTGTTTCTCTAAAAGTTTTGGAAGGGGGTTTGATTAATATCTTATCATTAGCTAAATATGTTCCTTCCCCTGAATTTTCCTTATTTTGATTATACCCAACAAGAATCGAATAACTTTGACATGGATTCTTTTTCGATCCTTGGGATTGTTCTTTCCATATATCTCTAACCCTAGCTAATCATTTCTTGGAAAAAACCCATATCATCTATAGGAACCCTCTTATTTGTGTTCCCCATGTTTTTTCATCTAATCCATCGGCTGGAAAAATCAAATCTCGATACCACTTGTAATATCCCTTTCTCCATAATTTATCAACTCAAAAAAAAAAAAAAATGTAATTCTTTTTCAAGATTGGATATCAAATAATACTAAAACATCGCACATGTAATATTGATATTGAAAAACTAATAGAAAATTCAATCCAACCCTTATTGTATTGAGATGAAACTATAGAATATTCTAATAATGAAGCAATCTAAAACATAATAAAGTGTTGTAATAACATCCTTACATTTATTTTGCATCACCCGGGCCAAAAGACAAAACTTGTAATTAGATAAACTGTTGTAAACTAATTACATGCGAGAATGAGAAATAAAAAATGAAAAAGGGAGCATGATTTGAATGAATCTTGAATTAAGGTTACGGTTAGAAGTAAATTCCACAACAACCACTTCAATTTACACAAATTATACGCGTTTAATGACTTATACCCCAACACAATAACATTAATTATACATGAAACCCCAATGTGACAATCTAGTTGAGGGGAATACCACACAACATAAATGGTTATGTATTATGTAGATCACAACCCAATTTTATAGTGTGCATACAATAGAAAAACACTCATTACTGATTTGAAATGAACATCGATCATAAATAAAATAGGTAGAAAGGTATATATCACTATAGAAATGGTATAGATCGTTCTGTAAATGGTATGAATTAATGTAGTAGTGGTACAAATCACCTGTAGTAGAGGTAAAACAAATCAGAAATGTAATAAAATATCAATCTTTAGCATAAATATGATCCTTTGATGGAATCATCTCAATGGTTTATAGAGTTTTCATCCTCCACACATGTATATTAGTGGGTTTCTTTCTTCAAATGATAAGAATGAACACAATGGCTCAATATCTAGATTATGGTTGGATTGTCAAAGATGAATAATTAATAATGATTCTTTTGAGCTCAACTCCTAGTTTTATAAATTCACTTTTCCAATTTTACCCTAAAAGTATTTTAAAATACTTTTTATAAAATATTACTTTTCATCCACTTAATAATAATTACTTTTGGCCCTCTTTAATAATAATAATACATAAGTGTTCTTTTTTATGTTACAAAATAACTTTGAGTTACTGAAGCTTAAAGTATTATTATTAATCAATTTCCCTAACTTTATCTCTTAGCTTATGGTAAATAAGGAATAGGCTAAGGGTCTTCTAATAAGCTTAATTCTGAAAAGGGGACATGAAAGATGTCGTAGTTCCATGTTTCTTATTTGGTAAGTATTCACTAAAATATGAAAGTATATACAATGTGCGTGATTTTTTTCATGAAATGCCTTATAGGGATGCCATCTCATGGAATGCATTCATTTAGAAATATTCAAAAATGGGGTTAATCAAAAACACCTTGGAAACTTGTAAACAAATGTATTTGACAGTATACAATCAGACTCCACAATATTTTATAACATCCTCTCATCTTGTGCCAAAATGGGAACTTTAAAACTAGGTATGGACATTCATCAAAAATTATGGAAAAGGGATTTTTGCAGAGTTAGGAATGCCCTCATAGATATATACAAAAAAATGTGGAATTATACACAAAACACTAGAATTATTTGATAAAATGCCTAAATAAAATGTGGTCATGATATATAGGCGTTTATATTTTAATTCTTTATAGTTTTGGTTTCTCAAACAAATTATGGATTTTCAAGTGTTCCATGTTGGGAGAGTTAACATTGTGGCACATGTGCAATTAAACCTTTACTACAAATTCACGCAACGAATACCAAGAAATAACATTGAATTATGTTAACTTGTAAATCCATAATAACATCTACAATGGTTTCTCCACCACATAGTTGTTAAAATCTCTCAATAGGTTCAATCTAATACGGGGTGGTTTTTCTATGTGCTACGTGTTTCTCTATTGCTCACTCAATCTCTAACTTAAACCTAGCACTCAATGCTCTACTCCCTTCAAATGATTCATAGCCTTCAGAATCCCTTTAGCAAACTCGAATGTGGTGTTTGATATACCTCATATAGGAACTTGGTACAACTCTTTCTACATTTTAAATCCCCTCTAAAACCTTCTTGTTTAAGCTATTTATTAATGGCATCCAACCACCTAGATCTAGTATTTGAAATTTCTTCCACAATATTTGTCGCATGCTCAATTGGTGGTTAGTTTCCTTTTCTTCAATGAACACCATTTGTCAATTTCCACCTATCTGTTTTATCACTTTTGACTTTATTTATTAGTGCCTTCCTTCCTTGACTACTACACATCGTCCTCCTCAAAATATTCCCACAATTCCCATTTGTTCCATTTTGCAATCCTAACGCACCACCTCCATGTTTTCATAAAAATTCTACACACCTATAATTATAATAAATCATTTTCCACTATTGCATATGTTATTTTATCAAAAGCGATCATGCACTTTGTAATCCTTTACACTATAAAAATATTTCGTGCATTCTCTCCTAATCACCTACACATTATGTTATGCCTCATTCACTTTCTTATCCCCTGTAAACCTTTTGTTTGGCAAAAAATTGAAAATTTGCAGTCTTCATTCTCCCATGATGCTCCTGTTGACAATTTTTGCACTTGTGCAAAAATTGGAAAATCGTAACTTCATTATGATGGAGTGCATTAATGAAGGGAATGCATTACGATTTATCATGTTTTCAGTTACAACACTTGGTTAGTTACATGTAATCTTCAACTATGTGTGTTGTTACAAAATGTAACACCTCACATAGCCTGTCATTCCATGTTCGTCTTCAGCAAGGAAACAAAAAACCCCTGAAGGGCTAACAAATTTACTTGGTGAAGGTGGGAATCACAGTTTAGGTGAAATGCTAAATTTGGGAACAACAAAAAGAGTTACAGTTTATAAGAAAGATATTTCATGATTAAGTTACATGTATTTCACAACTCATTTTTACATGTAAATACATTTAATTATGTGTTTGAGTTGTTTATTCCATTATACAATCAACATACATGTCATAAATCTGAAGGTAGAAAGAATTATACAACTGAAGTACAAAAATTAAATGTTATTTATTCATAAATAAGTACAAATATTTCCCACATAATCCGTGGGATGTAACTCATAATTACTAAATAAATAAGTACATACGCATGAAGTTAAAAGTAAAATAGTATTAAAGAAACCCATCATTTCCTTGGGTTCTCTTCTGGTCTTCTTCACTTCAAATCTAGCTCCATCTTTTACCTAGCTCTCCTAGTGGTCACAATGTACCTGAAAAATGAAAAAAAAAGGCATCAATATTTGAGCTCAGGGTTTAGTCTGTACCCATGTATTATCTAACTACATGTAGATGGATTTCTAAAAGCATAATCATAAGGTACATCATATGCAGATACACAATTGATAAGATTAATACTCTACATCAGCACACATGATTCCCAAAATTATTCTAGAAAAGAGAGAGAAAATAAAACTATGGAACATAAAAGAGACAAAAATCCGAATATTTTCTAATAGTTTTCTTAAGTCTGCAGTATAGGTAGCGAGATAAAAAAATAGAAATATTTTGCAAAAATGATTATTGTACAAAAAGGAAATACTTGTTGAAGGAATCTACATGGTACAAATTTATGAGTTATTCCAGAAAAAGGAAAATATAGATAGAAGATGTATAAAAGAAAGGCATTGGGACATTGAATCAAAAGTGAGGAAGCAAGATACAAGTAACAGTTCTTTCAGAGAAAATTTTTCATCAAAACACAGAAAATGAGCAAGGGTATCTTCTAGTTTTCATTAACAAACCTCTACAAGAACCCATGAAGAGGATAGTTACAGGAGATACCACAAATGAGAAAACTCTAAGGTTATGAATGAAGAGTATAAGCTCAAAAGAAACTTTAGTTAAAAATTGATCAAGTATGTGCAGCAAGTAACATGATATAAGATAAAACATCATGATCATGTAGAAGTTATTATAAAGACAAGATGACATTTCCATCTTAAATTCAAAATTACATGATCAATGTACAAACTCAAATACAAGTTCAGACTAAAGTGGTGAAAGTGAAAGCACATGTTTTTAACTCAAATTACTTATCAAGCTTCACATATCATCAAATATTACAGTCATGAGACACATTTTCCAGTGATATCTCAATAAGATCAAACCTTACAAGGTGCAGAATATTGCAAAGCAGATAAAGTCAATTTTAATGGAGCAAAAAGAGTTGAAAGTGAACCAGTCTAGATATAATAGAATCAAAATACAGTTCCCTATTCATGAATATAAAAGAACATCATGATAATGGGTACACAACAAGAAGGAATCCTTTTAAAATGCTTCACATTTACATAACTTGATTTCTAAATTAAACAAGTAAAGAAATACAAGAATTGAAGAAATTAAAACTGGAAGTCATTAAAGGCATCTAAAAACTTCGGAAGGATTCCAAATTTATAAAATTCATGTTGAATGAAAATTACAAATTTGCTACAACAAGTCTTACATTTTATAGGAAAGAATAATGATTTATTTACAATCATCATTGAGACATGATTTCTAAAGCACAAGTCAATATATAGGAAGATAAAACATTATGATCATGCATAGAAAAGCTGAGGTGTATCAATATAGAACTCAAAAGAATGTATTGAGAGACTAAATACGAGATAATGATAAATCTCAAGGTTCATTTCCAATCAATAGTTACTTTGAGAACGAAATAGCACTAAGGAGAATCAAGGCCCAAAATTACAATTTGGAATGGAAATACATTTTGGAAGCAGACATGAATAAAGTTCCCTAAGATATAGTGATTCAATCATGTATTTCAACTTGCAAGATATGAAGGGAGCTCTCAGGATAAATTCAAGTAACATCTACAACTATGTAAAGGCTATAATGACCTCATAAATAAGAAATCATGCCTCTTATATTCACAATAGTAGAGAGAACCTTTAACTCACACAGAACATTCAAATCTCATCAAATTCAAATATTATGTTTTCGGGATGTGCTAAAAGCACTCGAGCATCAACCACCATTGCATCACTAATGAATAGGGTAGCATTCAGAACATTAAGCTATAGAAAAATAAATATACTCACAAATTCCAAGCTTCTAAAATTTTGAAAATCAAAGACCCTTATCAACAACAAAGAAATACAGAACGTCAAAACATGACTATGCTCAAAACATGAAAATTAGAGCTTGGGAACCTTTTGAATGGTGTCTAGGTTAGACCCAGATGGAGACTCACATAGATTAGGAAGAAATAATGTAGATCAAAAATGCAAACTCCAACTGAAGGAAATATTAAGTGTAAGGTAGAGCACATTCAATCGAGCATCTAGAAACGATAAACAGAAGCCAAATTTCTTCAATGATGGCCAATATAAAGGGAGCCATATAAACCACCATGAATAAGAAAAGGAACCCACATAAATGCAGATATAGAGAAATAAAAAAATTAGTTGAGACAAGAAGGCATGAATATCCAAAATTTTATTCATGATGGCCATTATATTCCAATGCAGGTATAGATCAAGAGAATGCCCCAAATTTTCATGGCCATTCAAAATTCCTAATGCATTTTACAAAATAATTTACCAGTTTCTAAGAAAGACTTGAAGAAACCCACAAAATTCAAGTACTGAGAAAAATACGATGATACCCAGAACCCATCCGAGCTCAGAAAATCATAATGCAAAAGCCAAAAGTTTTTGGAAAATATCACTGATAGAACGTAAGAGATAGAAGTTTTCCAAGTTACATTGTGGGTATTCAGAATGGAAAAGAATCAAACAAAATTTCAATGTCACCAAAGATAAGAGACAACAAGCTACAAGTAAAAAACCAAAGAAGAAAATAGAGCCAACAAAAATGATGGTGAGTTCACAACATGGCTATTCAATTAGCAATACAACTCGGAAGGAATATAATAGCTTGGACAAGGAAAATAGAGAGCTTAGGATCAATGGTACACTCAACAAATGAAACATAATAGTTTCTTACCTTCAGAAATGCCCAAATCAGGACCTCCAATGGTGGTCAAGCAGAGAGGTTCAAAACTCATCAATAATGGTCACGTTTCTTAGCTCTCCAATAGGGAGGATTTCAAATGGATAAGATCTCAGAGGAAATCACACAAAATGTGAAAACCCATATCAGAAAATGTACATTGCGTTGAAGAAATGATGAAAAATACAGATATACTCTTGAAATGACACAATACTAATGGTGCGAAACTTAAATAGACCATTTCTCAGAGTGTACAGTTGAAAGGAGATTGCTTAGAATTATTGCTCAAAAGGAATGGCACAACCTTACCTTCAAAACCCTTAAAATGATGACTTTGCTAGAGAGGTCAGAGGCTCAAGTATGGAATGCTCGAAGAAATATCTAAAGATTGTGGCCAACAAGACCAAATATCACATAAATATTGAATCAGAGACAAGATAATAAAGTAAACCGAGCTCAAAAATATTAGAGAAGAAACTCATAAAGGCTCAAGAACCATGAACAATACTCCCACAAAGCTTCAAATGGTGAACCTTCATGCTCAGAATTGAATGCAGAGAGCTTGAAATGAAAATAACCACAAATACCTCTATCAAATCATGCTCGAGCTCAAACAATAAAAAATGTATGAACAACTTCATGTTCATAACTTCATATAAGACAATTTGCAAAAAAAAATAAGCTCAAAATCATGTATCAATGACGTTCTGAAGAAAATTTGCAAGGGATTCACCCTCCAAAATGGGCATGTAAATGAAATGATAGAGTTTAGGTTACAAAATAAACATGTTCTCCAACCAACCCACGGTAACCAAACTTAACCACGGTGAAGAGATCGATAGATCAAGATCGAGTTGGTATCAGGATCGACAATTCACATCGAATCTATAGTTCACCTACCCATCTTCCATTTCAAGACATCAATGACTGAAATCAAAAGTTACAAAGATCAATGGCCATCATTCATTCTCCAAGATCAAAGAAAACTCCATCCCTAACCACATAAAACTCTAACCATGGTTCAAGAAATCGATGGCTTAGATCAAGTTGTATAAGATCAATGGTGTAAAAAGCACCAACCATATTAATTACAAAGTTGAAACCCTAACTGAGGGTACAAAAGGATCAATGACCGAGAATCAAGCACTACCAACATCAATGGTCCTCATCAAAAGGAGGTAATCCAACCATAGTTCAGAACTTACCGTGGTTAATGTCTTCACCAACCGAGAAAAAGTTAAGGGGTCGAACATCATGGTGGAGGGTACATGTTTCCTAGTTAACATTAAAGATTTAAGACTATAGTCTATGGTCTATTATACAAAAGACCAAATCATTATGTCTGATTGACCATGGTAATACCATGTGTTTTTGAAAAGAAACAAATTATTAATCATTGATTAATATTGACCTTGGGAAGACTATGCTCCATGCCACAAATAATCAAAAAGGAGCCCAACATAATAATACATGCCCAGTCACGATAAGACCGAATGATGTTACACAATGATTAATTTGAAGCAAAAAAAAAATATTTGCAAATATTTTAATCAAAAGGGGCCCGAATCATGTGTCATAACCAAGTAAAAAGGTGGTCAATATAGGTGCTATGATTATTCAAAAGGAAACCTTAATATAAGGTGTGTATAATTTTACTAATGATAAACCAATTAAAATTTGTCACCTTTTCAACTACATTGGCACCAAAAGGTGAATACAATGCCAAGTTAAAGGAATCAACATTCCTTAAAAGAATAAAATTACCTTAATATCCTCGAATTGCAGAAGGATAAACAATTGGTAGTTATTCATGCAAGGAGAAGGATTTTCCTTTTACACATATGCAAAGGTGGTCCCCACATGGGAGTTAAAGACAAAGGCATTAATTTCATTTACACAAGAGTCAATTTTACACATGACCACAAGAGGACAAAACAAAGGTCAACATCAGAACTTGCAAGTAGATGGAATAGATGGGTGAATATTTTGTAAAGTATTGAAAATAAAAAGAATTTTTATCATACGGGGAGCTTATATTTTGCATGTGCATCAAGGGCGAGAATTAAGGAGTGCTAAATTTATCATTGCAAGTGGATCAAATTATAAGTGACACATCAAGTACTAGAAGAAAAAGATGTATACAAATTGGAGAAGACTTACACAACAAGAAAGGGATATTATTAGAAAAATTATTCATCTTGTTTTATTAAAAATAGATGAGTCAACTGCAGTTTGACTAGAATTGTATATTTGTAACCAAGGATATTAATGCCTCATTGTATTAGCATGTCTATTTTTATTCCTCTATTTATTCATGATAAAGGAGTAAAAATAGGATGCATGGGAAAGTACAAATTTTAGCCTATTTTTAGGATGGGATGGGTGAATAATCTTGTTATATATTGTGTGCAATTACAAGGCACAAGGAGAGTGTTTTGGACATAGGAGTGTTGAAGAAAATTTTGCCAGTTTTTCCCCTTGAATGAGAACTAATTTATGCCTTTCCAATTATTTGCAGTGGTGTGTATATCTCATTAATTATTGTGAATGTCAAATTCCCTAATTAATCATCTTACCTTGCTGCAAATTTAGTAATTTCTACATAATATTAGTGTGCATGTTTATCTTACTGTATTGTTGTGACTCATTCCCTCAATACACCAAGTGTTTTGCCTTAATATTATGCTGAAAACTATTGGTTTTTGCATCCAAAATTCATTCTCAAATTGATTTTGCATGTACTCATTCAAATCCCTCAACAAGTTTTGTGTATCACCCCATTTTTAATTCATTTACAGTCATCTTTTTACCCTCAAAACCTCAAAAATTAGTTTAGGATACATAAAAAGGAACCGACCTTGATACCAGAGACTCACCTCAATAATAGGTATACCCACTGGACCTCCAAGGTGTTTCCATTGTATCTATGAAAGTGAGAGATCTAGACCAAGCTTAGAAAAGCTGCAGTCATCTCTCAATAGGTGCAATTTCGAGAGATAATAGTTTTTGGCATGATTCTAGGTGGGACAACGAATTAGATCTGCAGGAAAATTACAACAATTTACAACAAATTTACAGTGAAAGAAAGTCATTTTTGGAGCACAAGATGTAGCAATTTCTTATAAAGATCAAGAAGAGGCTTATTTTGGACCATTTTTGTAGCATGTTCCATGCCTAAAGTGACTACAAGATCATCGGTAAGAGGAATTACTTCTAAGTTTATTTATTTGTCTTTGAATTCTACAAGAAGAAGAAGAGTTGATAATACCTTACCTTATAATAGGCCTGGTTATGGAAACCCTCCTAATATGCCTTCACCATGTATTAATGTCTTTGTTCAAATTCCAATTATTCCAATAGTTATTCAACCACCTAGGAATATTGTAACCTTTACTAATGGCATCCCTTTAGTAATTTCACTTTATCATGATATACCCAATGCTTCCATGAAAATTTTACCTTCATTCACTGGTGATAATCATATTACTCCCATAGAGCATATTAAATATGTTGTAGCTCTTTGTGAAGTCCATAATATAAGTCATGAAGATGTAGCTTTAAGACTTTTAGCTACATCCTTTAAAGGACAAGCCTTGCAATGGTATACAAACTTAGAAATTGGGATCATAAGAACTTGGGATGAGTTAGGAAAGAAATTACTTAAGAAATTTCAAGATCATTATGATCATTTATCCCTCATAGAATAGTTGTATATAATTAAAAGAGCCCTCGTGAATTTATGGCCAACTTGATATCCATTTTGCTAGAACTTGGGAAAGAATTTCAGCTAGTGTTAAGCCTTAAGCTTGTTAGGATAAATTAATTATGCATTATATGATTAATTATTTAATTAATTTTATTAATTAAATAATAATATTATATGGTTATATTATAAACCACATTATAATTGTATGTTGTTATATGGTTTTAAACCATATTTGTCTTTTTGTTTCATAGGGATAATTGTTACAATTATTATAACAATTTATATGCTTCATGGATGTATTATTGGAAGTAATTGTATGTATGGTTTTGCCTATGAAACATATTTATTTATCTCGCACATGACTGTATAATACCTATAAGTATTGTAGTCCTGCTATTGTAAACTAGTTGATTCTGATTAATATAAACTCCGGGCTTCCGTCCCTATTTACATTTGGTACCAGAGCGAGAATCTGGACCTGTGAAGGTGTGGAAGAGAGAGCAATAGAGAAAGAGGAGATTGGTGAAGCATTTGCAGCATCAGAGATCCTTTGTAGCCTCCTGTAACCTCCTATCCCCATCCCTACCTCCTCACATCTTTCTGTTCGCTCCAAGTGTTTGGAACCTAAATTTTTTACCTTTGGTGCACCCAAAGACTGCTGAGACAAAACTTGTTGTAGGTATTGAAAGTAAAAAAATTAATTTTCCTCCCCATTAGGGGATTTTTCTCTAATATTAGAGAATATGTATAGTCCCTGCATTATTATTAGAGACCTGCGCATTTGGAGGACTGGGTCACTATTTTGCAGTGACCCTACACACTAGACTCCTTTTACAAAACATGAGCTATTTGAAGTGGCTGAGCCAAGCATTCAAACTATTTTTTTGTCTCAAATCAATAGAATTTGGAGACCCGCAAACAAAATGTTGGGCCATCCTCTTATGGATGATCCATCCTCTACCAACATTGGATCCACGTCCACCCCTACACACCTGCGGCAAAGAAGGAAAAATCAAACTCCTGCAAACAAACAACGAACTCCATTGTTGTCCCTACACCATTCGCCATAGTCATCCTCCTCCACATGCCACGAACGACCTCTACCTCCTAAGCAGCCACAACCCGTAGGAGCCACGAGACCAACCTACCTACATCACATCTTCAACACTTGCAACAAGCAAAGCAACCCTGCACAAAAGAAAAGGAGGCCAAGACAAAAAAATAATTTAAAAAACGAGAGAAGGAGAGAAAAGGTCTTCAAGATCTGGTTTCTATGCAAAAAGAAACCCTAAATCCACCACGCATGTAGCCACGCAAGCTCCATGCAATCCTCCACTTATCCATTCCACATTTTCAAAAGGTTAGATCGATTTCCTTTTTTGTAAATACAATTTTCTCCTTTTCTTATGCCAAGCGCTCATAGAGCCTGAGTGGATAGTGGAAAAGTCTTGGTAGAGGGAGGTTTGAGGTTCAAATCCCACCCCCAATATGAAATTTTTCAATTTTGAAATCTGGCGGAAAATTTAGAGAAATCACCAAACTTGGAGGAGGTTTTAGCGGAAAACCTTGACTAAACTGCTTAGTCATAACTAAATAGGCATCTAATTTTTAGTGAGAAAATCCCTAAATTAGGGTAATTTTTTTCTCCACTAGGCCTATTTTCCCATTTCGGGCATTTTTTGCAAAAGGAAGACCATCCAAAAACTTCATCTTGGGCATTTTTTTAAAGGTTTCTGGAATTTTGGGTCATTTTGGGCTCGGAGGCTACCATGTCCTGCAAAACAAAAAAAAATTCCCTGTCATTCAATTTTTCTAGATTTTTTAATGTAATTTATATACTACATTATATTGTACTAATTTACATGTTACCATAGTCAACTAAAAATTTTGTAACTACTCATAACTGACATAATTGTAATAAAAAACAGCTGAAAATTGGTTCTGTAACACTCACGAGATCCTAGATCTCATTCGCAGTGTTCGGTATATACGGTGCCTCTGGGAAGCACTTATGGGTAAATCCATCATGACTACTACTGCACTTAATGCCTAATATAGCTGCAACAATGTCGTCTAGGCATCGTCCCTTTAAATTGACGGGGAGTAATAAGGTCATAGTGCACACACTATGAACCATCCCATCTGTCTATGAATGATTGCACGACATAAATCCGAATGAGAAATTATCGAGTATATAGCAAAGTTACACACGTGTATGAGGATATTTCTTTAAGCCGGTGTCAATAATCGCATAGACCCCATCAGTACTATCTTGGTACCACATATTGAATTCTTTCACGTATGTTAACGCCTCTTTCATGTACCACTGGGGATATAGAAAGGGTGAGCTTCTTCCATGTACTTCCGGGTATATTGTAATGGCATGTATATAGAAAGGATCAGTATATCGAGGTGGTAGTATTAGATTGGGAGACCTTATACCTAGAGTGATAAGAGCCAAACCCTGTTAGTGATCTCTGCAAAATAGGCACCAATGCCCCCAAATTTTTTCTTCCAAATTCACAATTACTCAAAGGAAACAACTATGTTGCATGGAAGACTAAAATCAAGACACAACTTGAGTTTGAAGAAATCTATCCTGCTGTGAATGGTACTCTGACCAGATCAACTACTGATACAACACAACAGTGGTAGTTTGATAAAGCAGATCAAAAGACCAAACTCATCATCTTGTTTGGAGTGTCTGATGATGTGCAACCCCACATTCGAGATGCCAAAAAAACCAAAGAAGCATGGGATAAGTTAAGCATAGTATATAAGGCCAAGAACAAGAATGTTATATTGAATTTGTAGAGTCAATTACACACATTGAAGTTCAAGCAAAATGAAAAATAGAAGCTTTCTTAAGAAGAGTTGTAGAATTGAGGGCTTCAATTATAGCCCTAGGAGAAGCGATCAAAGATTATTATATCATTCCAATTGTTCTAATATCACTCCCTTCTTCATACCGTATTTTTGTAACAACACTAAACTTTTCAAATACGACAGTTAATTTTGACAAATTGGTAAACTTACTGCAACAAGAGGAAGCAATGCACAATAAGGATGATGAAGAGGAGCAGGAATTGTCTTCACATCAAAATTGGAAAGGAAAAGTTAAAGGAAAACCTAATTCCTATCAAAAGTCCCAAAATCAAAATTAGTATCAAGGGGATAGACAACAGAAGAAGCAATGTCCAATCTGCAAAAGAGGACATAACCTACAAGATAGTTGGTATAATACTTACAAATAAGGTTCATCAAGCAACTCGGACCTCTCCAAAACAATCTAACAAGGACATTCCAACTACAATCAAGGGTAGAAAAAGGAAAGCTGGAAAAGAAGACCCCACTAGCGAGGTAGTATTGTTGAGCAACAAGAACAATCGGACAATGAAGACTTCTTGTTCTTCGCTCAATCAAGTGAACCATCCACGTCATCTAGTGATGTTTGGTATGTTTATTCAGAGGCCACGTAACACATGACCAGCCAAAGAGAATGGTTTATTTCAATGAGGGACACACCATCGAAAAATCATGTTTCATTGGGAGATGATTCTTCATATACAGTTTAGAGGATTGGGAACATTTCTCTACCCCTTGGTTCACGTAAATGCAGACTATCGGATGTCCTATATGTCCTTGGGTTGACTAAGAATCTTCTTTCATTCAGTCAACTCCTAGATCACAACCTAAAAATTGACTTTGATAGTCAATCCGGCAAGAAAACGTGTTTGATTCAAGACAAATCAAGAGGCTCGAAAATAATTACAAAATCCTCCAATGTGGGATGCATGTTCCAACTTGATTTTGTTCATAGAGATGATCAAGCACTTGTGGCTAAGAACTCCACCTTAGTACAATTTTGGCATCGAGAGATTTAGTCATGTAAGTTTCAAATATGGTACATGGGCTACCATCTCTTCAAAAGGATACGAGATAAGTGTCCTCACCGCCAAAGAGTAGACAACACAAAGCTTCATTTCCAGAGGAGTACATTTCGAGCTCATGGTAAACTTGACCTGGTTCATCGATATTTACAAACCAATGTAGCCAAGTCATTCTGGGTTCCAATACTTCATGCTTTGTGTTGACGACTATTCGAGAAAAATGTGGATTTTTTGTCTTCGCAAGAAAAGTGAAGCATTTGAAACCTTCAAAAAGTTCAAAGTAGCAATTGAGAATGAAACTGATCGTCACATCAGAACTCTTCACTTAGATCAAGGGGGAATTCACCAGTGATGAGTTTAGAGACTACCTACAAACTCATGAGATTCGTCAACAAATGCCTCCTCCACACACACCGCAGCAAAATGGTGTTGTTGAGAGAAGAAATCGTACTATCATGGAAATGGTGCAATGCATGATCGATGATTTTGGACTTGCAAAGACATTGCAGGCGAAGCAACAAAGACAACAGTGTATTTTTTGAACAGAGCACCCACTGTTGCTCTTGATGGAGTAACACCACAAGAAGCATGGTCAAAATGGAAACCATATATTGCACACCTCAAAGTATTTGGGTGCAAAGAAATCATGCACATACCCAAACAGAACAAAATAAATTAGACATGAAGTCACTAAAACTCGTATTCATTAGGTACGGTGAAGATACTCTTGGGTATAGATTAATGGATCCTAAGACCGAGAAAAGTCTACACCAAAGCAGAGATGTTGATTTTTTGAGAAGAAGGAAGTAGAGACTCCTCCTCTAGACTGAAAAGAAGTATATTTTTCATGAGTTATAAAAATTGAAGCTAATGTTCCCTCTGAAGATGAAAGTGATGATGGGGATGATGGTGTTGATCAGATAGAACCACGACCCATGAGAACAGTTCAGTGTATGCCTAAATGGTGTACAAGTACATTACAAGATGTAAGAATAAATGCTCCATCGGATACATCCACCCCTGGACCACGGACTTGTAGTAAAGTAAGGGAAGAAGTTAAATTTTTTTTATGAGTAGAGTTATTGAATCAATTGAGCCCTCAACAGTCTAGGAAGCCCTACAGTCAAAAGCTTGGAAATATTCCATGGACTTTGAATATCAATCAGTGATGAAAAATAACACTTGGAAACTTTTCGATCTTCCACTAGGAAGAAACCCATTGGATGTAGATGGATATTTAAAACAAAGTACAAAGCAGATGGGATAGTGGACAAGTATAAAGCAAGACTTGTAGCAAAGGGGTATTCACAAAAATAAGGCATTGACTACGAGGAGACATTTGCTCCCACAACTAAGATCAAAATGATGAAGATGATCTTTGCTCTAGCTTCTCGGTTTGGATGGAAAGTCACCGAGATGGACGTAAAAATGCCTTCCTAAATGGAGATTTACAAGAAGAATTCTATATGACTCAACCTAATGGATATGTTGTGTACCGGTCAAGAAGCAAAGGTATGGAGACTCGGGAAATCTCGTATGGCCTAAAACAGCACCCCTGACCATGGTATATCAAAATTGGTGAGCATCTTGTACAACATAGATTTGTTAGAAATCCATAAGATCCCAATCTCTACCTCAAAAAGAAATGGGGGTAGATTGTTATTTTCATTGTTTATGTTGATTATCTAGTCATCACTTTGGTAGTTTAGTGAGGATGATTGATGCAATGAAGAAAGATATTAATCAATCGTTTGACATGATCGATCTCGAGCTGATGCACTACCTTGTCTTGGATTAGAAGTATGGCAGAAAGAGAATCATATTTTTGTTTCTCAAATGAAATATACCAAGACTATGCTCAAGAAGTTTAGGATGATGGATTGCACACCAATTGCTACACCCATGGAGAAGCAGATTGTAGTTATCTGCGTTGAGATCCATCTCCCGAGGTAAGTGTCATTCTCTATTGGCAGCTAATCGGTAGTCTCATTTACGACCTACACTAGACCGGATATCAACTTTGTAGTAAGCTATTTATCCAGGTTCATGCAAGAACCCAAAGTGTTTCATTGGAAAGAAGCAAGGAACCTCTTAAGATATATCAAAGGATTAATGGATCTTGGTCTAGAATACAAGAAGAACGACAACTTCTTCTTAACTGGATATTCAGATTCAGATCATGCAGGAAATATTAATGATAGAAATCCACTTCTGGATTTGTATTCTTTATGGGATCTAGACCAATATCATGGGGAAGAAAGAAATAACACTTTATTTCTCACTCTTCCATAGAAGCCGAGTATCATCTCAGTAGGAGAAGTTGTGTCGTGAAGTGATATGGCTACATCGCATACTGGAAGGACTTGGAATACCACAGGACAAACCAACCACCATGTATGTTGACGATGAAGGTGTTCTCAAACTTGTTTGCAATCCAGTTTTTCACAAGAGAACAAAGCACATTGAGGTACAAGTTCATTTCATATGTGAACATGTATTGAAGCACAACATCTAGCTTCAATATTGTCCGACATCCGAACAACAGGTAGATATCCTCACAAAGTCACTGCACATGACAAGTTTGAGTTTTGAGAGAGTTCCTCTCCTCATCCCATGAGACAATGCACAATTAAGGTGGGGAATGTTAGGATAAATTAATTATGCATTATATGATTAATTATTTAATTAACTTTATTAATTAAATAATAATATTAATGGTTATATTATAAACCATATTATAATTATATGTTGTTATATGGTTTTAAACCATATTTGTCTTTTTGTTTCACAGGGGTAATTGTTACAATTATTATAACAATTTATATGCTTCTCGGATGTATTATTGGAAGCAGTTGTGAGTATTGTTTTACCTATGCAGCATATTTCTTTGTCTGCACATGACTATACAATACCTATAAGTATTGCATCCTCGCTTATGTAAACTAGTTGATTCGATTACTATAAACTTCAAACTTCCATCCATGTTTACAAAGCTTACCATGCTTTTCTATACTACCTTAGAGCCTTAAACAATTATATTTTAACTAGTATTCAATCTATGGGATGAGACACTCTTCCAATGACTTATGACATTTCCATTAGGGCTAAAAACAACCTTTTTCAAGCTAGTAAATTAGCACCTAGGCCTTTAATGCCTCTTATAGTAGAAGCCTTACATATTTTATAGCCTATCACCATTATAGAGCCTATTGTTTTAGCTCCATCAGATGATGTATTCAAGGCTCTGCAGACTATGGGTAACAAATTGACATCAATTGAAAACAAACTAGCTTAACCTAGTAGGCCTTATCAAGCTCTTTATTAGCAAAATCAACAAAGTCAACAGAATAGGCAACCTTATCAACAAAATAAGAATTATATACCATTATATCAGCCAAGGCAATCTAACCCAAAATCCCCTAGTACATCTAGTGCTCTAGTCTCGATTAACATGGTCTCGGAAGAATGGTGCCAACCTTGTAATCAATCTCATTTAGCTTTTAATTGTCTAAATGAATTCTTGAATATAAGCCTTGTTGCACAACCTCAACTTGAAGCATTTCAGCCCCAAATGGAGGGTGTACAACAAGAAGATCATAGTCGAAACCACCGAGAATAGAACTTAGTCGGTTTTAGAGAGGAAGATTTTATTGCAGTCACAACTAGGTCTCAAGAAAAGGCTCAAGAAAGAGAAAAATAGCTAAACAAACATGTTCTCGCCCATAATCGTTGATAAAACAACTACATGTAAAAAAATAGCTAACATTTCAGCTCAAAAGAATCAACAAAAAAATTGTAGCCTGATCCTAGAAGACTCTTCATACCTCATATTTCAAAAGTTGCTGAAGCAAAGTCAATTTTTGCTAAAGCTTATGCTAAAATGGTAGAATTTGTTTCAAAAAAGTTGCTTCTTTTAACATTTTCGATGTAATGAAGAAGCATAATATTAATATTTCACTATGGGATGCTCTAAGTATTCCTAGGATAGCAAGATTTACTTTCTCATGAACTTGCTAAGCTACAGATTTCATCAAAACTAGTAGAAAAGGAAGCCCAGAAAGTAGACATGGTCCTTGGAATAATAGAGCAAGACCACATTAAAGAGGTTAAATGGATGGTTCAAAAGGTCTTAAACACTCATAATATCAAGAAGTGACCACCATTTTATCTATCTATGATTATTGGAGATCATTTAGTTCATAACTGCATGGTTGACAGTGGTGCAAGTAGTACAATTATGCCAAAACCAATTGCAAAAAAAATGGGCCTACAATATAAGCCTATGGAAAACAACGTGTTAAATTTAGACAAAACGATGACCAACACAATTGGCATTATCAGAAATTATAAGGTAACCTTACATGTTTGTCCCAATGTCACTATTTTACAAGATATGATTGTTGTAGATTTACCTCCCTATTTTTCCTTATGTTTATCATGGGATTTTACATAAAAATAGGAGGTTAACTCTCTTCAGATTAGATATTTTTGTTCTTTACTACTAGATATGGAACTAAGGTTACCGTAAATTCAGATCCTTTGGCTAGATTTCATATTGAGCCTCATGATTCAAACGTTGTAGCAAATTATGCAGCTTTAGATCAATCTGATTTTGATGTTACAGCACATGTTTCTGCACTAGACGGTGTTTCTAATCTATTTATGGATGAAAAGACTCAAGAATAATATGTCTATGAGTCTTTCAAAGAAGTAGAAAAGATTTGTTTAGTGTTTATTGCTTGCATGAAGAAAATCCACCAATTCCCTTGTCCAAAATAGAAAAAATAACAAAAGGGATATCGAAGCTTCACTTTGATGGACCTAAAATAAGAAAGGACAAGGTGCAGGTTTAATGCTTACTTCCCCTTCAAATGAAAGGTACTTTTCAGCTTTAAGTCTGTAGTTTTCTTGTACTTGTAATGTAGCTGAATACAAAGCATTAATTCATGGCTTGCAATGGGCCAGAAAGAGAGGTATCAAGTACTTTACAAGTTTTTGGTGATTCGGAGTTAGTTATTAATCAAGTGAAAAATTTAATGTGTGTAAGAATTCATTGTTGAAATCTTACAAACATAGAGTTTCAGACTTATTGGATGATTTTAATGCTATTAACATTCAATCTATCCCAAGAGATGAAAACAAACATGCATACATAATTGTAGCAATTGGTGCTAGCTTTGATGTACTCGAACATATGTAAAATAGAAAATTACAGCCACATATAAATCTGAATATCATACCTTCAATACCTAATAACAAAGAAAATTAGCAAGTTTTCAAAGATGGTGAACAAATCTACAAGTTTTGTAGCAAGAAGCTGAATTTTCTGCAATAAATCAAGAAAAACTGCAGCACTTCTATGGTGACCAAATTATTCAGTTAAAGACAAACAAGTTTCCTTAAGGATTGGTTACATTACAAGACATTTTCAGTTTTGATGATCAGTTAAGAAAAAGCAAAGGCAATATTTTAACCCACGCAGATAACTAAAAAGAAATATTGGTGGATGATGAAAAGAAACTATTTATTGGAAAGGTATGTTCCTCAGCTAAAAATAGTCATTTATCAAATTATGTAAAGAATTTAGATATTTTTTTTCTTAGAAATACCAAGATCTGAGAGGATTTGATCCGATTTTAGCTTAGCATACAATAGAGATTACTGACCAAGTTCCAAGCCAATTAGGTAGAAGCAAAGGCCTATAAATCCAAAGATTGAGCCATTAATGAGAAAAGAGTTATCTAAGTTGATTGAATCAGGTATTATCTTTCTAGTTAAGAATTCAAGTTGGGTAGCTAATCTAGTTCCTATTCGGAAAAAGAATGGAGAAATCAAGCTATGTGTGGATTTTAGACATCTTAATAAAGCTTCATTAAAATATCATTATCCACTACCCAATATGGATCATATTTTTAGAACAGTTTCTAGTTCAGACAGATTATCTCGTTTGGATGGTTACAGTGGATACAATCAGATCTTTGTGTGTGAAGAAGACATATACAAAACAACCTTCACCAGAAAGTGGGGTACTTATGCTTACAAAAGAATTCCTTTTGGCTTTTCAAATACTGGTGTTTTTATTTCAACATACAATGGACATAGATTTTCACGTAAACTTATTAAATAAATTCATATTGGCTTACTTAAATGATGTCACCGTATTTTCAAAAAAATTGATGAACATCTAATGCATTTAAGGAAAAAATTTCAGCTTTGCAGATAGTTTGGAATATCTTTGAATCCTAAAAAATCTATTTTTAGTACATCAAGGTAAATTTCTTGGTCATATTATTTCTAAACAAGGTTTAGCTATTGATCCTTTCAGAATTGAAGTTATTTCACAACTTTCCTTGCCTCATCATAAGAAAGGATTACAAAGTTTTCTTGAAAAAATAAACTTTGTTAGAAGATTTGTTCTAGATTTTGCAGCATTAGTCAAGCCATTAACAGCCATGTTAAAGAAATATAAGAATTTCTCTTGGACCAAAGAAGGGAGAAAAGGATTTGAAGCTATTAAGTCAGCCATTTCACAAGCTCCTAATCTTGCAAATCTAAATTTTGATAAATATTTTACAATGTTAATGATGAAAACTATTTAATGATAAAGATTTTACAATGTTAATAATTGAGACTATTTAATCTATATTACTAAAGTTAATGATGAAAACACTAAGTAGTCGATTACTTTCTTTGGACAAAGTTTACATGACTATAAGATAAGGTATACCTTTCTTGACAAACATGTACTTTCAATAGTTAGAGGATTGAAAAATTTCAAGTAAATGATTTCCAATAACAAGATATGTGTATTAGTCTCTTATACAATTGTTAAGTATTCTTGTTGAGAAAAGAGCTAAATGAGAAGAGAGCAGGGTAGATTATGAAAGTTATGGAATATGATTTTGAAATCTGTGTTGCAAAAACATTTCAAGGAAAAGGTTTTTGTGAGTATCTAATTGCTGATATGGAAAAATAATATGTTGTAGAATAATAAGATCTAGAATAACATGTTGAAGTTACGTATCAGCAATCAGATACCATGGTATAATAGGAAAATAAGTAACCCAAAGTTAGTCAAGAAGTTCAGGAATCAAGATGGATGACTGATTTGTTTAACTATTTACAACACGGTACTTATCCGGAAGGTATGGACAATAATAAATGAAGGTACTTTAGGTTACAAGTTATACCTTATGTTGTCATTAATGACATGTTATTTAAAAGAGATATAAATGGAATTTTGCTAAGATGTGTTGATTATGATAGAATTCAACAACTATTATATGAATTTCATGAAGGACCTAGAGGAGGTCATTTTTCAACATGTACTACAACCTTAAAAATTATGAAAGATGGTTATTATTGGCCCAATATATTCAAGGATTGTTTCGAATGGATTAGAAAGTGTAATAAATGTTATTTCTTTGTTGGAAAGTAACGTTTAGCTTCACTGCCCCTGTAGCCTATATCAGTGGATTAGCCATTCATGCAATGGGGTCTCAACTTTATTGGCATGATAAATCCACCTTTTTCATAAGCACATAATTGGATTTTGACTAACATAATTATTTTACATGTTTGGTGAAGCAATAGTCTTAAAAGAAGCTAATGAAACTTCGATACTATCCTTTTATGAAGGTATAATTTGTATATTTTGTGTTCCAGCAACTATCATTTCAGATAATGCCTTAGCATTTCTTGGTGCAAAGGTAACATATCTTGTTATCAAACATGAAATTTATTTAAGTACATCATCTAATTATTACCCATAAGGTAATGGATTAGTTGAAAGTACTAATAAGAATATTTTAAGGATCATTAAAAGAACACTCAAAGATAACCAAAGAGCTTGGCATCTAATGTTGAATTTAGCACTTTGGGATGATAGAGTGACTCCTAAAAGATCAGTTGGAAATTCACCATATAAGCTTGTTTATGGAAGAGAGGCAAGAATTCCCATCTCAGTTGAGTTTCCTGCATTAGATTTTTCTACATCAAATGGAATTACTTGAGAATGAACCATTGCAGGTTTGTTATGTAGAGTTAATGGAGTTATAGGAGCTAAGAGATCAAGCTCATCTAAACATGGAAAGAATAAAAAAATAAATGAAGAAAACTTTTGATAAGAAGGCTAAGTGCAAAGTCTTCAATGAAGGAGACATTGTGTTAAAATGGGATGGTGATCGTGCAAAGCCAGGAAAACACATGAATTTTGATACAATTTGGAGTGGTCCTTACATGATTTCATCATAATGCTTTTAATATCTCTTGAATGGAGAGGAACTTCCCATTCCTATGAATGGTATGTTTCTTAAACATAGTTATTAAAAATCCTACAATGTCTTGTTAGAGTAGGATTTCCCTTTCAATAAGTGCTTTCATACACATTGGTTCATTCATGCATGTGATCTAGTTTCCAGATCCTTTCCATCTTTAGTTTTTTTGGAAATGGACCTTCAGAAGAAAATTTTGGTTATATGATTTAACTCCATTCCCAATGGAAAGAGTAAGACACTAGTCTAAAAGCTAGCAAGAAGCTTTCGCATGATTGCCATAAATGTTGACAATTTTTACACTTGTGCAAAAATGGGCAATGTTGAAAATTTTTACACTTGTGCAAAAATGGGCAACTCGAAACTTCATTATGATGGATAGCATTGATGAAGTGAACCTAAGATAGGGGAGATTATTTCAGTACAATATTGTTTTTGTTGAATTAATTAATGATTACATGAAATTTGTAGCTATGTGTGTTGTTACAAAATGTAACAGATCACATAGTCTACAATTTCATGACTATCTTCAACAAAATAACACAAATCCTCGAAGGAAAGATGTGTTATCTTGATGAAGACATGAATTGCATAATAGATGAAGTGTTAAGTTTTGGAACAACAATCATAATTACATATTAAGCAATCAGAGTTCATTGCTAAATGTTATAGGTATCTTTAAGGTTCTTTCCTTCATGATTAAGACATTCAATTATATTATTGAGTTGTTTAATTCATCATACAATCCATATAGAAAGCTGAAATGCAAAAAGAAATACACAACTCAATTTTCAGAATTCAATGTTTTATTCATAAGGAATTTCAAATGTTCCCACACAAGCCGTGGGATGTAACTGAAAGAGTAAATTACAACTACTGAAGTAAGAGGTACATATGCATGAAAAAGAAAATAAGAGTATGAATGAACCCATCATTGCCTTGAGGTTTCTTTTGTTTTGGTTGATGCATCTCCAGCTCCAGCTTTGTTCCATCTTCATCTTTGTTGCTGGCAAAAGGCACTGTACCTGAAAATAGAAAAGAAAAAACTATCAGTTTATGAGCTCAGGGTTAATCCATATTCCTATACTATCCAAATTCATGTAGAGATGGATCTCTTAACAATAAGAGGTATAAATTACATGAGGATCAAAGGCACAACTGATAAAATTACTTTTTTGTAACAACATACATGATTTATTCACTCAGAAAAAGAGAGAGAGAAAAAAAAAACTATGGAACATAAGAGAGGCCAAAAAGCCTAAATATTTTCTAACTATTTTCTTAAGTGTGTAGGTATAGGTTACAATGAAGAAGAAAATAAAATCATGTCTTATAGTCCTCACTGTTAGATAAAGATTACAAAGTTCAATGACTTCTATCCTATGGTACATCAAGATTGGAATAAATCACAAGTACATATGGTATGAAGGAAGAATGTAACTCAAAGTTCGTAGCTATTCTAGAAATAGAAGGAGTTACAATGCAGATCAAGAGGAGAGACTTGCATGCTTACTTCCACTCAAAGATAACAATACATGTTTCAAATTTTCAAATAGGTGAAGCAGAAGAATCAAAATATAAAGGCTGAAGTTAACTAGAAAGATAAGATTACAACTGAAACAAAATGAAAAAAGGAAATATGAGAAAATTTTGATAGGGCTTCGCCATGTAAAATGGACATTTTACATCTTTCCATCATGTTGTTTCAAACTAATACATTCTTTAAAAGTTGTATGTAAATCAAATAGTAATGCAAAAATAGAAAATGCATGGCATGATCAAGATAACAATTATCAGATTTCAGCCCCAACAACAAGCCATGAAGCATCTAAATGAAATAATTCAATGCCAATTTAAAATTACAAGTGCACACTTCAAAATTAGCATTAGAAAAGAAATAAATGAACATGTAAAAGAAATTGAAAAGTTTTCAAATGAATTTGATGCAAATCATCTTAAAAAAAAAGCAAAGATAAGTTTAAATTAATAATTTGATTAATACAAATGAAACAAAATACAAATATACATGAAAGGAAGATTCAAATAAAGCAATTTAAGTAATCAATACATATACATATTTAAAGATAATGTAAAATTTCCATATTTTACAAGTATAAGTTTCAATATAATGATTTTATTTTATATTCACTGTAATGATCAAAGGATTCATTAATCATAAGAAAAAATAGTTGAAAAAAGTAGATCAAGATCAATATGTAAATTCAGGACAAAAAAAATAATTTTCAAAATCAATAATGTATATCAACTTACAAAATATGAACAGAAATAGGATAATAAGTGCACAAATGTGTTAAAAAAAAATGAAAATAATGAACAAATGCAATAAAGGAAGTGGAAGTAATGTCATCCTTGAACCATGATTAAAAAATCATCAAATAAAGAATGAATAGGTTAGCAATCCCTCAAGAAAGGAATCATCTCAAGAAAGCAAAAGATGATTTCATATAAATAACAAAGAGCATCAAAAAAGTTTCCAACTACCCAAATATAAATAACTATCAAGGAATTAGAAGAGAAACAAGCAAGAAATTTTTAAAATGGATTATCAAACTAAGAGAAAAGAAGAACAAAAAAAAATGTAACACTTATCAAAATAAAAAAGATACATTTCAGAGCATGATATCATGAGATTAAAAGACAAATCAAAATAAAGAAGTAAAATAAATATTTTCAAAAGTTTCAATAACATATCTATAAAAAAAAAATGGAAAGGAGTATGTGTGCAAAGAACAATTAGCTCAATGTAACTCAAACTTATGGAGTAATAAAATAGACACAAAAATACTTGATCAAATTTCCTAAAACTTGAAAAAACTTCAAAATCAAAGAGAAGAAAACGAAAATCAGAATAATCAAGAAAAAAACCATATATAAGATTTAGAAAGTGAAGAAAATCAAAAGTGAAATCGAGCTCATGAATCCTCAAATAAATTTGCCAAATAAAAGTAAACTCAAAACAAAAAATGCAAATGAAATTTTCAATATTCAAGTACAAAAATCAAGAAAAAAGGAAAAAATAAATAGTTAAAATTCGATTGAAGCAAATCAACCAATGGAAAAATCTCAAAAAAAATGAAAAAAATTCTCGAGCATGATGAAAAAAAGAAAATGCACAAACATCAAAAAATTTGGAAAGCCGAAATTTATAGAGTTCTCCAACACTTAAACAAATAAACAAAATGTGTTCAATGACCACAATTAAACCTTAGAAAAAAGAGAAGAAAAAATAAAAAACACATAAAATTCGAAAAGCTTGAACCCATAGAGGCGGTGATCATTATTTTGCATAATAAGACCTCAAATTCAAAAAGAAAATACAAAAAGAGCTCGAATAAATAAAAATCAAAAAAATGAATGGCATAAGAGTTTCAAAGAGAGCTCAAGAAGTAAAAAATGATCGAGAGAAAATCCAAATTCAAAGAAGAATCAAAAAAGAAAATTTCAAAAAAAACAAAATGTTGGGTAAAAAAATTCCAGAGGCTTAATTTGTAACCAAAAATCAAAAATAGCAAAAAGAAAAATGAAATAAATTGATTTAACTTGACCAAAAAAAAATGGCTCAACCGAACTCACTCCTAAGTTAGCAAAGATCAAAGACCATGGTGTTAGACCAAAAAAATTTCAAGTGAAAAGGATGGAAATAAAACAAAGAAAAGAAAAGTTAAAACCAAAATGGTTAAATGTCACCAACCACTTTAACTAAAAAATTCAAGAAATCTTGAAAGAGAAACTAATGATGGTGTGAGATCGACATCCTCAAGATCTTCAAAAGTAGTAAAAATCAATGATCAAGAATCGGAAAGATTTTGATAACAAAAAAGGTAATCTAACTTCACCAAACTCGAAAGTAATCAATAAGATCATGAAACGAAAGTGAAATAAAAAGATTAAAATCAATGATGAGATGGACCAAGCCTTAAGACAAGTGTTAATGCACTTCAAAATAGATCATAATGAAAATCACATGCTCCAAGATCATGTAAGATCAAATCAACGATGGACAAAAAGATTCAAAAAATGGTCATGGCCAAATCACAAACCATAAGAAACCCAAAATCAAAATGCAAAAGTGAGCGTAGAGATCAAAAGGGGTTAAATGTGATCATCATCAATGGGCAATGATCATGGTTGGCCATATGCCAATCTAAATTAAGATCACATTTGCCACATATCAAAAAGGGATCCCAAACTATAGTCCAAACACCAGGATCAAAATGCCGACAACAATGATCACCCAAAGGTGGAATATCTAATTCTAAACCTTAGTCCAGTTCAAAATACAAAATTGACAATTAAATTATAATGAAATGATAATCAAAAATGAAGGGGTTAAAAAATCATCAATAGTGAAAGAAGGGACCAAACCCATGAAAATATATTAAATAAATAACCTATAAATTCAAAATGGTCAAATATTATCAAAAACGTAATAAATATATAAACCATAAAAAATCTAACCATGTCATGTGTATAATAAAAAAATGGTAATGCATTGATGGCTTTTGACAAATTACCCTTTATTTTTTATTTTAAAACATAATAATGTGTTAAGTCCACAAGAGTGGTCAAAATCCAAAATGAAGAAAAGATATCAAAAAGGTGGTCCCTTTATATATATATGATAAACTGAATGATCAAATGTTAAAGAATGATATCAATGTGATCAAGAGATAGAGAGTAAGGTCAACAAAGAATGCAAACAACCTATGAACAATATTATTACCTTGTTTTCACAAATAAGAGTTGATTAAAGTTGCAAGTATGCACAAAAAGTGGTCCCCCCATGGTGGATTGGATTTTTTGCTAAGTATTGGAGATAAAAATATTATTTTGCTCACACGAGGAGATAATTTTTTGCATGTGCATCCAAGGAGGCAAGTGGATGAAGTTGCAGATGTCACATCAGGCACAAGAAGACAAAATTTGCATGCACAAAGAAGGAGACTTGCTCATCAAGCAAGATTTATTATTAGAAAATTATTCACCCATGCTTTTTCTTAAAATAAATAGAAACAACAATTTGATTGAATGGTATTTTTGTAACCAAAGGCTATTAATGCCTCTTTATATTAGCATGATTTTTTTTATTCCTTTATTTATTAATAAATAAAGGTAAAAATAGGATGCATGGGTGAGTAAAATTTTAGCCTATTTTTAGGAAGGGGGGGGAATAATTTTTTTGCTATATATTGTGTGCCTTGGCAAAGCACAAAGGAGGAATTTTAGACACAAGAGTGTTGAAGCAGATTTTCCAGTTTTTCCCTTTGAATGAGAAGTATTTTCTACCTTTCCAATTATTTGTAGTCTTGTGTATGTTCCATTAATCTTGTGAATGTTGAATTCCTTGATTAATCATCTTACCCTATTACAAATTTAGTAATTTTTGCATGATATTAATGTGCATGTTTAACTTACAAAGTATTGTTGTGATACTTTCCCTCAATACATCAAAGTGTTTTGCCTTTAATATTTCTAGAAAAATTGTTGGCTTGTGCATCAAGAATTCATTCTCATATCAATTGTGCATGTACTCAGTCAAAGACCTCATAAATTTTGGTGTATCACCCTCAGATTTTGAATCCATTTATAGTCATCTTTTTACCCTCAAACCCCAGAAAATTAGTTTAGGATACATCAATAAGGAACCGGCCTTGATATACCGAGACTCACCTCAAAATAGGTATACCCACAGACTGAGGTGTTTCCATTGTATCTACGAAAGAGAGAGATAAATTTTGCAAGCTTAGAACACCTGCAACCATCTCTCTACAGGTGCAATTTTGAGAGATAATAATTTTTGGCATGCCCGGTGGGACAATGAATCAGATCTGTGATAAAATTACAACAATTTAATATAATCATAGTAAGCAAAAGTTACTTTTGGATCAACAAGTTGCAACAATTTATTCTAAAGATTTAAAGATTTATTTGGTGACTCCATAAAGTTGATTTCAGACCAGTTTTGTAGCATGTTCCATGCCTAAAGTGACTACAAGATCATCGGTAAGAGGAATTCCTTTTGATTTTATTTCTTTACCTTTGAATTCTACAAGAAGGAGAAGAGTTGGTAATACTTTACCTTATAATAGGCCTGGTTTTGACAACCCTCCTCCTAATCTTCCTTCACCACGTATCAATTTCTCTATTCAAGATCCTAGTTTTTCAAATGGCTATTCAACCACCTAGGAATTTTGTGACCTTTACTAATGGCAGCCCATTAGTAATCCTAGTTTATCATGATATCCCTAATGCTGCCATGAAAAGCTTGCCTACATTCACTGGTGAAAATCAGGTTACACCAACAGAGCATATCAAAGATGTTGTTGCACCCTATGTGTAGTTCATAACATAACCCATGAAGATGTGGCCTTGAGACTTTTAGTTGCATCCTTTAAAGGGAAAGCCTTGCAATGGTATAGAAATTTAGAGATTGGAAGCATAAGAACTTGGGATGAGTTAGGTGGTAAATTGCTAAAACAATTTCAAGATAATTCAGATCATTTATCTCTCATAGAACAGTTATCTACCATTAGAAGAGCTCCTCATGAATTTATGTCTAGTTTCAACATTCATTTTTCCGAACTTGGGAAAGAATCCAGAAGTGTTAAGCCTCAAGTTGATCATGCTTTTCTTTATTATCTTAGAGCATTAAACAATGATATTTCAACTATGATTCAAGTCTATGGGAGGAGAGACTCTCCCAACAGCCTATGATATCACTATCCAAGCTGAAAATAGTCTTATTCAAGCCGAAAAGTTAGCACCAAGGCCTTCAATGCCTTTTTTGGTAGATCTAGCACCTATTCCACAACCTATCATGATTATAGAACCTTATTGCAGCCCCATCAGATGACATGTTTAAAGCTTTGCAAACTATGGGAAACAAGCTGACTTCAATTGAAAATAGACTTTGCATTACCCTAGAGGCCTTATCAAGCCCTTATCAGCAAAACCAAACAAAATAGGTAGCCTTACCAACAAAATCAAAATTATAGGTAGCCTTATCAGCAAAGGTAGTTTGATCCAAAGGCTCCTACTCCATCTAACGCTTTAGTCCCAGTTAATATGGCTACTGAAAAGAATGGTGTCAACCTTGTAATCAACCTCATTCAGCTGCAAGTTGCCCAAATGCTTTTTGAACATAAGTCTTGTTGCACAACCTCAACCTGAGACATTATTCATGCCTCAAATGGAGGGTGGGAAGAAAGAAACTCATGTTTAGAAAGCACCTGAATAGAACTTAGTTAGTTTTAGTGAGGATGATTTCATTATAGTTACTACTAGGGCTCAAGAAAAGGCCCAAGAAAGTCAAAAAACAAAAATAGGCCTGTTCTACCCACAGTCACTGATAAAACAACAACTACAGGCCAAAAATCAGCTAACAATTTTTGTTGTTCCACAAAAAATAGCAAGTGTTTCAGCTGGTAAAGAGCAAAAAAATAGCTACAACCTTGATCCAAGAAGATTATTTATACCTTAGATATCAAAAGCAAAGTGAAGCAAAATCAGTTTTTCGCTAAAGCCTATGCTAAAACAAGTAGAGTCTATTTCTAAAATTGTTGCTTCTTTTAACATTGTTGATGTAATGAAAAAGCATAATGTTAACATCTCAATGTGGGATGCTCTAAGTATTCTAGGACAACAAGAGTTACTTTCTCATGAACTTTGCTAAGTTGCAGATTTCTTCAAAAACAACAGAAAAGGAAGTTCAGAAAACAGATATGGTCCTTGGAACAATGGAACAAGACCACATTAAAGAAGTTAAATGGATGGTTCAAAAGGTTTTAAATGCTCAAGACATCAAGAAACCACCACCATTTTATTTTCACTGATTATTGGAGAACATCTTGTTCATAATTGTATGGTTGACAATGGTGCAAGTAGCATAGTTATGCCAAAAGAAATTGCAAAAAAATTGGGTTTGCATTATGAACCTACAGAGAAGAGTGTCTCTATTGATGGGACTACAATGAATACAAGTTGGTGTCATCAGAAATCTGGAGGTAACATTGCATGCTTGCCCAAATGTTTCCATTTTGCAAGATATTATTGTTGTGGATTTACCTCCTTATTTTGCTATATGCTTATCTAGAGATTTCACAAAAAAATAGGAGGTTATCTCTCTTCAGATTGGTCCTTCCTTTTTTTTCACTACACGTTATGGAACCAAAGTTACTATCAATTTTGAACCATTGGCTAGATTTCACATTGAGCCTCATGCTTCTAATGCATTAGCTAATTATGCAAAGCCTTAGACCTAGTCTGATTTGATAATACAACTCATGTTTCAAGCATTAGATGGTGTTTCTAATCTGTTTATGGATGAAAAGACACATGAAGAACATGCTCATGATCCTTTCAAAGAAGTTGAAGAACATTTTTTGGTGTGTATTTCTGCATGCATGAGGAAAACACACCAATTCCCTTGTTGTCCAAAAATAGAAAATGCAGCAGAAGGGATTTGGAAGCTTCATTTTGATGGAGCTAAGAACAAGAAAGGACAAGGAGCAGGTTTGATGCTCACTTCCCCACAAACAAAAGGTATTTTTCAGCTTTGAGTCTCCAATTTTCATGCACTTGTAATGTAGTTGAATACGAAGCATTAATTCATGGCTTACTTTGGGCTAAAGAGAGGTATTAGCATGTTACAAGATTTTTGGTGATTCTGAGTTGGTTATCAATCAAGTAAGAAATTTCAATGTTTGTAAGAATCCATTAATGAAGTCTTATAGACATAGAGTTTCAAACTTAATGGAATATTTCAATGCTATTAATATCCAGTCCATTCCTAGAATAGAAAATAAGCATGCAGATAGACTTGCAGTAATTGGTGCTAGTTTTGAAGTGTTGGAACAAATTAAAAACAATGAGATTCAAGCCTCACATAAAATTGATTTAGGCCTTCTATACCGATAATGATTTGAATTGGAAGTTTTTGAAAATGATGAACAATTTGTAGGTTTTTGTAAAAGAAGCTGAATTTTCTGTAGTAAATCAAGATAAATTACAACACTTATATGGTGACCAAGATTGTTCAATTAAAGACGAATAAACTACCTCAAGGCTTGGTCACATTAGAAGACATCTTCAACACTGATGATCTAGTTAAGGAAAGACAAAACTAAGATGTCAACACATGTTGATAATTATGAAGAGATCTCAGTTGATGAAGGAAAAATTTATTTCTCGGAAAGGTATGTTTCTAGCTGAAAAACATTCCTTTATTAATCTTTGCAAGGAATTTAAGGATGTTTTTGCTTGGAAATACCAAGACCTGAAAGGTTTGATCCCATTTTGCACAACATACTATTGAATTACAGCCAAATTCCAAGCTAGTTAGGAAAAAACAGAGGCATGTAAATCCCAAAATAGAGCCTCTAATGAGGAAAGAATTATCTAAGTTGATCGAATCAGGTATTATCTTTCCAATTAAGCATTCAAGTTGGGTAGCCAATCTTGTTCGGTTTGGAAAAAGAATGGAGAAATCAGATTATGTGTGGATTTCAAGAGATCTTAATAAAGCTTCATTAAAAGATCATTACCCACTACCAAATATGGATCAGATTTTAAGAACAATTTTCTAGTTCGATAGACTATCTCTTCTGAGATGGTTATAGTGGATACAATAGATTCTAGTCCGAGAAGAAGATAGGTACAAAACAACTTTTACCACCAAGTGGGGTACTTATGCTTACAAAAGAATGCCTTTTGGCCTTTCAAATGTTGGTGCAACGTTTTCATGTGTAATGGACATGGATTTTCATAGCTTGTTAAATAAATGCATCCTGGTTTATTTAGATGATGTTACTATATTTTCAAAAAAATTAGATGAACATCTAATACATCTAAGGCAAACTTTTCAAGTTATGCAAGATAGTTTGGAATATCTTTGAATCCCAAAAATTCTATCTTTTCAAGTACATCAAGGTAAATTACTTGGTCATATTGTTTCTAAAAAAGGTTTAGCAATTGACCCTTTTCAGAATTGAAGCCATATCACAACTATCATTGCCTCATCACAAGAAGGCATTACAAAGTTTTTGGGAAAAATCAACTTTGTTAGAAGATTTGTTCCAGATTTTGCAGCATTGGTTAAACCATTGACAACTATGTTAAAGAAAGAGAAGACTTTCTCTTGGACCAATGAAGGGAGAGAAGGGTTTGAAGCAATTAAAACAACCATCTCTCAAGCTCCTACTCTTGCAAATCCAAATTTTGATAAATATTTTACAATGTATGCACTTGCAGGAGCTGAAACAATCTCAACCATATTAACTCAGGTTAATGATGAAAATATTGAATAGCCAATTGCTTTCTTTGGACAAAGTTTGCATGATTATGAAACAAGGTACACATTTCTTGAAAAACAAGTACTTTCAGTAGTCAGAGGACTAAATAATTTTAAGTACATGCTTTCAAACAACAAAATTCATGTTCTTGTTTCTCATCCAAGTGTAAAAGCTTTCTTGTTAAATAAAGAATTGAATGAGAAAAGAGTAGGTTGGATAATGAAAGTCATGGAATATGATGTTGATATCCATGTTGAAAAGATAGTTTGAGGTAAAGGTTTGTGTGAACATCTAATTGCTGATATGGAAAAAAAAATAGGCTGCAGAATTAGAAGATCCAAAACAACATGTTGAAGTTACGTATCAACAATCAGATGTCATGGTGTAAACTAGAAAATCAGCAACCTGAACTTGTTCAAGAAGTTCAGGAATCAAGATGGATGACTGATTTAGTTAACTATCTACAACATGGCACTTATCGGAAGGTATGGACAAGAATAAATGAAGGTATTTTAGGTTACAAGTTGTACCTTATGTTTTTATTGATGGTGTGTTATTCAAAAAGATATAAATGAAATCTTGTTGCGATGTGTTGATTATGATAGAATTCAGCAATTATTATCCAAATTCCATGAAGGACTGTAGGAGGTCATTTTTCAACATGTACCACAACCTTAAAAATTATGAAAGTTGGTTACTATTGGCCCAACATATTCAAAGACTATTTTGAATGGATCAAAAAGTGTAAGAAATGTGCTTTCTTTGTTGGAAAAGAATGTTTAGCTTCGCTTACCCTTACAACCTATTTCAGTTGATCAACCTTTTATGTAGTGGGGTCTTGATTTATTGGCATGATAAACCCACCTTCATCACAAGGACACAAGTGGATTTTTTGACTACTATAGATTACTTTACACGATGGAATGAAGCAATAGCCTTGAAAGATGCTAATGAAACTTGATACTATCCTTTTATGAAGGTATAGTTTATAGATTTGGTGTTCCAACAACTATCATTTTAGATAATGCTTTAGCATTTCTTGGCAAAGGTAATATATTGGGATGTCAACCATGAAATTTATTTAAGTTTTCATCTAATTATTACCCACAAGGTAATGGGTTAGCTGAAAGTACTAATAAGAATATTTTAAGGATCATCAGAAGAACACTCAAAGATAACCAGAGAGCTTGGCATCTAATGTTGAATTCAACACTTTGGGATGATAGAGTGACTCCTAAAAGATCAGTTGGCAATTCACCATACAAACTTGTTTATGGAAAGAGAAGCAAGAATGCCTATTTTAGTTGAGTTACCTACACTAGATTTGCTACATCAAATGGAGCTGCTTGAGAATGAACCATTCATTATAGATTCGTTATGTAGAATTAATGGAATTACAAGAGCTAAGAGATCAAGCTCATGTGAACATGGAAAAGAATCAGAAATAGATGAAGAATTTTTTTGATAAGAAGGCTAAGTTTAGAATCTTCAATGAAGGAGATATTGTGTTGAAGTGGGATGTTGATCATGCAAATAGGAAGACACATGAAGTTTGATACAATATGGAGTGGTCCTTACATGATTTCATCTTGCAAAGAACACAATGCTTTTCAGCTCTCAAGGCTGAATGGAGAGGAACTTCCCATTCCTGTGAATGGTATGTTTCTCAAACATTATTATTGAAAATCCTACAGTGTATATTTAGAGTAGGATTTCCCTTCAATAAGTGTAGTTCCTGCACATTGCAATGTTTTTCAATTCAATAAAGTGCATTCATGCACACGTGATCTAGTTTACTAGATCCTTTCCAGTTTTAGTTCATTTTGGAAGGGTTGGACCTTTAAAGGTAAGATTTTGGTTACATGCTTTGGACTCCATGCCCAATGGACAAGAGCAAGGCACTAGTTTACAAGCTAGCAAGAAGCTTTCCCCACAGGATCACTAGAAATGTTGACAATTTTTACACTTGTGCAAAAATGGGCAACTCAAAACTTTGTTATGATGGATAGCATTGGTGAAGTGAACTAAGCTAGGGGATTTTATTTTAGATAATATTGTTTTTGTTGAATTAATTAATGATTACATGAAATCTATAGCTATGTGTGTTGTTACAAAATGTAACAAGATCACATAGTCTACAATTTCATGACTATCTTCAAAAAATAACACAAAGCCCCGAAGGATATATGTGTTATCTTGATGAAGACATTGAATTGTAGAATAGATGAAGTGTTAAGTTTTGGAACAACAATCATAATTGTAGATTGCAGCAATCATAGTTCATTGCTAAATGTTATAGGTATCTTTAAGGTTCTTTCCTTCATGATTAAGACATTCAATTATATTATTGAGTTGTTTAATTCATCATACAATCCATATAGAAAGTGAAATGTAGAAATAAATACACAACTCAGTTTCAGAATTCAATGTTTTATTCATAAGGAATTTCAAATGTTCCCACACAAGCCGTGGGATGTAACTGAAGAGTAAATTACAACTACTGAAGTAAGAGGTACATATGCATGAAAAAGAAAATAGAGGAGTATGAATGAACCCATCATTTCCTTGGGGTTTCTTTTGTTTGGTTGATGCATCTCCATCTCCAGCTTTGTTCCATCTTCATTTTGCTTATTAAGGGAATTGTACCTAAAAATAGAAAAAAAAAAAATTGTTAGAGTTGAGCTCAAGGTTAATCCATATTCCTATACTATCCAAATTTCATGTAGATGGATCTCTTAAAAACAGAGGTATAAATTACATGAGATCAAAGGCACAACTGATAAAAGTACTTTTTGTAACAACATACATGATTTATTCACTCAGAAATAAGGAGAGAGAAGAAAAGAAAAACTATGGAACATAAGAGAGGCCAAAAATCCTAAATATTTTCTAACTATTTTCTTAAGTGTGCAGTACAGTAGTTAATAAAGAAGAAAATAAAATCATGTCTTATAGTCCTCATTGTTAGATAAAGATTACATAAAAATAGTTCAATGAATTCCATCATATGGTACATCAAGTTGGAATAAATCACAAGTACATAATGGTATGAAAGAAGAATGTAACTCAAAGTTCAATAGCTATTCTAGAAATATAAGGAGTTACAAGTGTAGATCAAAGGATAAACTTGCATGCTTACTTCCACTCAAAGATAACAGTACATGTTTCAAATTTTCAAATAGGTGAAGCAGAAGAATTAGAATATAAAGGCTAAAGTTAACTGGAAAGATAATATTACAAGCTGAAACAAAATGAGAAAGAAATCTAAGAAAATTTTGACAAGGCTTCGCCATGTAAAATGGACATTTTACATCTTTCCATCATGTTGTTTTTAAACTAATACATGCTTTAAAAGTTGTATGTAAATCAAGTAGTAATGCAGAAAGTAGAAAATGCATGGCATGATCAAGATAACAGTTATCATATTTCATCTTCCAACAACAAGCCACGATTCAATAGATGAAGGGTACATTTGCCAACTTAAAAGAAAGTAAATGAACATGTTCAGAAGGTAGAAGTTTTCAAATGACTCTGATGCACTCATCCAAAACAACAAAGAGCCAAGATAAATTAACTAGAGAAGCTTAAAAGGTGAAACAAAGCACAAATATGGAGAGCTTTTAGAAGCAATAAGAGCTAACAAGGTACAGATGCAGACTTAAAGATAATGTAATTTTCCATATTTTACAAGTATAAGTTTGATAATATGATTTTATATTTTTGTCATGAGGAGGATTCATTACTTGCAGAATAAAAGAGTTGAAAATAGTAGCTCAAGATCCAAGTATCCTTCTTCATATAAAAATCATTGATCCAAGTATGTATCTCAACTTATAGATATGAATAGAAATTCACTAAGAAGTGCACAAATATGTTAAAACACATATGAAAATAGTAAAATAATGCTACTAAAGTAAGTGGAAGTAATGTCATCCTTGAACCACGAAGAAACTCAAAGAAGTTGAGCTTATGAAATCCTCCATAAAGTAAAAATAGAAAACTCAAAACGACAAGAGATGAAATTTTTTTGAGCCCCCAAAACTTCATGCGAGGCCAAAAATAACACGAGTTTCAAGCTCGAAGCTTCAACGATGGCAAAATCTCCTAAAAAGATTTCTTAGAAAGCTCTCACAAATCGTAGACAAAAGATACATGCACAGGGCTTCACAAAGATAAATTTTCAGAGTTCTCCTAAGCTCGAGAGAAATAAAAAAATATATGGCCATGACCACAATGTTTCACCTTGAAAGTTTGAGAGAAAAGAAATTAGACAAACCCATAGATTCGAGCTCAAACCCATAGAGGCGGCGGCCATTCTTTTCTATAGAGACCTCACATAACCAAGACAAAGCTCAAAAATCATAAAATGGTGGCCATAAGACCCTGCAGAGAGCTCAATAGAAGCAAATAATAATAGATAACCATTCTTGTAGAAGAATCGAGCTTCAAAAGCTTCAACAATGGCAATGAAAAAAATTCCGGGCTTCGCCCACAAACCAAAATGCAAAATGAAAAAATGAATGGGGTTTGAGTTTATTTAACTCACCCAACTTAACCATGGCTCAACCAAACTCACTCCTGAGTTAGCATCGATGATCAACATTCAACCAAGTACCAAAATCAACGATCAAGGATCGATACAATATTCAAAGCAAACCACCATGGTTACAATGTTACAAGACCCCTTTAAGCGTAAGGTGAAACCCTCACCGAGGGTGTGAGATCAACATCTTAAGATCCAACAATAACAAGAATCAATGATCAATAATCAAGATAAAGTTCAATGCAACACAGTGTCGAACTCACCCAGAGTTAGTAATCAACACAATGACTCAAAAGAAATAAAGATCAATGGATGATAGGGCCCAAGACTTAAGACAAGTGTTAATGCACTTTAAACATATCACATTCCATCACATGCTCCCACGTAAGATCAACGGAAAGGGAGAATTATGGAGAAATCAACGGTCGTGGCCAAATCACAGTGGCCAATGTATTAAGAGTAAAAGTGCCAAAGTGTAGAGGGGAAGGGGTGAGTCATTGTCACAGGGGGTTTGGCCCCATGCCCTTCTAAATTATTTTATTTGACATATCGTAAAGGGCTACCAAACTATAATCCAAACACCATGATGAAAAGTCCAAAAGTTAACAATGATCACCCAAAAGTTAAATTCTAAACCTTAGTCCATTCAAAATACAAAAATCTGAAAAGTGGCGGCAATATTATAGTATGACCAATGTTATGTAAAGGTGGTCAAATATTCTAATCAAACCTAATGAAGCCCATGATCATGGTGTGAATAATCAAAGGTGGCTAAGTATAGTGTGACAACTTTTCACAAATTGACCCCTTGTTTTATTTTAAAACATAATAATGTGTTAAGTCCTCAAGAGTGGTCAAACTTTGTGAGGAAGACAAGTATGCACATCAAAGGTGGTTCCCACTGATGGGATGGTTTGAAAATGACTTAGAATGTAGTTATTCATGTGATCACAAGGAGATAGAGCAGAGGTCAACATCAGAATGCAAACAAACTTTTGCAGACTTGTTACCTTATTTTACACAAATAAGAGTTGATTATGGTTGCACATGTGCTCACAAAGTGGTCCCCACAAAGTGGATGGAGGTTTTCTTGTTAAGTATTGTAGATCAAAGGTATTATTTTCACTTACATAAGGAATTTTGCATCCAAAGGGAAAGTGAAGATGTCACATTAACCACAAGAAGACATAATTTGCATGCACAAAGAAGGATACTTGCTCATCAAGCAAGATTTATTATTAGCAAATTATTCACCCATGATTTTTCTTAAAAATAGAACAGTCAACTATAGTTGACTGAGTTGTAACCAAAGGCTATTAATGCCTCAATGTATTAGCATGTTTATTTTATTCCTTTATTTATTAATAAATAAAGGATAAAAATAGGATGCATGGGCGAGTACAATTTTATCCTATTTTTAGGAGGGTGGGAAATAATTTTTGCTATATATTGTGTGCCTTGGCAAAGCACAAAGGAGGACTTTTAGATACAGGAGTGCTGAAGCAGATTTTGCTAGTTTTTCCTCTGAATGAGAAGTATTTTCTACCTTTCCAATTATTTGTAGTCTTGTGTATGTTCCATTAATCTTGTGAATGTTGAATTCCATGATTAATCATCTTACCCTATTGTAAATTCAGTAATTTCTGCATGATATTAATGTGTATGTTTAACTTAGCAAGTATTGTTGTGATACTTTCCTCAATACATCAAAGTGTTTACCTTTAATATTTCTGCAAAAAATTGTTGGCTTGTGCATCAAGAATTCATTCTCATATCAATTATGCATGTACTCAATCAAATACCTCATACAAGTTTGGTGTATCACCTCATTTTTAATCTTTTTACAATCTTCTTTTACCCTCAAACCCCAGAAAATCAATTTAGGATACATCAATAAGGAACCGGCCATTATACCAGAGACTCACCTCAATATGGGTATACCCACAGACCTGAGGTGTTTCCATTGTATCTATGAAAAAGAGAGATAAATTTTGCAAGCTTAGAACACCTACAGCCATCTCTATATAGGGTGCACTTTCAAGAGATAACAGAAACTCGAAACTTTGCTATGATGGACGACATTGATGAAGTGGACCTAACTAGGGGAATGCATTACAATTTTATCATGTTTTCAATTACAACAATTGATTAGTTACATGTAATTTGTAGCTATGTGTGTTGTTACAAAATGTAACACCTCACATAGCCTACCATTCCATGTTCATCTTCAGCAAGGAAACACAAAACCCCTAAGGACTAATGCATTGCCTTGGTGAAGGTGGGAATCACAGTTTAGGTGAAATGCTAAATTTGGGAACAACAAATAGAGTTGTAGTTTACAAGAAAGAGAGTTCATTATTAAGTTACAGGTATTTCAAAACTCATTATTTTTACATGTAAATACATTTAATTATGTGTTTGAGTTGTTTATTCTATTATACAATCAATATACATGTCATAAAGATGAAAGTAAAAAGAAGTATACAACTCAAGTATAGAAATTAAATGTTATTTATTCATGAAGAAGTACAAATATTTCCCACACAAGTTGTGGGATGTAACTCATAACTTCTGAAGAAAGAAGTACATATGCATGAAGTTAAAAGTAAAAGAGTATAGAAGAAACCCATCATTGCCTTGGGTTCTCTTCTAGTCTTCTTCACTTCAGCTCTAGCTCCATCTTTTACCCAGCTCTCCTAGCGGTCACAATGTACCGAAAAATGAAAAAGAAAGGCATCAATATTTGAGCTCATGGTTTAGTTTGTACCCATGTACTATCTAACTACATGCAAATGGATTTCTAAAATCAGAAGCATAAGGTACATCATATACAGATACACAATTGATAAGAGCAGTATTCTACATTAGTACATATGATTCCCAGAATCATTCTAGAAGAGAGAGAGAAAAGAAAACTATCGAACATAAGAGAGGCAAAATAATCTAAATATTTTCTTAACAATTTTCTAAAGTGTGCGAGGTAGAGGTAGCAGATAAAAAAATAGAAATATTTTACAAAAAAATGATTATTATACAGAAAGGAAATACTTGGTGATGGAATCTACATGGTACAAATTTATGAGTTGTTCCATAAAAAGTAAAGCTGTAGACAAAATATTTATAAAAGAAAAGCATTGAGACATTGAATCGAAGTGAGAAAGCAAGATACAAGTAATATTTCTTTAGAGAAACATTTTCATCAAAAAAAAGAAAATGAGAAAGGGTATCTTCTAGTTTTCATTAACAAACCTCTACAAGAACCAATGAAGAGGAAAGTTATAGGAGATACCACAAATGAGAAAACTCTAAGGTTATGAATGAATAATATAAGCTCAAAAGAAAAAGTTAAAAAGTGATCAAATATGTGTAGCAAGTAACATGGTATAGGATCAAACATCATGATCATGCAGAAGGTATTATAAAAAAACAAGATGACATTTCTAGCTTAAAGTGAAAGTAACATGATCAAAGTACTGGACTCGGATACAAGTTCAAATGAAGAGGTAAAAGTGAAAGCACATATTTTTAACTCATAGTACTTATCAAGCTTCAAATATCATCAAATATTACAGTCATGAGACACATTTTCCAGTGATATCTCAATGAGATCAAGCCTTACAAGGTGCGAGAATATTACAAGAATGAAATAGAGTCAAGTTTAATGGAGCAACAAGAGTTGAAAGTGAACCAATCCAGATACAAGAGAATCAAAATATAGGTTCCTCATTCATGAAGATCAAACAACATCATAATCATGGATATACAGCTACAAGGAAGCCTTTAAAAATGCTTTGCATTTACAGAACCTGATTTCAGAATTGAGAAAGTACAAAAATACAAGAATTGAAGAAATTCAAAACTGGAAGTCATTAAATGCATCTACAAACTTCAGGAAGGATTCCAAATTTTGAATGCATGTTGAATGAAAATTAAAAATTGCTACAACAGTTTTACATTTGATAGGAAAGAACAATGATTTATTTGCATTCATCACTAAGGTATAGATTTGTAAAGCATAGTTTCAATGTACAAGAAGATCAAACATCATGATCATGCATATCAAAGCAATGGTGTATGAATATAGAACTCAAAATAATCCATTGAGAAGCTAAATACAGATAATGATAAAGCTACAAGTTTCATTTCCAATCAATAGTTATTTGGAGAATGAAATAGCACTAAGGAGCATCAAGGCCCAAACTTACAAATTGGAATGGAAATACATTTTGTAACAGATCATTAATAAAGTTCCCAAGATACAGTGATTCAAGTATGTATTTCAACTTGCAAGATATGAAGGGATCTCTCAAGAGAAATTCAAGTAATATCTACACTATGTAAAGGCTATAATGACCTCAAAAACAAGAAAGCATGCCTCTTATGTTCACAACAATAGAGAGAACCTTTAAATCACGTAGAACATTCAAATCTCTTCAAATTAAAATAATATGTTTTCAGAATGAGTTACTGGGGACTCGAGCATCAAGCACCACTACATCACTAATGAATCGGGTAGCATTCGAACATTAAGCTACAACAAAACAAATATACTCACAAATTTCATGCCTCTAAAAGTTTTAAACTTAGAGACCCTTATCAATAGCAAAGAAATAAGAACTTCATAACACGTCTATGCTCAAAACATGAAAATCATAGCTTGGGAACCTTCTATTTATTCATGATAAAGGAGTAAAAATAAGATGCATGGGAGAGTAAAAATTTTAGCCTATTTTTAGGATGGGATGGGTGAATAATCTTGTTATATATTGTGTGCAATTGCAAGGCACAAGGAGGAATTTTTGGACATAGGAGTGTTGAAGTAAATTTTACCAATTTTGACCCTTGAATGAGAACTGATTTCTACCTTTCCAATTATTTGCAGTGGTATGTATATCTCATTAATTCTTGTGAATTTAAAATTTCATAATTAACCATCTCACCTTACTGCAAATTTAGTAATTTATGCATAATATTAGTGTGCATGTTTATCTTATTGTATTGTTGTGACTCATTCCCTTAATACACCAGTTGTTTTGCCTTAATATTCTACTTGAAAAATATTGGTTTTGCATCCAAAATTCATTCTCAAATTGATTGTGCATGTACTCAATCAAAGCCCTCAACACTTTTAATGTATCACCCTATTTTCAATTTCATTACAGTCATCTTTTTACCCTCAAAACCCCTAAAAATTAGTTTAGGATACATAAAAAGGAACCGACCTTGATACTGGAGACATGCCTAAACAATAGGTATACCCAAAGACCTAAGGTGTTTCCATTGTATCTATGAAAGTGAAAGATCTAGAGAAATCTTAGAACACTTGCAATCATCTCTCAATAGGGTGCACTTTCGAGAGATAACATCTTCTACATCAAACACCTGTGGGTTAAATGTAAGTGATCTTTATCTCACAAGTTAAAGTCTTCCAAAGTATGGCCCAACCGACCAAAATCCTTTGATCTTATCCACATCACACCCTCTTCTCGCATGATTCTTCCATTTTAGTAAGTACTCCTTGTATTCATTTTTGAGCATCTTCTTGACTATTCTTGAGTCTACTATAAGGCATTCTTTAATTCTTGGGTTTCTTCATTTGTTTCCTTGGTGTACTCATCCCTTTATTATTATGCATTATCCTCTCCTCCATGGAAATCATACAAATCTTCAACATTGAATATCAATGAGATATCCAATTCTTTAGGAAACTCTATCTTATACGCATGTGGTCTCATTTTGCGTAACACCTTACATGGTCCAATATGTTTTAGATTCAACTTGTTATAGGTTCCTTTAGGAAATATCTCCTTACGCAAATGCACCAATACCTGATCCCCAACCTCATCTTACTTTGTTATACTTTTGAATATGCATACTCCTTGTAAATCTGGTTACTCTTCTCCAATATCTCATGCACTTCTTCATGCATCTTGCACATATGCTCTAAGTAATCTTCTACTTTTGCGCTCTGGTTATCCACCACTTATTGCAATCTCATGAATGCTCTTGGACTCTTCCCATAAATAATTTGAAAGGGATACTTCCATGTGCTTCTATTCAATGATTCATTATATGATAATTCATCTTGTGTTAATACCATACCTTGTTTCTTTTGCTTGTCTCCTACCAAGTTATGTAATAAATTTCCTAGTCTTTTATTAACCATTGTCATTTTTACATTAGTTTTATGATGGTGCGCAAAACCTAAAAACTATCCTTTTCCCATTTTCTTCCACAAAGTCCTCCAAAAATGACCTAATAAATTTATATCCATGTTTGACATTATTCTCAATGGAAACCCATGTAGTCGCACTTACTTTGAAAAATTAATGTATGATGCCTAATGCATCACTGGTCTTCTTGCACATAATAAATTGTTCCATCTTGGAAAAATAATTGACTACCAAAAATATGGCATCGTTTCCTCTTTGCATCCTTGACAATCCCAATACAAAATCCATGTCAATATCCTCTCATGGCCTTCTCGGTATAGGTAATCTTTGATAAAACCCTATATTTTACCTACACCATTTGTCCAACTGATAAACTCTTCACCTCTATACATATTTCTACACACTTGCACTCATCCTTAGAAATTATTACCTCTCTTCTAACTATGCCAAAGTTTTGTCACCTCAAAATTGGCCTCCCAAGCCTCTTGTTCTTTTTCATGATTAAATTCTTGTGCATTGATTTTCTAGGTTATACACAATTGTGCTCCTTTGAATAACATTCCTTCTTAGATAAAGTAATCCAACCAAGGAATTCTATCTGCATGTTCTTGTTTTACACATGGTTCCAATGCTTCCCGAAATATGCATCTTATGCATATAGTTCCTTCATGGCTTCAAAACCCATGGCTTCATTACGCATTTACTTTATCACTAATACTCTTCTAATTAGTGTGTACACATTTTTTTGGAATTCCCACTTGATTCAACATAAAGGAATAACTTTGTATAAATTCCACCCATGTCATATGCCTCTAATTCAATTATTCTTGACTATCAATAACCTATAGCACTTGATTATTCATGTACAAGACAAACTCACTTGGCAACAATAAATTCCTTCATTTCTTCACTACTTACATGACCGTGTAGGACTAATGGTGATAGGAAGTATGTATTATCTTTCCCTCATTGAACTTATCATTGAAATAAGAAATCCCTCTAGACTTAACACTAAAAACAATTCTGCAAAACTTGTGTTGCAATCCACTTGCAATACCTTAACAAAATTTGGCAACACTAACACTAGTTGCATTGGAATCCTCTGCTTCAATTTCTAGAAGCTGCATTTTGCTTGTTCCATCCACAAAAATCTTTGGGATCTCCTTTCATCATCTTTGTGATCACCACGCACACTCTACTAAAGTTCCTTATGAACTTCTTGTAGAAGCTTTCAATCCATGAAAGCTTTGTTCCTCTCGTTGAATTAATTTGTGATAGCTACTCCACTATTATGGGCACCTTTTATGGGTCCATATACAATCCTTTGTGAGATATTATGAAACCCAAATAAATTATTTTTTTATGCATAAGACTACACTTCTTCACATTTATCAATTCATTTTCCTCCTGTAAGCGCTTCATTACTTTGTGCGAGATGATTCAAGTGATCTTCTCTTGTTTTTCTAAACACTAGTGTGTCATCCATGTACGTAATGATGAACATTACCAAGAATGGCTTTAGCACTTCCTTTATCAACCACATGAATGTTATTAGGGCATAGATTAACCTAAACAACATAAAGAATCATTCACACAAGCCTTCCCTTGTCTTTAATGTTTTTTTTCATTCATCTCCTTTTCTTATCTAGATTTGGTGGTAGCCACTTTTCATATTAATCTTCATAAAATATTGCGCGCAACTAAAAGCAATCCATCATATTTTCCATCCTCAGTAATGGAAACCTTTACTTGATCATTATCTTCTTGATGGCCCTCTAATCCACACACGTGTTACTCTCCTATTGTCTCCTCACCTCCACAATCTTCTTATAGTCATTGTGTATGGTTCCTTGTTCAGAAAACGCAATCAAAATATCAAGTCAGTATTTTCACTAACACTATGCATTGGAAACAACCTTACGGAAATTTTTTTGTGACTAGGTTAGAAAAATCCAAAATTTTGTGCAATTCACTTGGGAATTCCTCAATTTATGCACAAATCATTCGTCACTTCCTTTAGTGTAACCACATAACATGTTTTCTCCTCTTCCACTTTTCATAGGAATTCCTTCTCCGACATGATCAAAAATCTTGAGTAAACTCTCGTTGTGCACTACACCTTTGTCCTTGTCCTTCGTGAGGTGACAAGTTAAACTTCCTTCCAATATTTTCAATGTTTATGATATTTGCATGTCCATCATGGAAAACTTTTTGATCATATTGTTATGGCCTTCCTAATAGTAATAATCATCTATCAACATCACATCACATAACTCCTCATCATAAGAGTTCCCAATCTAGAACTTGACAAGGCTTTGTTCATTTACCAATACTCAATGCCCTTTCTGCAACCATGACACCTTGTAAGAATTGAGATGCACAACCCTCTTCATCCCAACCTTTTCCACCATCTCGTTTGAAACAATGTTTCCCATGCTACCAAAGTGTCAAAAATTACCTTTCAAAATTTCCTCCAAACTTGCATATGATTTTGAATCAACCTTTCCTTTATGCAAACTCGTTTTCCCTTTATGTAGTCTTCAACAACACTTTCCTTATCATCAAGGCCTCTATGCACTCTAGGCATACACACCATCTTCTATGCATCTCCTTATGACATCACCTTACACATTCCTACATATGAATGTGTAATGCCCAATAGCTCCACACTTAAAACACATCCCGAAGAATCCTCTTCCCCTACCATGTCAAATATTCTCCACCCCCTTGATGAGTAATACTCTTCATCATCCCTGTGCATTATTTTGTGTGTGTGTGTGTGTGTGTTTGTGCATTACTCCACTCATCTTCTTATGTCTTGATATATCCATGACCACTTTAGCCTCTACATGCACATTGTGGCTTCTCTTTGGGCTTCACTTTGACTTTTGTCCACCAAAATTTCCTCCACCTTTAAGGTTACTTGATAAGCCTCCTCCACGGTTTGTATACACATCAAACCACCATCAAACTCATCTCCTCCTCGATCCCAAATTTTAATCCATTGACATATCTTGTGAGATTCTCTTGGTCAATTTTTGTATACCCAGATTTGATCATGATCCCTGTGAAAATCCTTGATGTATTCTCCAACTAACATCTCCGCTTTAAATTTTGTAATTTCTTAAATAAACACATCCGTAATCATAAGGCAAGAACTTACTTTTCATCTTTGTGACCATCTAGTCTTAGTGCACTATCTTGTCTTTTCCTCTTCTTCGGTGCTCATTTTGAATCTTCTTTCACCATAGTGTCATTTTCTCTTTTAGTTTAGTTTCTACCATCTTAATTTGCATTGTGGGTCTATTATCTCTTCAAAGTCCAAGTATTCTTCCATACTTGTGAGCCCATCCACAAATTCTTTCGTCTCTAGTCTTCCAGAGAACAATGGAACATCCATCGTGGTCCTCGACCCATTCTTGAGATAGTCCACGAGATTTGTGCCTCTTCGACATCTATAGCCTCTTTTTCTTCCTTTTTTTGTTTCACCTCCAACATCTCTCATGTTTGTGTCCCTCTTAATGAACTTTGTGTCTAGATGAAGCATTATTTACTTGCAAGGATGAAAAATTGCAAAATACACTAATAATTGAGAACACCAAAAGTCCCCTTGTATGCTTAACAATATTTTGAATTATCAAAATACTCTAGTGGCACTATCCATAAAATATTTTTGTATCTTTCGCTATGAGATGATATCCTTTATTGAAATTGACATACACTTGAGCCATTTTTCACATAAACTCCTCACTTCCATTGATATGTCCATAAAAGATGTATTTCTTAGAACAACCTTTGAATCCATTAAATTTGGTTCTATTTGGTTGACAACAACTTCATCACTAGCCATAAGGGATGTCATAAGTTTAGCTCCTACCAAATGGAAACAAAAATATAGTCGTTAAGAAAAGGATATGATAACCATGTCATGAATATAAAAATGTTTATTTTGACAATTTATAAAACACGACAAAAGGCACCATAGCCATTTTAAGTAATGTCACTACTAGAGAATAATAGGCGGTTAGACGCAACCTACATACTTTCACCTTGATGCTTGGTTTTGGATTGATAAATGTTTTGGTAACTTCTATAGATTTGGGGCTATTATACACCCATCCAAAGACACACGAAAATGAAAAGGTGTTAATGTGGAATGAAATCCCACAATTGATATATACCATATGAAGATCAACACCACAACAAAATTCACCGTAACCATTTTAAGCGATGTCATTCCCGAGAGAATAATAAACAGCTAGATACAACGTAGAAAATTGCACCTTGACGCTTGGTTTTGATTTATAAGTATTTTGGTAACTTCTATAGATTTGGGGCTATTATACACCCATCCAGCACACAAAAATGAAAAGTTGTTAGTGTGGAATGAAATCCCAAGATAGATATATACAAGGGTAGATCAACATCTTACAATTAAGAAAGCATCAAAATGATAAAAGCACAACAAAGCACAATAGCCACCTTTAAGTGATATAAGTACCAAATACAAGCAACTTGCCAACACTGCAACCTTGGGTCACTTGCACCACTAAACTTACTTCTGAATTGGTAAGGTTTTTTTAGTTATGCTTCACGAATCTTCTTGAGTTATCAATGTGAAATGTTTCATAAACTTCCGATGCAAGTAAATAGACTGTAATATTTAAACTACATAATTGTATGATGCACCCTTGGGAATCAAATAATAATTAATAAACAAAAGAGAAACCAATGTGCACAAGGAGATTTCAAGTACACTACCTCTGCTAATCCCCTGTTTCTGAGTGCATCAATGGATAATCTGAGAAAATCATTAGCATATGGGAAAACGAAAGACTTGAGGTGGTAAACAGCTGTAAAAACAACCTGCAAGCATGCTGATCTCATATGTGGGTTGTCACTCACCTGCATCAATTGTCCCCAGTCAGACTTTTGAATAATAGTCACATAGCTATATCTGCGTATCTAAACCTAAACCTCTTGGCACACTATGAAAGTAGAAACCTCAAAGAAATTACCCGGACAAAATCTATAAGAGCAGGTAGTGTCATGCTTGAAAGTAGTGATTTTTTCACTACGAGATATCTTCTGACAAGCACTGATGAGAACAACTTCCATGCATAGACGAAATGTCATTGGTATGGATGTCTTTTGCCCATCATCTGATATGCTAGAATGGGGTTCTTTTGATATGATGAATGGAAGAGTCTCTTGCTGAAGTGTCAGACTGCGAATAACAACAAAAATTACACTTTCTGCAGCTGCATTACTCTGCAATGTAGCATGATCTACAGAAGGCACCAAATATAAGCCATCAGAAGATTCAGAACCATGGACAAAAATAGCATGTATGAGATAAATGTAATAAACACAAATAGCATACCAGGTTGGTGTATCACTTCTTCAATCAGTCTCGATTTCTTTAGAGGTGTATCAGGGTTACTTGACTGGCTACTAGGAAGATTTGTATCAGAAATTCCAAATTCATAGGATATCATTAGAGCAAGGCAGCCAATGCATCCATGCTGTGCTTTCAATACTTTAGAATCTCCACAAAAAGCCAGAAAATAGGGTTAGACAACAAGAAAAGAAATCCTGCCCACCAAGATGTTGGATGCGATATGAATGTATTTATATTTTAATATACATGCTTGCACAACTTGGTTAGGAAATTGTTCATTCGCTGTGCAAGACACGCCTTCATCATCGCCACAATAAAACAGTTGTAATGAAATGCCGAACTTTATTCATCGCCAGATGGAGAGCCGATTCCTTCCTCTTATCTTCATAGAAATCACACGAAGCACAAGTAAGAAAATTGCTCCCCTGCTGCGTAGCCTACGTATGAACAGTTGAACAGAGAAGTGCAATAGTGCTATTATTATGAATAAAATGCATATCAGTCTTGATCTTTACCGAAAAGATATATTCAGAAGTAGCCTTCAAAATCAATCGTGTGATGATCACGATGTATTAAACTTATTACAGCAAGTGTTACACCTTGGATTATCAAGAATTTGTTGAATAAGCTGTTTTCTTTTAACTCCAACAAAAAGTCAATGCATTCTTAACAAATTTGCTGAACTGAAAATAAATAGACACTGGAATAGTCATAAGAACTTAGTTGCCATTGACCATAGAAAACGGCATAAAGAATCATGGATCATAGATGACATATAGCTTATAAGATAATGCCTTTCAAATTCAAATTCCTGAAAATAAAAATATATGGGTCTGCATCCCCCTAGATAGATATGTGGGCTTGGGAGACATCCCATATCTATCTATTTTTGGGGAAGATTGGATTGCCTCTATATAGAAGATAAGGGAGGAGAGACATCAATTGGCTCTCAATATTTATTGTCGCGATCGCTCTGCCCCAGGAGACTCGCCCTAATATAGATGTCTCTCGAATTTCATAGGTGACATACAACTTACAAGATAATGGCATTCAAATTCAAATTCATGAAAATAAGAATATATAGATACAACAAACATAACATAAAATAAAATAAAAGACGCTTGAGACCTTTCCATTGATATAAAGTTTTAAAAATCGGATCATCCAATCAAACGTTATAGCGATTTTAGTCTCCCACGGAAAAAACTCCGACATTTTCCTTTGATAAATAACTTTCTCCTTTCAGTTCCGCATGCTACATTTTTAAATTTCGTTGTTCTTCCTTGTATGCCGCAACTCTTCCCAAGCTTCTGAAGCTTTGATTTTAGTGTAGTGCAGATTTTATAAAAGGTTTCCACGGCTTTTGCAAATCCTCTCAAGCGGCATGAGTCTATGGTGTGGTTTGTCTCCTTTTGACCCACAAAGTGTTGCTAGCCCTTTTAATTTTATTTGTGGCTCTTCAAACATCTATGCAGACCTTTTTATTCAATCAAGGGATTTCTAAACCTTTGTAAAATGCTCATATTCTTCAATCAAACGTTATAGCGGATATTTCAAGACTTCGGTGGCTTTGTCTCCACAACATACATGAACGTCTCGCGGCCCTTGTTCCAAGTCCGCAACAATCCAAGTTGTTCAACTTTTGCAAGGGATGAAAAATAGACAACATAATATTTGCACCTTTATTCACATAAAATGAATATCAATTACAAAGAAAACACTACCTAATCTACTTGCTCAGAAATATATTAAAGAGAAATGAAGCCTTAAAAATATGGAAGACTAGAAAATCAACATTAATCGCACACCATTAAAGATGGGAAAAACACTATAAATCTTGAAAATGATTATAAGAAAAATGGCCACCTCCATTCACATTGGATGCGTTCGAGATAACCACTTCCATTCAGTACTTCCGAATTCCAATATCTACTTGTAAATAAGACAAGAAAAATGGCCCTCTTTTGAATATATAATATATGATTCTTCCGCACCTCGACAGAATGATATGCATATAATCTTTAAAATGACTCCGTAGTGGTTTCGTTTAATTGTGTATGAGAGTCATGTTTAATCAATAGAGGAGCTATCATAACCTTAAAATGAAAAAGTATTAACATAGAATTAGATGTAAAATTAGAAATCGTAAGCAAAATAAAATGAAACCTAAGGGTGAGGATTGAAGAAATCGACTAATGCGTTAAACTAAGATATTGGGTAGACCAAAATGTAATCCATATAGAGTATATTACTTTCTTTAAAGATGAAGTAATATCATAATATAATAAATAAAATTATACACACACACACAAACTCATACCTAGATAAATGTGGTGATTGCATATATGATAAGAGAGATAAATAAATAAAGTGTAATGATTAAAATTTATTGCACCAATTTTTCATAGACATGAGATTATATAGTAATTTAAAAGTGTGTAGGAAGCTTGTGTAAGGTGACT